>JAFNEN010000913.1:0-103926 GCA_019343175.1 Oedothorax gibbosus | reverse complement strand
AGGATTGGGGAATTTAACACTTTAGAGTGTTAGGGAGAGCATTTTTTAATGAAAGTTTTTTTGAGCTACCATTTGAGCATTATTAATGCTTTTATATATTATCATCAATCTTGTAGTTGTATTTAGCATAATTTGTTTAGTCTTGGTTGAAATATTTGGTGATTTTTTAAAATTTAGAGCTTTTACAATAATTTTTTGGTTCACAGGTCAGCTCGAGATTCGTATGGGGACAAAGCTGTTGGATATGTGCAGGTGAAGCGTGATGGTGCTGTTTGTACAGTCAAGGCTCGTGTGACACCTGAACATAAATTGCGGAAGAAGGGTTATGAAGTAACCTTGCAGTGTGACGAAAGTGAAGGCAACGTAATCTCTGTGGAGTGTCATGGTTGTGCTGCGCATGCTGGTGGATGTAAGCATGCAGTTGCCTTCTTGTTTTGGGTGCATCGAAAAAGTTCGCTTCCTTCACCAACTGAAATTGAATGTTACTGGAAAAAATCCAGTTTGTCTTGTGTAGGAACTTCGATTAAGTTTTTGCCTTCCTCTGAAATGGGGAAGAAACCAGTTCGACGTTTGCCACCAAAAGATGCCTCAGTGTATGATGAATTTGTGGATATTCTAAAACAGAATAACGTAACAGATCTCAACATATGTAATGCGTTTCAAGTGTGTCCCATGAAAGCTGGTCTATCTCTGCATTATTTGAGGAAAAATAATCCCAGCGCAGTAACCGGGCCAGATGAGTTTTTGGAGTTGACTAGCCAGAAGATGACTGAAAAGTTGTGTCAGGAAGCTGCAACTGCCACAATGGGTCAGTCGGAGAGTCCTTTGTGGCATGAGTTACGCTATGGAAGAATCACTGCATCAAAAATTTTTGCTGTGTCAAGATGCACGACTGTTGATGGCAGCTTAGTGGAGTCCATTTTGGGGGCAAAATTCAAGCTTACCTCGGCCATGAAACGCGGAATTATCCTCGAAAGTGCAGTTGTTCAAGAGCTGAGAAAAAGATCTGGTGTTAAGATTTCCCCAAGTGGCTTTCTTCTGCACCCAAAATACCCTGCTTTTGGTGCTTCACCTGACGGGATATCAAGTAACTTTGTGGTGGAGGTGAAGTGCCCTTCTACCAAAACCACATTTGAAACTTACTTTCAGAATGGCTTGCCAGCAGAGAGGTACCATGCACAACTACAAATGCAAATGTTGTTTGCAAAGAAACCTAAAGGGCTGTTTTGTGTTGCTGACCCCGATTTCGAAACCAACAAAATGATAACTGAAATCTGGATCGATTTTGACGAAACCTTTATCAATGATTTATTGTCTAAGTCTATCTCATTTTGGAAAAGTGCCATTTTTAATCGACTGTAAAGTTTTTAATGTGATATTTATGTGTCTGAGGGAATATGAATACATACATAATATAGCAATGGACAGAATTTATTCTGCCATTGCTAAGGGTTGGTACCTGCTATTGCACTACTTGTAGATACCGACCCAAAATATTTAACAATAGAACCACTACACTTACATGCACCTTCTGCCTTACAGACATGCAGTTTTATTCAATGTTTTTAATTATTTGATATTCTAGCTTATTTTGGAAAAGTGTAATTTTTAAACTGTAAAATGTGCTAAATTGCTTTTTGTATGCGGATAGTAATATTTTTATTAAATTATTTTTGTAAATATGTCGAGATAATCAAAATTATTTTCACATTAGCAATTTTTTGTGGTGTGACATCTAAGAAAATAAGTCGAACCATATATTTTTGAATAAATTATGCTTATAGTAAATTTAAAAACCCTCAATTTCATTGATTGTAAATTATTTTTTACATGGTAGGTTGAAAAGAGAAACATTTAAGATAAAAACCATTTATTAGGAAAACAATATTTACAAGATTAGTACAGCTATGATACATTACATTATTAGTACAGATATAATGGCTGGTCTGTTCATTGTTGACTTCAGGCAAGCTTGAAAATTAAAGGTAGGGTTGCTTTCCTTATCGAGTTTGATATCTCAAGCAAAATGTGTACTACATTTTCGTCGCTTGCCCTCGTCGTTAGTGCGACGATAATTCCAACTAACATACAAAAGCTCGCTTTGAATTTTATGCCACTAAAGAAAAATTCTATGGTTGGTTAATAATATAAAACCCAGATAAGAGATATAAATTAACAAGCATTACATAAATTGTATTGGCTGGAATTTAATACTTTTAACTAGCAAATTTATACCCATTCTTCGCACGGATTAAAAAAAATATCAAATCGTTCCAAATATGTGTACCATACAGGGTTATGTTTAAAACAAAAAACAATTTATGTTAATTATCAATGTGGTACATAATTTTAGTTAATTAAAATACCAAACAAACTATTACATTAATAGTTTATAAATTCTTCTATTAGCTCATCTGATTTAATCAAAGGAAGACACCAAATCACCAGATAATCAAAGGATTTCTTGTATTCTATGATTCTTCGACAAAGAAAGATGCAAGGCATATGCTTAAAATTATTAGGGATGGAAGTATAATATAGAAAATATAGAAGACCAAAACGCAAAAAGAACCGTGTTTTTTTTTAAAAACTCATGCAACTTGTTTAATAAACAAAATTTAACTGTTAAAAAAAACGTTTTTTTCCAACTCTGGTACCATATAACCTGTGATAGGATCATAAACTTGTGTTATTGTTCCCGCTCGTTAGAAAGTATAAAATCCAGTTTCATTGCCTTAAAATTCCAAAATGAAAAATACGCTATAAAATGCACTCATAAATGAAGAGCTGAGTGGAAGAACGTGCTAAGTGACATTTTTGAAAAAATTGAGATTTTTGTGTTAATGATTATGTTATTACCTCCTTTAAACATAACAGCTTTCAATTTTTTAGAAAACGTTTGATTTCGTAGATTTTTCGTGAACGAAGTTGGTAGGTGCACGCGTTTTCGTCACTTTTTCAATGGAAGAACGTGCTAAGGACCCTTGGCACTTTCTTCCTCCGAAATCGTCCCGATTCGGACGATCGTTCAGTGGAAGAACGTGCTAAGTGACACAGTTGAAGAAAATTGACAGACTTTCGCTTTATTTATGTCGCATTAATCGCAAATTAACTTTAATTATTAAATATAACCAATGAATTATAATTCATATAGCGTATAACCGGGCTTTGAGTGCATTTAGGAAAATAAGAGAAAATGCACTTTTATTTTAGAATTCAATCGGAGCTAAAGGTTTTAACATTTTATAAAATATCGTTTGCTTTTAAAGCCTTGTGTTTTTTATTCTAACAAACGTAGTCTATTTAGCAGTGAACAGATGGTATCATTAAAAGAAAGTTGCACCTGCCGTTTGGAGATCGCATGTTCAATTAAAGCAACATTACACCCCGAACCATCTGGTTTGTTTTAAAAAAAATGAATTAGGGGTGCAAAAATCTTTTAAAGCAATTTTACGTTTGATCTCTAAAGCTGACGATCGCATTTTGTGCAATGTCCTAAACTCCCAAAATTATTAAAATGGAATTAAGAAATAAGCGGAAAGCTGAATTTTGGCTTGAAAGTGCGAATAGCAGCTAATACGTAAGTACAAATTTAATCAAGATATTGCTTTGTTATGTAAAACTAATATATTTATTATAATAACTCATATAACGTTTTATACTCTATCTCTTTATATTTATAAATTCTTAATATTTATTAAAATTAGATGACTTTAAAAAAGTGCTTTGCATCACGATTGTAAAAATAAATTGTTTAAACGATCATGCTAAGCTTTTGTATATAGAAATTCTATAAATTAAAGAAGCTTTCTTAAAATTGATTAAATCCTTAATTGAAAAGGGGAAAGAAAAACATAAATAACCTTAGGATTTATATTTTGCCAGACATCTTATTTTTACTTTTTTTTAATGTTTGTTTTTACATTCAATTATTCCTATCCAAAAACTATTTAAAAATTTATTTTGCGAAAACTTACATCTTACATTAGCTTTTTTATAAATCTTTTAAATTTAATATTTATTTTATTCACTTGCATTTGTGTTTCTTTTACTATCTTTTTGTATACTTTTTACTAAGTTGAGATTTGTCTTATTATTTTTTAAAGTAATTAGTTTATAATTTCAGTGATAATGGTATTTTTAAAAAATATTTTCAATTAAAAACTTACTCATCTAACATTAAGCAAGAAGTTCTAAAATAACTAATATAACCTACTTTCTTTTAACTTAAATAAATACTCAAAGAAATCCTTATAGTAGGGACAGACGGACGAACAAAAAGTATATAAGATATGTGTCTGATATCATACATTAAAAAATTAGGGTTGCGTAACACTACACGACTTTCAATTACTGATTAATATATCAATATGTTCGTTTAAAAGTTATTATATACCTTATAAAGTATTTTCAATTACTTTCAAACCTAAAAAGTTCTATGGCAGCTACTCTTTGCACATGCACAATATTGTTGAAATCTTTATTTTGTCGTCCGACTAGTACTGGGAGCAAGTGTATCCAATTTTAAGTCTGTATCTATTTTCGTTTTTCAGCACCACTTTTAAAACCCAAAAAGTTTATAGCAGCTGCTAATGCGCATGCGTAATTTTCTCGAAAATATTATTATGACTTCCTACAGGTACTAGGAACCCGTGTACTAAATTTGAAGTCTGTAGCCCTTTTAGTTCGAACTGTAAAGTAGTTTCAGACAAACAGACGAATCAATGAAAAAACCCAGTTTTTTGTAATCAGCACCCTCCAAAACGTGTAGAGAGCACAAAATCTTCATTTTGGATTTTTGACCTCTATCGCAATAGTTTCATTTCCTTATATGTATTTCATATTAGATAATTGAAGGTAATAACTTTAAAAATTGGACGGGTAAAAAGGAAGTTGGGGGGGGGGGGGGTAGACGGACGGACAGAAAAACAGACGTACAGGCAGGTGGCCGAACACTATACATTGTAGTGTTCTAATTTTTTAATTTCGAACCAAAACCAAATTTTTTAAATCAGACAGTTTAGAACGGAAATTGAAAGGGATATGGACGGACGGACAAAACGATGAACGTACAGGCAAACAAATAAAAAGTATAAAAAAAAAATCTGAAGTCCTATCTTCCAAACAAAAAAAGAATTTTGAAAATCGGAATGTTAGTACAGAAATTATGAAACTCGTATGGATCAAATATACCTAAAAAATGTCACGTAGCACGTTCTTCCACTAAACGACTGAAAAAATCTGAAGCACTTCGGAGGAAGAACGTGCCAAGTGCAGGAGACGTCAAGCGCGTTTTGTAAATGACGTGTTATTACGTAAAGTACGGCTAAGCCAAAAGCCACCAAGCATTTTGAAGAACCAAACTAAATTATCATGAAGAAAAAACTATGATTTTGTGAAGTAGAGAAAAGTTGCAAACTAAAAACTTTGAAGCTCAATATCTCGTTTTCACCTTTTTGTCACTTAGCACGTATTTCACTAAGGTCTTCAAATGTCATCACAATTCCCTCATAAATACATAAAACCTTTTAGCTCATTCGGCGGGATTTGGGAAATAATTTGCCGAGAAAATAGATATAGCTACAAACACACCATTATACAGCTCCAACACAATGACCTTCGAACAACCGACCAGCTTATAAATTATTTATAAAAGAAATTGCCCATTTCACGAATTAGTAAATAATTTGGCTATGTGTTTTGCGAAAAAATAAAGATATATAGGTATCATAGATAAAATAATCTATAATAATAATATCATAGACATATTGAAAAGGAAAAGTTAAATCCCAAATATTTATATGCACTTTATAATCGGAAAAACAAAAAAAAGATAAATTTAACAAGTTTTAATTATATTCGATTGTAAATTAATTAGACCAGCAACTATAATAATAACTTGATCATATAAAGGAACCAAGTTGTGATCAATGCAGGCATGAGGTGAACAACTTTTAAATTCTCTAAACCTACGAATTAATCTTTCTACGTGTATTCGAGTAGCACCAATACGTTTCGACAACTTGACCTCTGCAAAAGTCATTGGTTCACCTGCAGAAACAGTGGGGGGGCACACAATTTGACAACTTCTTCTCTCGAACAAATGGGAAACGTTCTTGAATCCCCGATCAGTCATGACCTCCATGTTGGGCAGAAGATGGTCTAAAAAACCCGACTGTTCAATGACAACGGTATCTGTCGTCCTACCTCCATATCCTTTCGAAACAAAGGTCACAATACCATCAGGAGTACATGAAACGAGGTACTTCAAGGTATTTGCCTTCTTGTACTCCGACCATGTTAAGGCCTGATGCTGTGCATGAGATGGTTTCTCAATTTCTATCTCGAAGCAATCGATGATGCACTGTACGTTACCATAGCGGGCTCTAAATGCAATGGGTAATGAAGACTGTATGGTTTGGGCATCTGGCCAAACAATCAAATTTTGTAAGACAGAGGCAAGGGAAAACAGAGTTTTGAGGAAAATTCTTGCCACATTGCTGGTGGACATGCAAAAAAGCATGAAAAGGTAGGCATAAGACTCATTTTGCCTTATCTTTTTGAGGGTTATCATAACGTTGATGACAGGGGACTTTGATTTTTCAGCTAAAAAATCAATTATGAAGCCGATTTTTTGGGGAATCCCGAAGCACATTAAGGTATCCTTTATTACGGCTCGTACCATGCATGCTCTCATTAACTTCTTTTCCTCTTGGGCTCATAATCCGATCCAGGATCATCTTCAGGCACATAATCCGAATCAACATCTGACAAACAGGAATCAGATTCGGACAGCGGCTCCAAGGAAACGGCTGCTGAGGGAGCAACCGGTGCGAGAGCGGCTGGTGAGGGGACAACTGGTGCGAGAGCGGCTGATGAGGGAACAACTGGTGCGAGAGCGGCTGGCGAGGGGACAACTGGTGCGAGAGCGGCTGGTGAGGGGACAACTGGTGCGAGAGCGGCTGATGAGGGAACAACTGGTGCGAGAGCGGCTGGCGAGGGAGCTACTGGTGTTGGAGCATCCGTGAAAGATGCCTGACATCCCACGTCAAATGTTCCCAACTTGATGGAACAGCTGATTCCTTTCGAACGGTAAGGCTTCTTAATGTCAGCTTGAGTTGACTTGTCGAAAGAAAGGGGAAAATCTGGAACTTCAACAACACCTGGGACTTCAACAACATCTGGGACAGATGCATCAGGAATGATGCTGACAACCGTGGAGGTAGAGAGCTGGTGCAGTAAGTCATTCACCAAGCTAACTCGCTGCCATTTTGCAGCTCTTTCAGTAGATGCTGCAACTTTTAGCGGCTTTTGGCACTCGAATTTGTGAGGCAGGATCCCTTTCCTTAGTCGAATTCTCACTCCTTGGAGTTTAACCCTAAAGAAGTTTTCTACATCCTTTTCCAGCAAGGAAAAAAATAATACAAATTGTGAGGAATGGGTTGGAAATGAACAAAGAATCAATACTAATAACAAAAATTAAAAAGATCCGAAACAAAAAGGAACACATTTTACTAATAAATAAATTCACTTAACTTAAAATTTAATGACATGATCATTGATTGAAATCTGAATTTGCGTTTTACTTAGAAAAAGGATACAACGAAGGTATGAAGAATCGGATTTGTTACCATAAAGTACCTACTTTACAATAAGAATGCGAACGCAATAAAGAGGTGAATTAATTATAACAAGTAAATAATAAAAAGTAGAATAAAAATACGTCAAAATGGTCTTCACAAACGTGTCGCGCGGATTGTTCTGACAAAGCATAATTTTTCTTTTCATCGCGATTCATTGCGACGCACCATCGTCTTCTATCCGATTTGTTCTTCGGAACGTCAATAAACAATTTATTGGGTGTTGAACTTGTTGTATTATTGCACTTAGGAACAATACAATATTTGTAACGATCCGACATCGTGAAATTTATCAAAAATAATATATTAAACTGTCAAATAGGATTTTCAAAGAATGCACAGTCGTTTTGTTTACGTTTTAGGACACTAAATACGTCACTGGTTTATAGTTGATATCGAAACTAGGTATTTTTAAATTTGAATAAAAAATTAATTAGGTCTTAGAAAAATATGAAATTGAGTTTTTCTACAATTTAAGACTATACGCCGTCTATTTAAAACAAGAAAAAAAAAATGCTGTAATTCCCTATTGTACGGGGCCCCCAATGTGCGTAAGCAAAAATTAATAAAAACTTCCTAATTTTTTTTATTTCACAAATGACAAAAGTAAAAAAAAAAGCAATTTCTTTTTTTTCCCGCGTAAAGCATGCGTTCAAAAGTTGGCAAAGTTGTTTATTAATCATGAAAATTTAATTTTAAAAAAAAGACGTACGTGAAGAAAGTAAAAATATAATTAACATTTTAGAGAGTTATGCTTTCTTAGTGCTTGTCACCTTTTTTACTTCACTATTTGAAATCATTAATCCTGTTTCTACAGCATGGTTAGGTTAGTTTAAATTATCGTCGCACTAGAGCTACACGAGGGCTATTTGCGACGGGCGTCGTATTTTAGAACCACAATCTAGTGACGAGCCGACACCTGAGTAGGCACCCAACGCAACCGTTAAGGGCGACATCGTACGCAGCGTTAGGACTTTGAAGGATTTTTAACGTGCACTCCCTCTACACGGGGTATTATTCGTCGGACATTTTGGCTGCACGGGCCGTTTATAGGTCGGCAGTTATTTTGGCGATGCCCGGACCCGAACCTGGGACCTTTCGCATGCTAGGCGGATGCCTAACCGACTGGGCTCCCCAGCCCTGTTTCTACAGCATGAAAATAATGACTTACAGAAAACTAGTATTTTATTAAGTAAACCTTTGAATAGACTTTGCGAATTAAGGAATCAAAATTAATTCAATAGTTTACTAAACGAGTCCAAAGATTTAGCAAAAGAGTGGAGGGTAAAAACTGTTTTTAAAAACAAAAGGCGAAAGATAACGAAGCATTTTTTTGATGAGTTATCACAAGATGAGAGAATTTCAGACCCAGAATCCTATTTCAAAGTTATGTATACTACTGCTGTTTAGATATATTAATTTCTCAAACTAAACAAAGATTTCAGAGCCTTTGCGACCTGAGTAGTATGTTCGAAATATTACAACCGGAGAAACTCCTGTCTTCTTCAAACGAAGAGATATTAAACGCTTCCGGAAAACTGTTGGCTAAATACAGTTTAGTTTGAATTATCGTCGCACTAGAGCTACACGAGGGCTATTGGCGACGGGCGTCATATTTTAGAACCACAGTCAAGTGACGAGGTCGGCTAAATACAGTAAATACATCTCAGTTAATCTTTATGACCAATTAAAGGCTCTTTAAACATGCTTAAAATCTGAAATTCAAAAAATTCATTCCATTAAGGAACTCATTGAATTATTGCTGACAAAATTCAATAGTCTTGCATCAAGTTTTCCCGAAGTAATAACAGCATGCTTTTTATTCTTGACCCTTCCAGTTGCAACTGCTGAAAGATGGATGTTCGGGTTTTATGGCGCAAGGGCATCTTAGGCCATACAGCGCCAAACACTAGATAATCTAATTAAAAAGGTTCATAAAAGCAACACACAACATTTAAAAACAATAAGAAATCTAAACCAAACACCAGGTTTTGTAAAGAAACACAAGTTATTCACAATATTTACACATAACATTTAAAAATAGACATCTAAATCAAAGAATAAAAGCCAATATCAATTAAAAAAGAAAACAAGGCATGATATGGGGGATGAGATCAAATGTGATAGATAGACGGGTTTAAAATGTTTAAGTCTGCTCAGTGTAAAAGCCGGACAATCTACTAAGATGTAATGAACACTTAGCGGGACATCACACGACACATATGGACTGATCTTCTGCCAGCAGAAGATGTACATGTGTGAGTCTCGTGTGCTCAATCAGGAGGCGTGCCAGCACAACCTCCTGCCTAAAGAAGTGCGCCAAGGTTGGATAGTACATTAAGAATTCAAATATTTAGCTTAGCTCTAAACATTTTAACAAAAAAAATCTTATAACTTCAAATAATATTTTGAAAAGCCTGCTGTTCAAATTTCTAGAATGATACAAGATCTAAAAGAAAGTGTTTACATTTTGCTGTGAATGATTCAAGATCTGATTGATTGCTGGAGTTGGGTTGAGATATTTGCTCGCCCTAAGGCTGCTTCATATTCAAGATCTAAACTAGTGTTTACATTTGCTGGGATTTATTCAGCAGACAACTTGTGGTCAGAAAACATTTGAATACTACGTTGATAAAAAAAAAATTATTATATTACTTTGAGATAAAATATTATTAATATGCGAATAAATATAACCATTTTTTTATTAATAAAACATACAATTAGAGTAGAATTTTGACATGTGGTATGTTTCACTCATTTAAAGCGTTCAATTTCATTAATTAATAATTTTCGAAATATGTAAATTATTTGATATAATATTACGACAGCGTCTTGCATGACGTGTCGTCACGTGACAACTAGGGCCAATTAGAAAGCGAACGCTTCGAACTCGCAGCTTAACCGCCGATTTTGTGTTCTTACAAACCAGTGCAGGGAATTTAAGAGATTTTATTTTTGTTTTTTTAGAATCTACCCGCACCACCGGCGAAATAGGAGTAATTTTTTCTCCAGAAATATCAAGATTTCTTATCGAACCACTTACAAGACTTTCTTCATATCTAGGTCAAAGGGCCGAAAACCTTATTGAGGTAATTGGTGGCTATGTGATACGACACCTCTTACAGTCTTCGAACTTTGGAGTTTTTTTAATTTGCGGTTTGCTGCGAGTTTTCCTGGGAGAGAAGCCTATTCAAATAATTAGCAATAATAATTATTAAAAATTAAAACCATTTAAATTTTCAATATAATTCTACTCGTTATCCGATGTTTTCGACCCGACCCAGCATGACATGAATGCGTGGTCAGACTTACTTGATTTACCGTCGAATGGAGTAAATTTAGCTCTGGAAGCTTAACTTTGGCTCTAGCATAAAGCCAGAGTACTGACTTTTTTACCCCCTTGAATTGTTTTATTCATAAGTCAAGGATTAGGTTCAACTTTTCGATGGGACAGGAACGCCTGTCAGATCTGTCACCATTGTCCATAGAGGCAGAAACTTTAGAAAAACTAAAGTCATCATCAGCTATAAATGATTTAATAAATCAGTTTGCCGAAAAAAAGGCAAGGAGAGTATATTTAATTTGAATTATTTGTAAAAATTTTGGAAAGAGTGACAGATAGATAATTAGGATGAATAACTATTTCTTTTAATTTTATGCAATGATTTTTTCTTAGAAATATTTACCCTTCCTAAGGGCCTCCCAAACAAATTTTTATACGGGGCCCCGCCAAGGCACGCTACGCTTCTGTTTTGGTTGGACATGTTTTAAGAGTTGAATGTAAGAGTTAATTTTATCTACGCTAATACTTACCAGCATTAATGGCACCTGAAGTTGGTATGCTAAATTTTACTAAAGAAAAGTATAAAGATGACTGTAAACACTATTGAATTGATACTTTGACTAGTTTTATTTTTTATTGCAGACCCTGCAGAAGATGAAGAATAAATCACCACTAATAATGGTAGTTGATACTATTTGTGTGAAATTCTTCTTTGATGGAGGCCTTCTCAGGACGGAAAGATAAGTTGATTTTTTTAAAACAATATTTTTTCTGTGTGCTATGAAATAGTAAAGAAGTAATATTTTATCTTTGTATATATTTATTGTAAATATAGTTGTATTGGTTTTTATTTGTCTGATAGTTTTGTTTTTTATTTCATGTTGGGGTGCGAAGTAGATCTACCTTTCCGTGGTGCACCCTGTTTTCACTAAATGATCGACAAACTACTAATAAAAGGATTCATCCCAATGGCTACTGTTTGATGATTGACCCAATTTTGGGCTTTCATTGAGTGGTGCTTTTAGGTTCTGAATTAATTTTTTCTATTTACATAAGTTTTAGAAGTTTTTTTTTTTTTAATTTCATTCATTCCGCCAGCAGTCAGCATTCATCATCGGAACATTGCTGTTACCACCAAAGGTTTGGAAAGAAAGAATATCAAAGAAAATGAGCAAATTCAACGGAACTTCAAAATGTCTTCATTTTCTGATATACTTTTTGAACCATCAATGACTGTTCAATCAAACCAAGCAGCAATTTTTAGCTAATTTAAGTAACAATGCTTGTTTCATTTTAATGCAATTCGACAAATTAGAAGACTCCAATATTTTGTTTAGACGAGCAAACAGTGATACGGATGTAATCATAATTGAAACGGCTTTGGAAAATTTCATCATAGGTGAAACCGTTGGTAGTGGTGAAGATGTTAATTTATTGGTGCCCCTGCTCTGAGATACCAGATTTGGTAAATGCTTTTTTCTTTTTGGTGCTTGGTTAGTAAGTGTGAATATGATACAGTCCGGTGACTTCAGAGACTTCTTCCACTTAAGATAACAACCTCGGCACGTGGACACCAATAACCCAATTTCTTTAAAGAAATGTCCAAATCATGATTCTATCAAATGTCTCGACAGCTGCTGGGAACCTTCATTATTTAAGTTGAAAGAAATGACACAAAGGAGGAAATCTAAGCTTGATAAATGCCCTTTCGGTTCTCTCCTAGGTTAGGTTAGTTTGAATTATCGTCTAGTGCTATATCAACATAGCTACACTAGGGCTATTGGCAACGGGCATGCATGTATTGAAATTTACTCATTACACTTGATTCCACAAACATTGGGGTTCTTCTCACTCAAAATACTGTCCAGGCGTGGCACAGAAGATGGAAGATTAAGGGTGAAACTAACGAATTAAGCTGGCATAAAATGAATATTGGATACTGAAACTAACCACCAACAGGCATTGAGCTAGAAGGGAAACTGGAGTGAAGTGTCAGCGAGCCGAAAACCCACTCGCACCCTTTTGAGCGAACCGGGCAGAAAAGGACTATTTTCCCTATACAAGTATGCAATGCTTGTACGAGACCCCCCTATCATATTGACTTGGGCTCCTAAATGCATTTTCACATTTTTAGTTCGAAAGAATTTAACTTTCTTTAACTTTAAATTCCAACTTTTTTTAAGAAATAACCATGTGGATCACTAAGAACCAGTGAAGACGAACCCAATAGTGAAATAGGCAAGTTTCTAGGTTTTCTGCCTGGTTCGTTTCAGCTGCAGTGCTTTGTATTCCTCCGCGTTTGTTATTGGACCGGCTCGTTTGCTGCTTACATGTGGTCTTACCATACTCCCACAAACAAAATATTCTCTTAACAAGGTATTTGGGACCACTGACTCAATGACATTTCATTACTACTGTCAATGATTACTTGGGCAAGGGATTACTTGGGCAGTCAAGAGACGAGCCGACACCTGAAGAGGCAGGCACCCAACGCAACCGTTACCAAACACTAGGTAATTTTAAAAGATTAAAATGGAACATAAAAATGACACAGAACCTTTAAAAGCTAAATAAACCACTAGGTTTCTATTGGCGACGGGCGTCGTAGTTTAGAACCACAGTCAAGTGGCGAGCCGACACCTGAGTAGGCAACCAACGCAACCGTTAAGGGCGACATCGTACGCAGCGTTTTGACAGCATATTTAACATGCACTTCCACTACACAGGGTATTATTTGTCGGCAGTTTAGTTTAGCTTGAATTATCGTTACACGGGGCGTCGTATTTTATATAGGACGGGCGTCGTATTTTATATAGGTCGGCAGTTATTTTGGCGATGCCTGGACCCGAACCTGGGACCTTCCGCATGCTAGGCGAATGCTTAACCGACTGGGCTCGCCAGCACCCGACATACCAGAAAAACTGTCTGACCTCACTGATTGTGAATTGTACATATTTAACTGTACGTATAACTGTTGTAACTACATGTAACTGTTCGAATAATCTGACATTAATTTGGCAGTTAATACTGATTGAAGTGCTGTCTTCAAATCATCAAGATCAATCATGTGGTTAATTCAGACAGTCATCAATGAACTGCCTCCTCAATTAAGATGAGCCCATGGAATTGTTGGAGGTCATTGTTTTGGCAAAGGCCATCCCAATATGAAGTTATTCATTGAAGCTTATGTGAAGAGCTTTCGACACAAGGGGTTTTCTGGAAGCATGGCAATACAAATGTAGTTGCATGTTTTTACCTTGTGTGGATGCTTCGACTCTCCAGCACGATGTGCTGTGCAAAATATGGTGCAGTTCAATAGTTATTTTGGTTGTCCTTGGTGCTTGAATCCTGAAGTGTTAGTAGACGATACAATTAAATATGTTATGCTTGAAGATCAGCCAGAATTAAGTACAGAAGGGAAAACTATCGAAATAATAGAAGTGCGAAAAATGAGACAATTTGAAGAACATTACAGGCTCACCCCCCACGATTCTTGCTAAAGGTCTGGATTTCTTCACCGGAATGTCCTGAGTATATGCATGTGATTTTGCTTGGGGTGACTTGTTAACTGTTAGATATACATTTAACGAGTGTAGATGAGCAATTCTACGATGACACACAAAACAATGCAAGGCGTATTGACAGTTAACCTGCTAAACATCAAACCACCACATTCCTTCACAGATCTGTAGAGACAGAAGATTTTGGAAAGCACATGAATGGAAGACATGGTTGTTATATTATGCTGCATTATGCCTTCGTAGTATTCTTGCCCTTCAGCACTTTTCTTTGTAGTCTAGTTCTGTTTTCCTGCTCCTTCAAGATTCGATATTTACAGAAGACATAGACAAGACTAAGGAAATACTGACTGAATTTGTAATTCAGACCTGCAGCGCTTTGGGCTCATTCGGCTTTTGTGTTTGAAGGGGGGAAATGGCAAGATGCTAAACCTTGTCAAAGCAGCAAAAGGTGTGCCATTACAAGTTTTGAATAGATTTTGCCTGGAAAAAAAGTCGGAGCATGTGTTTGGTAATGGAAACAACTGGAAAAAGTCCACTTTTTACAAGACCCTGCATTGTAAAATCCCACTGAAAAATCGAATGACTATCGACTGTTGATTCAGGCTTGCATTTACTTGGTAAGGAAAAGGTAAAAAGCACCTTTTGTAAAACTGAAGAAAGGGCGTATATTACTGCTATTGGAGGTGTCCCTCAAGCAGTATTAGTTTAGTTTGCATTATCGTCGCACTAGAGTACACGAGGGCTATTGGCGAAAGGCGTCGTATTTTAGAACCACATCAAGCAGTATTAGAGTACAGCCGCATCATATATAACTCCAATATGTATCATAGCAAGCTACAAACCCGTGCTGGAAAAACGGACAATACTGTTTTCAGTATCAGTAATGGTAGTGTTGAATTTGTGAAGGTAACAAAATTTGTCATATTGTCCTTCAACAGCACAATACACTGTTTTATATTATTCCAGGAACTGTTGGCTCCAGTACAAAAAGGGCCCACAAATTGCTTGCCAAATCATGTAAAACAGCAATAGTTGGTTCCGAGGGAGCATTCAGTTCTGCTCCTGATTGAGCACATTTGTGCATTTGTTGAGATTGGAAGAAATCTTCATGTTTTTCAAATTCTTACTTTCTATGAGAAGGACAAGATACCTCATTATCAGCATGACCTCTTTCATCTATATTCTTTGATATTTATAATCAGATTTCTTTAGTGTAAGTAAATTGCCACAAAACCCAAGATGGGAGCATCAAATATGAAAGCAGCCTGTATATCAAAGCTAGAAGACCCATCCATAACAACAATAAAACGTATTTGCTATCCTGAGAAGTCTCTATAGCCCACATGTAGCTCTAGTGCGACGATAACTCAAACTAACCCAACCACAGAAGTCTTTTTCATAGCAAGGCGACTTCGTGGGGGGTGCAATCATAAAAAGCATGCAAAATCCCAGTATGCTATGCTACAATCAAAGACATATAGTAACTTTAAGTTATGAAATGCAGGTTTAATCATCAGAGAGAAACAGACATTTTTTATTGCCTCTCCAGTTGTACTTGTGTGTCCTGTGGACTATCATGTGTTGAAATAAAATACCCCCATTGTCTTTGTGACTCATAAGTAACAAAATCATTAAAGCATACGTATTTTGAAGTTAAAGAAGGAGAGTTGACATTTAGTAAAAATCATGCACACTTTTACCACATTCAAGCCCAAATCATTTTGACACACAACGTTAGTACCTTACTACTATTAGTTCTAAAATGATACTAATTAAGAAGTAAATAATAAGAATGAGTGACATTTTCAACTAACTAACCAATTCATATAGGGATATTTTTGAGCAGTGGTTGACAAAAGTAGTATCCAGACATGCCTATGCCACACAATGGAAGGGGCGTGTGAAGATTTGCCATTTCTCTCATCTGCTTTGGTCAAACGTGTCTGTTTAAAAAAGAATTATGTCTAAACCAACGATTGAAGAGGCAAGTTATATTTATTTGTAAATTATTGTGTTAATTCTATTTATTTGTTGTATTTCTAGTTAGGATAGTTAGATTAATTCAATGTTTAAATTGTATTTCAGGTGCAAAAGATTATTTTTAGTTGCAATGTTAACTCACTTTAAAAAGAATGAGATTAAAATGTATGTCAGTAAAGTATTTAACTTTATCTACTTTAAATAACAACTTAATATTTCAAATGTTTTCCCCACTAGAGAGGTTTTAACATTAAAAATGTTGACACATATTAAATCTGTAACACAAGTTCATTTTTATTTACGGCATTAAAATAGTCAGATGATTTATACTTAAATGGGTTTTTAAATCAATATTTTTTCAGGTAACCAATGCGGTTGAGATGTCTGTGAATCCTAAGTTGATGAAAGATAACAAGATGACTATGGAAAGTCTTCTGGAATGTATAATACATCTAGGCGGCTATCAGTTCCTGGCAGACAAGTGTTAATGTGCGAAAATTCATCGAAGATGAAATGAAACACCTGCACCCAACGAAGGATGGTGTTTCTATGCCCTTAAGAGTATAGACTTCCTTTATCAAGATGATATAGAAGAGGTGCCACAAGACCAATTGTCCAGTGGGGACGGACATTATGAAATTATCAACATATGATTCAGTGTGTCACTTCAACCACGGTACAAAACCAAAACTTACGAGAAGGATAAACATAACACCTGGCTATTTCATGGTCATAAGTGTGAGGAAAAGGGACCAACTAAGAATTTGTGCCAATCCACACCTAAGGAGAAGCAACAACAAAAGCATTTAAGAGGGCTTAAAAAAAAGAAAGATAAAATTGTAAAAAAAAGAACTTCATATGCTTCTATAGGTTTTGACTACCTATTAAAAAAAGTACTGTATACCATGTTTTTCATTTTAAAAAAAGCTTTTATAACCTTTAAACTCAATTTTCTCATGTGTTACTTTGCCTAAACAATGATTACTAAAGTTAAAATTAACATTTTGTCAAACGAATTGTTTATTTATTTGTGGAATAAGTTGGGGAAGTGCTCAACCCTTAAAAAGATTTGGTTTTTAAATTAATTTTATATTGCATGTCAAAGTAATTTTTAGCTTTTAAGCTTATTATCAAAAAAATATAAATCAAAAACTAAAAGAGCCGCAAACTTGGTTTGAGGTTCACACCCTTCAGAATGAATTGGTGATTAATTTGCATGGTAACTTTATAGGTCCGAGTTCTTGAGTTATGAGCGTTTTAAAAAACGTGCTAATTAGGTAATCCATAAAAAGTTAATTACTTAACATTTTTATTTTTTAAACATATTTTTAAACGTACCCTCATGCACTTATGAATTATATCAAATTAAAAAAAAATTCGATTTTTAAGTGAAATATTAGAAACAAAAAGTTCAAGTGTATACGTATATCGTAAAGATTACTAGGACCTTCCGCACGCAAGACGAGCACCTTAAGAGGACGCCATTTGGAATCTCCAAGTCAACCCTCTAGATTTTCCGAAATCCAGATGGACCATAATATGCAGTTTATCGCCTTTCGCTGTAATGAATACGATTGACTGTGTCTATTCAGGCTAAATTGGCCCCCCACTATGACAGCGCTTCCCTGAAGGGGGTTTGAGGAGAGGGCGGTGAAAATCGCTGAAGGGGTTTTTGTCTGGAGCGTTGTGTTTCAGGCGAAAGAAGAATCCAAGGCAATAAGGGAAAAAACTGCCTACTGAAGTGGGCTCTGACCACATGCATGTGTATGTTTCCAATTTCTTACCTTATCAGTAAATGACTTTTTCCCAATAGTAGAATATTGGATGCACAAGACGAATAGTAATATTGACTGTGAACTTTGAAAATTATTTAAAGAAGCTTCGCTAAACAAAAATAGCACACATAGGAATCGTGTGAAAACTTAGATATCAATAATAATAAATTGGATGGTATCCGAAAACTAAAAATGGAATTACACCGGAAATTCAAAGGCGTTTTGCACCAAACTTGATCGATAATAAAATGTAGCTTAATTAAAAATGACGTATTTTTACTTTCAATTACCAAAAAAAGAAATATAAGGTAATGAAAGTAATTGTGATGAGGTCGCAAATTCGAAATACATATTTTGGTGTTTTCTACACGTTTTAGAGGTTGCTAATTCCGAAAAAGGGGTCATTGAAACGAGGATATTTTTTTGTATAAGTGTCTTTTTTGTGTTATGCTCAATTGTCTTTTTTTTTAGTTGCCTTGGAGGGTTTGTACCCCTGTCTATCTGAAACTACTTTTGGTGAAGGTTTTAGAAGGTTCTCCTGGTGTTGCTTTTTTTGCTTTTTTATTTTGTGCGCTTACCGTTGGCTCTATAATATTCCTATGTCTATTGGTTATTCAGATTCATTTCGCTCTCTTTCTTATTTTTTTAATTATCATTTTAGATCTGATAGTAATATTGGATGTCATAATAAGGTTTTCGTTAAAATCCCGTATGCGTAAAATGTTGCTTTTTGGTTTTAAAGTAATTAAAAGTCCCTCATTTTTCACATCCCCAGTTTTTAATTAATCATCTTTTGAGAATGCTTGAAAATAACTAATTAACTATCATAACTAACCACAGATAAAATTATAAGACAACTAAAGGTTGTGCTGTTTTTCAATAAAGACAACATGATATGGTAACAAATGAAATGACATAGCCAAAAGGCTGACCAAAGAAATGAATCTAAATCTGTTGTTGTTATATATATTTTTTTAATGTGTCCATTCAACTAACTAGCTTCTCTCAGTGCACCCTCTTTTCTCTATGTTCAGTGAATACTATGAAAAACCAGATAAGGTTAGGGGTCTCCTGGGTCCTACGACTACAAACAGGTGAAAATGGATGGACGATTTTTGAGCTGATTGTCTAAAAAAAGACATGGTTGATGGTTGGGGTAATATATAAAGATAGAGACAATAGTTCTTGGGGTAGTTATAATCATGAATTTTGTTTGAATTATTTAAAACAGTTTGGTAACTCAGATTAATAATCTTTAATTAAGTGCTCGTATAATACTATTAAAAATTCAGATACCCTCACTCTTTAAAATATGTAATCAGTACTGCAACTATTACAACTAATTATAGTTATTTACCAGAACAACCATTTGTAGGATGTTTACTTTTATCTTAATAATGATGTATAAAAATTCGTAAATGAGGACATGCATTCGAAGCGAAAATAGCACAGTAAATGTTATTGTAATTCAAAGGCATTTCTGAATGCGTCACGAAGATGGAAAATACTTCAAAATTTTGTATATGATTTTCAAAGTTAATCTTTGATACGACTAATAGTTGAGTAAAAGGACTAATATTCAAAAGTAGGACTGGTCATAAAAATCTTAAAATATAATTTCCATAATGGATATACATGTTATGATATTGTATGACACCGTATTGGATCAGAGGCCCGAAAATCCAACACAATGGAGATCTCATATCCTCACAAAATTGTGAAAAGTAACATTAAAAACTTAATAAACCAATACAAAAAATATATATCACAAGGCAACACCAAGTCTATAAGGATAACCGTAATTAATAGTTTATTTAAAAATGTCTTCGCTCAACGGATACAGAAGTTACTTTCAGCATCGGGGGCCAAAAAAAAAATAATTAAAATGTCCATATTCTTATGCAGCCATGAACTATTTTTCTAATATGCATACAATTTTTAAAGATAATGTGTCGAATTAATTAGAATGCCATAAAATACATCAAAGAACAATACTAGTGCAGTGGGGAGGGGCATGTTGAAAATATTCCGATGTCTATTGGTTATTCAGACGAAATTTTTCTTCTTATTTTTTTCTTAATTATCATTTTTGAATTAAAAGTAATTTTTATTAAAATTGAGTTTTAAAAAAAACTTGAAGTTAAAGGTTATTCTAAAACAAAAGAAAAATGATTCTAAGGGGCCACTTGGAAGCTGCAAGGCCCGTTTGCTTTGCCTAATTGGTAATCCGGCCTTGTGTGTTTCCTATTATATTGCTAAACTTATCGAAAAATTACTTTTCCCCAATATTGAATACAAGAAAAGTAGTATTGGCGACAAAACGAAATATATTTTTCTCACGCTAAATAAAAATTAGCACTCATAAAAAAAAACATAAAAGTAATTGTTTGAAAACTTCAATATCGATAACAAATTGGTTGGTACCCGAAAAACAAAAATGTAATTACACAGGAGAATAACAAGTAAGGTTTGCACTAATATTAATAAATAATGCAATAATGTAATACAGACAAATAAAAATTATATACAGTTTTTTTTATTAAAAACAATAACCCGTATAATCTAGTTTTGTTTTAGTTTGCGCGTTTTGTTTATAAGAAAAGTATTACGTATAATAGCTTTGTCCAAGAAGCACTAAACCTATGTCCTGTTTGGTATATAAATACTACTATGAAATTCCCCTATTGACCAAATCACGGTTTATCTTCTCGAAATTCCAGCCGCCGAATGCGTTTCTTCAGAAGTCCTTTCATAAAACCTAGCCGAACTCATTGACAAAATGCAAAAATCTAGACCTGTAAGAAGTTCCTGCCCCAAAAACCAGATGTTACACTCCACAGCCAAATAAGCCCCGGGAGAAGTTTCCCCCTTTCTTAGAATCAGGGGCCAGCCACACCACGCTAATTGACCCCTGCAGAGCGACAGATAACAGCGTCATTAGGTCATAGGGTTGCTGTAAATGTACATTTCATTTCTGTGTAACTTTTCGTTGAAAATTTCTAAAAAATACAAATATTTACATTAAAATTTTTATAACAATTTAAATCGATGTGGAAAAGTATATTCTGTTTACGAGTGAAAGAATTTTTGCTCTATCTTTATTCGTTAGAGAGTTGTGTTACGTTAAAGTTAGAACTTAACGCGCACTCAATTTTTTACAAACTTCAAAAAATTATAAAAAATACTAAATATGTGATTTTCACAAAACAAATTACTGTTATGAAATCTACTCCTTTCGTTCTTTACAATGATACAAAAAACTAGTAACCTTTTATTAAAATTGTGTCGGTAATTGACTTGCGAATATTCTCCATAGGAATAACATTACGATTTTCAAGATGTGAAATTCTGAATGGAGTCCTCTTAACCGACTGGGTTCTCCAGCCCCAATTAATAATCATACCCAAAGTGAATCTTTTAAAAACTGTTTCATGCACGTCAATACATTTTATATGCCGTTTTTTACACTCGACTCTGAATATTTATTTATTCCAAGCACATACAAAATTGGAATTTTAAACTAGGAGCAGTTTTCGGAAAAGCGATTTCTTGCTACAAATTTGAAAAATAAAGAATTCTCCTTATTTAAATTAATTTGTAACTTAACACACTGTTGTATAAAAAATACTGTTTGAAACATGCAAGAAATCAAAATTTTCCCCCTTGTCAAGCAGATATTACTTAACTAGCAAAACATTCTTTATGGACTTTACTAAACATTAACGTAGCAAACCTAAAATTAAACATTTTGATCAAACTATAAATTAAAATTAACAAAAAAACTCCATCCTTAAAAATTCAAATGGGAAGTGAACAGGGTTGAAGTTTAGTTTGAACTATCGTCACACTAGAGCTACACAAGGGCTATTGGCGACAGGTGTCGTAATTTAGAACCAGTCAGGCGACGAGCCAAGGTCTGAGTATGCACCCAACGCAACTGTTTAGGGAAACATCGTACGCAGCATTGGGACTCATAAGCGTATTTAACGTGCACTCCATCTACACGGGGTATTATTCGTCGGACATCTTTTGGCTCACAGGCCGTTTATAGGTCGGCAGTTATTTTGACGATGCCCAGACCCGAACCTGGGACCTTCAGGGTTCATACTCTATTCTTAATAGTGAAATTCAGGAGTTTTTGTAGGAGTACAGTACTACAATTCAGGAGATAACAAACACAATGAAAATAACAACAAATGTACATATTCTATGCCCTTAGAATAAATATTTAAGATAAAATCTTTATCATTGATTAACAATTAAATAAACCTTGTGGATTAAAACTAGCAAAATTGCGACAAACCGTAATATCAAAAACCTTAATAGCAAATTTTAAAAAAAAATAAAAAATCAAACTTCCTGACAAGCAAAATCTCGTTTCTTTTTTAAAAAATTTAATTCTACAAATTTGTAGAAAACTTTTATATTTTATTTAGTTAATTTTTCAGGAGATAAAACTTTAAATCAGGATTTCTAATATAAATTTCAGGAGTTATAAGGGCCCTTAGAAAACAAATATAAAATTCAGGAGTGTTTTAGGATTTTCAGGAGGAGTATGAATCCTGGACCTTCCACATGCAAGGCGAACGCCATAACCGACTGGGCTCCCCAGCCCCCGTTGAAGTGAAACACAAACCTTGTTTGCATATTCATTAAGAAATCAGATTAAGCAAAACATTGAATTGAAGTCCACCGAATAAGTACTTTTTACGCAGTATTTGTCTGAATCTTTCTGGATTATTTCTCTATGAAATACATACTTTTTTTTATGTATTCTGAATATAAAACAAAGAAAATACGAAGTTAAACGAAAATAATGGCTAGCAACTCAGTCTCTGTCAAGTATTGCTACTCCACAAACAAGCACAGCACAAAATTAGTTTTAACATTCTTTTGCTGCGTTAAGACTGAAGTTTCTATATCTATTAGGGTATACATAAAATACAACGTCATTAAACTAGCCAGGTAAAAGCGCATAAAAATTCGAAACTAACAATGGGTTAACAGTTTGAATTTATAAAAGAAAACAGTAAACTTTAAAAAAAAAGCAATTCATGCATCAGCGAACGCAAGTTTAAATGTCTATCAGGAGAAAAACAATGATTGGCATCAACAGGATTCAATTGCGGTTTATACAGAAACATATTTTAAACGAAATGAAAATAAATAAATTACAATATAATTTACATATACAAATTAAATTTAGAAATAATATACATGGAAAACACCAGAGGATTAACGCAAGGAAAGCATGTTTTCGGTTTTGGTTGGAAAAAAATAGTGCGGCCTGTTGCCAGATGCAAATGAATAATTAGCTAATGTTGGGATAACTCAGGATAAGTTTCGGCCCACACATAGGGCCCGTTCACATGCAAGGCAAATGCCGGCTATCGGGAAAGAAAATCCCTCTGTAGGGAAAATTGCGGTAGCGAAAATGTACCCACTGCCTGGGTAGTAACGATTTCATTACCCCCCCCCCCCATGATGCATTTCGGCTTTGGTGATCACTCACAACAAAAACAAATATGTCGAGCAAGTGGACCCATGCTGAAGTCTTGTATTTATTAGCTTCGTATGAAGATAAACTTCATAAATTTGACGGAACAGTTCGAAATGCCGAAGCGTGTGGGGAAATCGCTAATCTATTGCAAAAAAAGGGATACTCCAAAACAACTGCTCAAGTCCGTTCTAAAATGAAATGTCTGAGAAGTTTATATACTAAAGTTAAGGACTCAAATCGAAAAAGTGGAGAAGAGTTAACTTCTTGTAAGTACTATAATGAAATGGACAGAATTTTCGGAAGCAGAGACAATGTAAACCCAAGAGTTGAGATTGACGCCGGTTTTGAGAATAATGGTGAGTGATATTCCTTTATTGAACTAAACATGTATCTTGGCTAGGTGTGAAAAGACCGTCAATTTTTTTAATAATCTTATAGCTTGTACAAATCGTTTGTGATATTATGTTTAAGTTTTAATGATGGTAAAATCCTAGTCACTTAATCGCTGGCCCGGCGACTTTTCGAGCTTGGCGACATCGACCACGTGTGGTCAAATCCTAGTCTCTGGACCGGCTACTTTTCGAGCTAGGTGACATAGGAGGCGGACTAGGAATCAGCAACTAAGTTTTTACCTTTAACCCTATGTGCTAAGTAGTAGTTTAATTTCTTCGTTTAATGTTCTTTTATATGGGAAATATACTTCAGATGTGACGACTTTTCGAATCATTCGGTTAGAAAATTATATTTAAAATGAAAAAAACGAATACATAAAAAATATGTCATTAAAAAAGCATTTTGGATCACGGTGGTTCGAAATTAGCGGTTGCTATTTCAAAATGCGACCAGATCTTTCAATTTTGCGACAACAAAATAAATTGAGTCACAGTTATTGCTAGATTTTTCCAAAATAATTACAACTACTTTTAGTAAATTAAAATAAAAAACCTATGTAATGTATAACATAACCTTTTTCCTGTAATTTTAGTGTGTTTGTTGAAATTGCAGTTGTATTTATAGATTTTTTTTTATTTCAATCAATAGAACAACTTGCTGACAAAGGACTTGCTGAGAAAGAAAATAACCCAACCTTTCTTGATGATTCCATGTAAGTTACAATGTATACCTACTAAAGTCATTTTTCAATTTTAAGCTGTGTTCATATGAAGTAAGGGTTTGGTATTTTCGCACGTTGAGATGCAGATTTTGTAGGCAGTCCCCATCAAGCTACATGCGCAAATTTTTTACATTGTTTACAGTGATAGCGAGGCTTTCATTCCTTGTTTATAACGTTAAATACATTTGTCATATCAACCTAAGCACTTAAGCTTTTAATATCAGTTTTATTGACATTGAGCTGATTATTTTATATCCAATTTATTTAATGTGTTCTGTTCTAACAAATTTTCAAATCTTTTTAATGGACAAATAACATTATAGAATAGGGTCTTTAATAACATCTTAAAAATTTCAATATTTTGTTAATTTCTTCTATTCAAAGCAGTGTGTATATTATCTAATAAGTATAATACCTTTTATATTTATGGATGTTTGTTAGTTCTATAATTCATATTATTTACAGACCCCAAGATGCCTTCTGTGTCTCCAGCTTCACAACATCCACCCCCAAATCTGTAGTCGCCCCCAATGCAAATCCAGCCTCATCCAGTCCAAGCCGTACCTCATCCAGTCCTCCATCCATCCAAGACGTACCTGGATCTTCTGGTTCAACCCCCCTCAATTCACAATCCACAATCCAACCATCCTCTTCACAAGCAAATGAACCAGGTAGGTAGTGATTCTCGCTCTAGAATGACGAAACAATTTGGGCTGTTTTTAAATAAAATATTTTTTTAAGTAAACATGCATTAAAAGCTACTATATTTTTAAAGCAAGAGAATAATCTCTTTGTTGAGCAGTGCTTGATATTGCAGAAGCCACCATTAGTTAACCTTTAACCACTTATTAAGAGGTTATGTTATTGCAATTTGTCAAATGTTTTATATAGTGCAGTGTGGGCAGACATGGGGTGCCTTAGCTTTTCATGAAAATGACCTTATGTCACCCCACTTTTAATACTATTAAAGTACATTCCCCACTGTTTTTTTTTATTTAATTACCAGTTTCGTACTGAAAAATTTTGTACCGATTTTTAGTTTTATTTATTCTTGTTGCTAATTGACAATTGTGCAACAACTCTAAATCTCTTTTAAACAACTGCTAACAGATTTTTGGAACAGATGCACTTACTACACTTTTTTCCCTCCACTTCTACCACTGTTTTTATAATTATCATACTTATAAATATATGTTTGAAAGTTTATGAATATTGTAATTCGAGCTTTTAAAAAGTGAGAGATGGATACTGACATACTGTGCATTAAAATAACTTTTAAAAACCTCATTTAAGGAAAAATCAATTTTTGATTAATGATTTTTTTATCTGCGTAAAATTTTCTAAAAATTGTGCATTGAAGTTATCACAAATCTTTAATAATAGTTTTACATTAATTCAATATGTTCTTTTGTTCTAGGCTTAAAAAAACGAAAAAGAATCAATCATATTGAGCTAGCTCTGGAAAGTGTAATGGAAAAGGCAGTGAACAAGATTCTCGCCTTTGAGAGGGAAGCCGAAGAAAATCTTCAGCGACACAGAAACCGTGTTGAAGAGTTGCTAAGTGAACAAAGTGTTCAAATATACGAGCTTATTGATGAGTTTTAAAAAAAATAAAACCTTAATAAGTTTAAACTACAGATGCATTTTTTGTTACTTTGTTTTTAACTAATAGTATAAGAGGGTCCAAAATTACTTTTTAATGCATATCTAGAGCAGGGTTGGCACTGTTTAAATTTGATTTTTTTTCATAAAAATACTTATTTTACAAAAGTTTTGAATTGTTTATAATTTAAAATTTTTGTTTCATTGTTGGTGTGTGTTTTGTAAATTAGCAATTTATTTGTATTAACAATGAAAACTATAACTTAGAAGATATAAACATGAAAAAAACTTTAAGTCAATATTAAAGAACTTGCAGGTTTGGCATACTAAAAATAAACCTGGTTATGTTTTTTTAAAAGAATTTAAGTTTTTCTTGTATTTCATTATTTGGTGTTTCAAATTTTATTTTGTAGATAAATTCTACTTTCCATAAAAGAATTCAAATAATTTCAGCATCACAAATATATTAGATTTTTTTAGTTGAAGTTAACCAGTTAGATGTTTTCATTTAAAATGTTGCCCCTTATACTGGAATCAACCAGTATTGCATGCTATAGATCTTTTCTTTAGTCTTTAAAAAAAATCATGAATATAAATTATTTTTAACGATTAAAATGATATAACGTAGTTCGGGGTTTTACTTTTTTTAAAAACTGTAAACAAGAGTCATGTATACATATAAAATAAAATTTATTAGTTCATTGATAAACATAAAACATTACATGGAATCATTTGAATCTCAATTAAGAATTGGAATTAATGGCTTTGCTATGCAGGTCTGTTGAATAATATATACTTAGCATGTAATTAAGAAAAGGCCAAGGGCATGTATACCAAAAGCTACATTTTAGAAATTGCCTGCTAGCTTTGGCTGGGCACTGAGGAATGGCCTTCATGTCTACTGGAAGCATAATTAGCTCCCAACATTCTTCAACCATTCTGCCCAGGGGCACCCCCTCGCCACGTTGAGGCAGCATAGCAGGACTTGAGGGGGGAAAATGAGTTGCACATAAAAGTTATAATTAAATAACTTCAAAATAATATTCTGATTAAATACAAGATGAATAAAAATGTAATAGAAGGTATTATATATTTACAAATAATTTGACGAAACCAACAACTTCTCTGGTAAAGTACACTACAAAATAATCTGTTTAAACATAAAAAAGACTGCACATAAAAGTTATAATTAAATAACTTCAAAATAATATTCTGATTAAATACAAGATGAATAAAAATGTAATAGAAGGTATATATTTACAAATAATTTGACGAAACCAACAACTTCTCTGGTAAAGTACACTACAAAATAATCTGTTTAAACAAAAAAAAGACTGCACATAAAAGTTATAATTAAATAACTTCAAAATAATATTCTGATTAAATGAAGGGAAGGGGAATTTTAGTTTACTGCACACCAGTCAACTAGCAGGTTTCTTACATCACTGCTACCTGCTGTAATAGCTACAGAAGGGTCATCGTACTCAAGGCCTACTGCTTCTGACCACTCATATAAATATTCATCTTGCACATCCTGACAAATATTGTGAAGTATGCAGCATGCCATCACATGGTACTGCAGATTGTGAAGAAGTGCATCATTTGCCTTCAGCAGACACCTCCACCTTCCCTTCAGAAACCCAAAAGCATGCTCAACATGCACTCTATTCCTACTCAACCGCTGGTTGAAGGCTTGCTCGGCAGCACTCAACCCTCCACCAGGCACTGGTTTCATCAGCCAGCTCTTGAGGGGATATGCTGGATCTCCCACCAGATAAACATCAATCCAGGTATCAGTGCCAGGCAGCTTCACCTGCAAGATAATTTATTAATTAACTGTGGCATATTCTTGAAAGGTTTTTAACTGTTAACAACCTTTGTTGTTGCAGCTCTTAGCGATTTGAACAGACATTTTTAAAAAAAATAAACTCATTTAACTAAGAATCTTATTTCACATCAATGACATTACCTTGCGGTCAAGGATCTCCCCTGATTCACACTTATCATGCAATGGTGAGTTGAACAGCACACGGGCATCATGTACCGATCCAGGCCATCCAAAGTATACATTGGTAAACCTTTTCTTATGGTCGGCTACGCCTTGCAGGAGAACACTATAGTGGCTCTTCCTGCAGTAGTACTCCTTTGCATTGATTGAGGGTGCTTTGATTGGGATGTGGGTACCATCTACAGCCCCAACTACTATTGGCAAACCACCAAGCCCCAAGAATGAATTTGCAACCTCCAGCAAGTCATCTCCCATGGGAAACTGAATTGCACTGCGAAAGTGAAGAGAGAGAAATCTGCATGTGTGGTTAATTATGGTACATGCAGTGGAGCGTGCTACACCAAAAAGATTTGATATGCTCCGCAGTTCTCCACTTGATCCCAACTTCGTCAAGGTTATGGCCAATCTGCGACCAATAGGAACTGGTTCCCGGACACAGCGATGCCTTCTTATGTAGAGAGGCTGCATCTTCTCACATATTAGGTCAAAAGTTGTCCTACAAAGTAAATAAAAAGGACAAATCAATAACATTTCCTTTAATATACCCTTTTTTAATAATGTATTGTTTAAGCCATTTATAATAGAAGGAAATAACTTTCTTTAGAAAGGAAATTTTTGTCAGTTTTTAAAAAAAATTATAAATAAAGACAGATTAGACACACTTTTGAAATAAATCTATTTAATTTTGTATGAACATGAGGCTTGTACCAGTATCTGGTCGTATATCACTCAAACTGTAAGCAGTAAGCATTAAAAAAGAAAATGAGGAGTGATCTTCTTAAACAATATTAGAAACTTAACGAATACTAGTTTAAGAAATAGTATGAAAGTTTTAAACATTGGGCAATTTTATCCTTGTTTGCAACTTTGTCCAGATCGTTATAGAATAATTTAGAGAAAAATTGATTAAAAAATCATTTATAACACTGAAAAAATACCGACA
Source organism: Oedothorax gibbosus (assembly GCA_019343175.1). Classification (NCBI taxonomy): domain Eukaryota; kingdom Metazoa; phylum Arthropoda; class Arachnida; order Araneae; family Linyphiidae; genus Oedothorax; species Oedothorax gibbosus. Next base: position 74,560 of record JAFNEN010000913.1, on the reverse strand, counting down.
AATCAAAGACCACCGTCAACTAGGTTGGTTGAACTAAATTATAACGTACTAGACCATCAACTAGGAATTAAAAGTTTTCTCGACAATGAAAATACTTTGCAAAAGAAAAATAATTCCTTACCTATTAATGCGAAAATTGTCTTTGAATTCGCTGTCATTCATGGAATGCAGAACAATCTTGTCAAAAAATTCGGAGCTTCGAATTTTTGACCATAAAGATCTTTCTGGGAAGGCCAATTGTAAAGTAGAGTTCATTACTCTGGAAATAAAATGAATCCAGTTTCGTATTCGCACTAACCTCCTACTTTCTTCATCATCAATAAAATCGATAGATGTCTGTCCACGAATTTTTAACAAAAGAATTGTTTTTAATAATTCTCTCGACGACATCGCTAACAAAGAAACGTTAAAAAGAAGGCCGTTGCTAACCATCCGCCAGGATGGTAAATAGCAACCAATCATATCGGTTCCGACTGTCGTATACGCTGCGTATACGACAGTCGGGGCTGGCGTAGCTTTAGAAACTGGACAAACTGGTGTACTAGATTTAGCATTATATCGCCACTTATATTAATTTTCTACAAAGTTTACAAAATCAGCGATTTCCAAGCGGTTACAGTGTTGTACTGTTATTTTCTGAATACATAAATATATTTGTAATTTTTATACGAATTATAAATAATTTTTTGATGACTAATTAGTTTTTTTTATACGTTTTTAGTTTTTCTTGGAAACTAATGTTAGTATTTAAGTTTGCATTGAATAGATTTTACATATATATTTTTTCATTTGGGCTCACAAAAAAAGTTATCTTTTAAACTTATTTTAAACCACTTTCAAATGTTGAAGCTATTTCATAAAGTCTCTTAAAAAAAAATAATATTTTAGCTCATTTAATTCGTTAAATTGAGTCGAATTATTTTGCTTGCAATAGGTTAAGGTCAAGGTTTGCTGTACAATTACAAACCAAACGTATTTGCTCTAAAACTTACAATTTTCTATGCTTTTGGTACTTTTTTTTATAATTGATTCACTTCCTCATAATACTTATATTAAATTGTACATTCCTTACATCTCGGCGTTATAAAATTATCTGGTGGTATAGGTACTCAAGTATAAAAAGTATTACAGCTCCTGTGTGGGTAAAACTTGAACATAAAAAAAAACCTCCTTTAATTTAAATACACATTTCAAACCCGATACCTTTCCCTTTTAAGAAAAATTCAAATTTATATAATGCATACATTGCATCTCCATATACGTTCGAAAATACCATCCATACTGAATGGAAATGTATTTTCGAGAGTTTCTTAAGCTCATTAAATAATTTTTAAATTATTTTTTATGTAGCATTCTCTTTGCGTGTTTTACAGAATTAACTTCTTTTGATACGATTTTATTACTAGTACCTAGTTGATGAGGTCATACCTATTTAAACAGGCAGTTTGGTTTAAATGAACCCATTTATGTTGATTAATCATTTTTTACACACAAATATATTAATTCTAAATAATGCAAATTAAACTTTCATAAGAAGAATATTTACCATCGTTTCACAGCTTATAAGTTATAATATATTTTTATTATCAGCTTTTGTAATAACTTTCTTTTACATTTAAGTTTCGTTATAATTTCCTATATAAAGATGGCGCCAATAAACAAAAAAATTGATTTCAATCTTAATCAAATCACCTCGGATTTCCCAAACCTTCTGATGTTTTGATACTTTTGTTTTTTCAAAAAATATTTTTCCTTAGTTTTAGGAGATATAAATTTTGGAAAATGGTTAAAAAAAAAATTTTATGGTTACTTGATTTAGTTAATTAAGTTGATGAGTTAATTAAGTCAGAAAATAAGTACTGTTGAGTTTACAGATGTGTGTTGGGTACCATTTATATATAGATAAAAATTCTTGACAAGTAAATTTGTTTTGTGATAAACAATAAAAAAAAATTGAGATAGTTCTTATTTTTGTAAAAAAAACAACTTGGCAAAACATATATTTTATAAAATATACATTAATAAAAGTATCCTGTAAATATTAGTGTGGGATTTTGAAGTGGAAATTCATAACTATCGTAAACTAAGATAAAATAACAAATAAATCTGAAATCAAAAGAAAAAAAAAACGATTCTTGAAAGTTTTATCTATATTAAAAAAGGTAAGGTTGTGGTCATTGTGAATTATGACATTAAAAAAATCATTTTTTTAAGACGCTAGATAAAAATACACTAAAATCAAAATAAAACTCCTAAAATTTATTTTAAATCAAAATTTTAAACTTGTTCAAAAATATTGAACAATACTTTAATACCTTTATTCACTATCGTTTAGTTGATTACATTTTCATTCTGTTGCCTAGTATCAACATAGCAAAAATCAAAATAGATACAACATTTTTTATTCCCTCATTTTAGGTTCACACTATTGTTAACTTTCGCTTCTTTATTCTTCATTACAAAAAATAAAAATCAAACTAAATTTTTAAGTAACTGCCAATTTTGCAATTTTATTGTTTAATATTAATGAACTTTTTATATGACGTAAGGTGTATTAATATAAAATTTGTACAGTTTTGGGAGAAAAGTTGGAAGTGTAGCATACCAATTTTATTATTAGTATTAAACAATTTCCAAATAACGATACTTATGCTTTAAAATGAAAATGGAATTTGTGTAATAATAATCTATCTTTGTATATAAAAAATGTTCTAAAGAAGTGTATAAATGCATTTAAAAGTCTTTTTTTAAAAGTAATGTATGTCTAAATAAGAGTTATTCGAACAAATCCATGTAATTACTTGTTACTTTTTCTGTCAAATTAAATAGATCATAGAAATTTCGAATAAAATATTTTAAAAAGTCTTTACATGGTTAAAAAAGCTTTAATTAAGTTAAAGCATCCCTGGTATTTTCCTAAATACTTAGCTTTCTTTCTTTAGATACATTCCTTTTTAGTTTTTTAGCAAATAATATTTACGTATTTCAATACAATTGATCTTACAAAGAAAAAGGAAAACTCAATAATTACAATAATACATTCTTCTGTTATACTTTTTATTTATAAAGGAACTGTAAACACAAGCAACTTTTACATGCATCAATTAATTAGATATAATCCATCAATCATCATAGACCAATCATCAATAGGAGTACATAGTGCATTCTATCAATCCACAATTATACTGATTAAAGTGAACAAATTTTTATTAAAATTTTAATTACATAAATACGTGGTGGAAGTTGCTTTTCATTTATGCAAATTTTGTCTTCAATTTTTTATAGAATATTAATTTGTATGCCCTTTAAAAATGTTATCAGATTATTCAAGCATTAAGTGCTATAAAAAAAAAGTTAAAATAAGGTCGATAAGCTTATGTTTGTACGAATATGCAACTTCATATTCGGATTCCGAAACTTCACTTGTTTAAACAATTTTTTACATAATATACAATTAATTACAGATAACAACATAGCTATGAAATGATAAAATGATTACAATTTCCTGAATTAAATACTACACTGTTCAAAACAGTTGGGTGCATGGGTTTAATCATTTTGGAATCATCCAGCGTGCGATTTTTTTCTCAAAAAGTTAAGCTCGCACTTATTTATCGTAAGTCTTTTAAAGAACGAAATAATGTTTGTTTTCATTAAATGAAAATATGAAAAACATGGTAAAATAAAATTACCTCCCAAAAAAAAATTATGAAATAAATTTATCCTAAATTCTTCACGCTTGCATTCTTGGATGTTTAAAAATTGATTTAACCTTTTTTTTTACAAATAAAGTTTTGAAAAAATTAATGTTATAATTTATTTAAAAGTTGCGATTCCAATTTTCCCCCTTAAATTTTAGTTCCTGTTTTTTTACCATTTCATTCTGGATGCATAATAAATCTATTTCATAAATTTTAGATTTTTAGAATAAAAAATAAAAATTTGGGACTGAAGGGAACTGAACAAAAGTACGCAAAGTGCTCCCCTAATTGTTTTGAGCAATGTATTAACAATTGAATAAGGATAGATAAAAATAAATTATTGTATGATTGACAACTTATTGTATAATTTCAAATTATCCAATTAAAATGAAGCAATATTCTGCTTCAACACTTCAATCGGCAGTTACCACAATACCATAACTTGGATTTAGGTTTTTTTTTAGTTTGCAACATCCAAGAATGCCATTGTAGTGTAAGGCTGCAGGCCACATGTTAGCCGTAGAGTGAGAATATATACAGGCAAAAGACACAAAGTGACAAAAGACGACGCTATACAATAGGTAACATCGTTCTTGGTGCAACTTCAGCTCCAAGCGTCTCCCTCCATTTATTCTTTTACAACGGAGAAGACATGTGCAGAACTTGCAATTTTCCAACTGCTATCTTTTTCTAGTAAAGAATTCGCGTGGGGAAATTATCTTCTTAGTTCTCGCAACCATTAACCCAAAAAATACTATGCGCAGGAATCTGATAATTATTAATGGAAATAATAGTTAAAAGTTTAGCATTAATATAAAAACGTACAATTTTTTTTCTCCTAGTCACAAGTAACAAATTTAAATAAAACAAGCTTATTAACAACTTTTTTTAAATAAAACAACCCATTAACAACTTTTAGTCGCCAAATAACCAATTTTCATTAACTTTATTTCCCGAAAGTTTGATATTTGGTCACAGCTGACATTAGTTGGTACTGTTGAGGTTTTGGTGTATTCTAAACAAGTACAAATATTGATGATCAATCTATTACCTTCACAAAGTTATTATATACACTGCGATGCAAAAGTTTAGACAATGAAATTTCAAAATACTTTTTTAATACGTTTAGGAGGTTTTTGTAACTCTACTATCACAATTCTAAATTTTACAGTTAAATGAAGTCATTGTCTAAACTTTTGCATCACAGTGTATCATACCTTATTATAAACATTATTTATAGATTTTCATAACTAGTTAACTTAGGGGGCCTTGGTCCAGTGGCTAACCCTCTCTTACAAAGAGTGGGCCAAGCCTCCCCACCTAGCCTATTTGTAAAGAATCTCATATGGTGATATAAAGTTTTTGCAATGAAGTAGGCTTCATAACTTAATAAAAACTTAATATAACAGTATTCATAAAATACCACATACTTAAACTTAATTCAATTGGTTTGCCTGAAAAAGTCTTACAAAGCATGTCTAAAATGTTTACTTGTTGGGATGAAAACTTTCTTTTATTATTTCCTCACTGCTAAGAAGTTGCTCAATGAAACTAAGGTGGCTGTATGCTGACAACAGTAGCTTTGAGTACAATCTATTGAGAAAATGCAAAAATATTAAAATGTAAAGGTGGGCCAATGGAGTCCCTTGTGGCCAAGGGTCCCCAGGTTTCCTTAAATAAAAATAATGGAGGAATAATTTATAGTTAGCCCCCCAAGCAATCAAAAGCAGGTATTAAACAAAAAGGTCGTAAAATCTTTACTTATACAAAAAGTAATTATTGCATGGGTTTTTCGTAAAGAATTACTGTGACTAAATAAAAATATTCTATTTATGAGTCGAAAATTTTTAGCATTTAAGTGTAAAGTTTCAGAACATTTTCACAGCAGACAATACAGAATCGCAAAAAAAGTTATAAATATAAAAGAACTTAATTTACTTACATTTTTATTGCTCTTATTTGATTTAAAACCCATTTGAGCAACATCCTACAGAAGAGTATGTTTCTATTTAACTTGAATTTCATTCTATAACCAAACAACTTGGAATTTTTGTTATGGAATAACTACCATGTTAAAACGAACATTTATTTATATCAATATACGGTTAACGAAATCTATATTGCATCAACATATTTTTAAATTGTGGTTTTAATAATTTCACACAATATTTCAGACGCGTTAGTTGTAGCCAAGGAATTTTAGCCATTATTTCTTTAGACTAGCAAAACACAAGTTCAAAATTAATGGTGTACAGCTTAATTCCTTCTACATTTAATATAATCATAAAACATCATTAAGAATAAGTACATAAATAAAACATTTCTTTCAATACTCCCCACGTGCATACAGTCGGAAGATTCATTCACAGAAAACAGAATATTTAATAATTTTAAAACTAATAAAAGTAAGTACATACCTTGGACTCCTTAAAAATATAAATACATAGTAATTATTAATAATTTAATTAGTTGTAGCACTTTATCTGCGTACTGTGTACAAAAAACAGCTCATAGAGACGTGGGTTGTTGTTGTGAAATAAATCGCCATCGCCAAGTACTTTGAAGTCGCCAACTTGCGTGCCGATAATTCAAGGCTTGTGCGCATGCGTTAGTGAGGCCAACTTCCGCTTCCTTGCGGATGATAAGACACAGCGTAAAAAGAACACAAGGACAAGATCTCGAAGCTCGAGCATCAAATCAAAACAAGCAAACAGGATGTGACGTACCCAATACGTAATTTCCGGAATGCCGGCTAATACATGTGAACGGGGTTATAAGGTTTCACGAGATTGCCGGCTAAATGCCGCCAATTTCCCAGCACATGTGAACGCGCCAATGAAGAAACGACGGTGATGTGAAGACGTCACATTATGGCTACTGGGCATAAACAAACGCCATAGAGTTGAAGTAGTGTCTTGCTTTTCATTGAGCGGCTCGTGTTTGTCCGAAAATGACTTCCATGTTCCATTTTTTCACTTTTTTAAAGATAATTTGCAAACTATAGAAAGAGGAGAAAAGCTTCAAGCCTCACACGTACAAAATTTCCTATTTGATTCCGATTTTGTCAAGCTGGGGCGCAACTAGAAAACAATTTCTGGGGGGGGGGGGGGGTCAAATTTTTAATATTTTTCAATAAAAAATATTTAATTAAAAAATTATAATTTAAAATAGTTTTTAATTGCAATAATTCTTAATTAAAGTAGTTTTGTATTAAAATTATTTTGAATTAAAATAATCTTTAATTAAAATAGTTTTTAAAATAATTTTTGTTCGAATAATTTTTAAATAAAATTATTTTTTATTTAATTTTTCTTGGTATATACAGTGTGTTACTATTAATTTATTATTACTAATTACTATTTATGAACAAGAATCAGTTTTTATTTTAAATAACTAATGATTGTATTATTTAATTTAGTGTTTTATTTTTTAAATAAAAATTAAGTGCAATAAATCGGAAGGAAATAATCAATTAATTATTGAACAAAATATTAAATAAGAATTATTTTAATTAAATATTATTTTTTATTGAAAAATATTATAATTTTAAAACTTACTGTTTTTATAATTTATTTACTTAAAGATAATTAATTGCAAATTTGCAGTAGGACGCAGGCTTGTGATCAAAACAGAAGCTGCTGTGCAACTTAACCTATTGGCAAAACTTTGTTTACATTTTAATCACGCTTGCTTTTGCCTACAATTTAGGTCGTGAGGGTGGCGGTGAAAAAGTTGAGCTGTGAAAATTTTTAAGTTTCGATGCAAATTGTTTTTCGTATGTGTTCGTTTTTATTTGTTTTTGACTAAGTTTGTCAGATATTCTTCAAGTAAGGACGGAAGAATATTATTCACGTAAGGACGTAAGGTACTACTCGTCAATACCTTTTTTAATTTATTTTTCATAAAAATCGTTACTTTGCTTTCGTCGAAGAGGCTTACGTGGCTGGCCCGGGAGGTAGACCCTGGCAGAGCCCTCCGATCCGATTTTTATCATGACCAAGCGAGCAGCTCTTGATGATGCTGAAGCAACTGGAGAGGAACGCCCACGCAAAGAACTAAGAGAATCCCTCATGGAAGGAATGGCCAGCTCCCAAGGAATGGCCAGCTAGCGAGAAGGTCAAACTCGCACTCGATTTCGGTGCTGAAACCATTAAAGTCATCATAGACACAGAATCAGGGTAGCGATAAGAGATATCCACGGCACTCCCGTATTTTAGCGATAAGAGAAATCCACGGCACCCCCGTCCGCAGTAGGATCTTAGAAGACAGTATCGCCACGCGCTACGTTGTCCGTAACGTGGATACCGAATACTCTGTTACCGAGTTAGCGGAAGAACTCCTCAGCGACGGAGTCAGGCTCCTAAGTATCACTAGATTTACTAAGAAAGGTTCACTAGACCCCATACCCGTTACCCTAATTAAAGAACTAGGAAATACACCTAGAAGGGAAGTGCACCTTTTCTGTACCGTCCTTCACGCGTCTGCTTTTGAAGAAAACCCTAGAATTTGCCACAAGTGCCAGGGCATTGGCCACTTTCAAGGAAAGTGCTCAAAGGAGATTAAGTGTAGTAAATGCGGGCAACCTCACAACCTTAAGGAATGTTTAGCAGAGGACACCGACGTTCTCTGCGTTAACGAGAACTCTCACAGTGCCCAAGAGCTCAGCAAGTGCCCCAAATACATCAGCAGTAGGGAAATCCTTAACGTATCCAAATCTAAAGGAATATCTTTTAAAGAGGCAGCGAGAATCACAAACCCCCAAGTTAAAACATTCACAAGCGTCTCATCCAAGCCCTCCCCAATAGACTCTCTCCGAAAGGAATTTGAAGCCAAACTTGAGCGACCATCGAAAGAGTAGTTGCAGCTATCAAACCCCAACTCCCTTCGCCATCAATCCAGATTCAATCCGACATACAAGCCCTTAATTCTGTCTTTACTAAAGAAATAGTCTTCGTGCCGAAATACAGGAGGCAAAGAAAGAAAGAGAAAAGGTCAATAGTGATTTAGCCACTATTCAATCTGATCTACTCAACACCAAACACCAAAAGCGAGAACGCCAAGTTGAAAAAAGAAAATACCCAGCTTCATTCCAAGGTAAAAGAACTCCAGAACGAGATACGAAAACTCAAGGGTGAAACTACCGTAGCTTCAAACATACCGACGCTTCAAGAAGGAGCAAGCCTCGAATCTTTAAAGAAATTAACTTTTTCAAAAGCAAAATCTGAAACTGGTGTAAGGCATTTAACGCAAAACACCACCAAAACTTTAGGACTAAACACCACTGAAACCCCCGACATTACTAGCAGAGAATGGCAGGTTCCAGTAACCAATACTCAAGAGCGGACCCAGATCTCACCATCTTGCAGTGGAACTGTCACGGCATCCAAAACAAATTCCTAGCGAAAGACCTTCTCTTTAAAGCGGATGTTGTGGCACTTCAGGAAACCTTTCTCAAACCGAATATCCCCTACCATATCCCTGAGAAGGTTGTTTACAGACTTGATAGGCCAACACCACACGGAGTCGGATTGTTGATTGGAATAAGCAAGAAACTAAAATTACAGGTTATAACTATCAATCTCCCACCAGCAGAGGCTGAGTGTATGGTTGTGACACTGATGAACGACGCCACACCAACTATGATTGCAAAGGTTTATTCCCGCAGAGGAGTTTTTGAAAACGCCTGGATTCAAGCCCTACAGTCTAGCCTCAGGCCCCCATTTTTCATCATAGGGGATTTTAATATCCATCATCCTGCACTCGGTAGCTCAAAAACTAGTCAATGCGCCGACTTAATCCTAGACTAGCTTGGCCTATCCAACAACTGCCTCCTCAACACTTTCGAACCAACCTTCTACAAAGCCGGTTGCCGACCGTCCCTTCTCGACTTGTCTATATCATCATTCGGCCTGTTCCTGGGCACCAAACACGAAGTCTTAAACGACAACTTCGATTCCGACCACCAGCCCATACTTATCTCTAACCCGAACAACTCCAATAAAATCACACAAGGCAAAATGCGCACTCATTGGGGCAGGTTCCAAGCGGACCTCAATGCTTCCCTGGACGACATCCAAAAAATAGACTCCATCTCAGACTTCGAAAACTTTTGTGCCCGTGCTTAACGAGCCAGCTCGAAACCCACTCCCATCCCTACAAATAAATTCGATCCATGGTGGAACGCAGATGCAGCTTCCTTTTAGGCCTCAAACGCAGACTACTCCGATCCAGCAAGAAAGACATCACTAGACCACCCTGGGCACAAGCCAAGAGGATTGCAGCCTTGCTTCGCAGACTAACCAAACACCTCAAGCGGAAGTACTGGGATGAACTATGTGCCAAAGCTGGGAATTCAGCCACAGCATTTAGGATCCTAAATGCTCTAAGAGTTAGAGACACGCCACCTCAAACAGCCCACAAAATGGTTTGGAGCGGAGGTATCCCCCTTGTGTCCAGTATGGCACAGGCAAATGCTTTCGCGGCTACCTTCGCACGCCAGCCAATTGCCGAAGGACTTCCTATCGATTTTTCCTCTACTACTAACGAGCGTATGGCGGAGGATTTCACATCCGCTGAACTGTGAAAAGCGATCCATCGCTCGAGCAATAAAACGCCGCGTCCGGACGGCATTACCCTCCTGATGATGAAGAGCCTTTCAGAAAACAATCAGGGGAAACTACTAGACTGTATCAACCGGATCTGGAGAGATGGTTGCATCCCCCATAATTGGAGGAAGGCTACCATTGTACCTATTCCAAAACCAGGGAAACCACCTACCGACGTCAAGTCATACCGGCCTATAGCTCTAACTTCTACTCTCTGCAAGATTCTCGAGAAAATGATCAATGTGCGGATCTCGGATTACACTGCGATGCAAAAGTTTAGACAATGACGTTTTTCAGCTGTAAAATTTAGAATTGTGATAGAATTACAAAACACCCCTAAACATATTAAATAAATATTTTGAAATGCTATAATTGAAACATAATTGTTTGATTTGCTATAATTTTTTTTTTCATAAAAATTTTTACGATGCAAAAGTTTAGACACAAATACGAGATTATGCTAATTTAAAGTAGATAATGGCCTAATTTCGCATATTTATTGATGAATTGAATTTGATAAATTGAAAAAACACGATATCCGGTGAATTAAACAGATTTAATAACGATATTGGTTCAATTTTACACCAAAAAGACAACATAGCCACTTTAAATATTTATTAAAATCATATTTGCTTCAAATGTACAATTTAACATCTCTAAATACGAACCGAATACCTACCAGTCCATCACCTTAAAGTTTTGGCACGAATTCGTGGATTTCGAGACATGTATTAACCGATTTTCTTGATGAAAAGTGCAGTTTTTCCCATATAAAATCACAAAACAGCGACATATTATTTTTTGCACTTTAGTACAATGCAGAGATAGTCACCTCTTCAAAAAAGACAAAAAAAGTCGTTCATTTTAACGTAAATTCACTCCATACCATTACGAAAGTTCCTTCTTTATACTGAAGTTTGAAATTTCTTGAGAAAAACCAGTTTCTTTGAACAGGTTACAATTTAACCGGTCTCTTTAGTGCTATTTAAACACGTTCAGTTTAACCGAATATTGAAAAATAACCTTTTGAAAACAATAGCTTTTCCCCTCAAAAACTCTGTACAACTCTTCTCCCCTGAAACCGGGTATCGCTGCCGTTTCTCCTCAAACAATTGGCACTTGGTGACTAAACCCCAATCAAGAAAGAAATCAAGGGAGTTGAATACCAAGTGTCCACTGCAGTTTTAAACCGGTTACCATATGGTCTCCTTCTCAGCAGCTTTATCGGAAAGCATGCAATCGCTATCGACCAAATTATTCCGTTCGCTCATCCATTGCTGATCATCCACAGCCACAACCTGTTAATCTGCACCAACGAACTCCCATTTCAGGTTCAGAGCAATTCCTGTTTACCCTCCACAACTCAAAAGAAGTTTCACGCCTACCGGCTAAGCAATTGGGGATCTCGCACAATTATTTCCACGGACTGTTCAAAGTCAGTTGATGGGGTAGCGGTTTAGTTTAGTTTGAATTATCGTCGCACTGATGGGGTAGCGGTAGCCATAGTTAACTCAACTACCAACTCGATCCAAACCGGGAAAATCCACAACTTAAACTCAGCCTTCAGCGGAGAGGCGTGCGCCATAATTATAGCAATCCAGAAAGAGACAGTTGATGCTACAAAGGAATATGTCATCTGCACAGACAGTCTTTCGACCCTTCAGGCACTCAACAATGTTAGCAGAAAATCCCCAAAACCGATCCTTCACCTAAGCAATGTCATCGCTAAAAAACTACCTCACTGTGTTTCAATTACTCTCGTTTGGGTTCCTGTTCACGTCGGGATCGATATTAACGAGCAGGCAGATAAAGCAGCAAAAAGTGCCCTTCTCAGCACGATGACCTCATAATGGGTTAACCACAAAGACCTTCAAAATCAAGTCAAGAGAAACGAGAAAGCAGCCATCCAGACCGCTTGGACGAGTTCGAAATACGCTGTAAACTTTCCTCATCTCTCATCAAATAAGCCATATAGACCCATCTCTCTCACAAGAGCTGAAGACTCTCTCCTAGCTAGATTACGGACTCGGTCCCTACCAACGAAATATGTCTTGTGTAAAGTTAACCTAGAACAATCACCAACTTGTTGGATAGCGCATAGTCTCGCTATCTCGCATAGCGCTTGGAACTATCCCTTTGAACCAGAGGCGTAGCTACCGCCGTATATGCCGTATCAATTATACGGGCCCCCCGGACAAGGGGGCCCCCAACGTGCATAAGCAAAAATTAATAAAAACTTCCCAATAATTTTTTTTTTATTTCACAAATGACAAAAGTAAAAAAAAGCAATTTCTTTTTTCCCGCGTAAACGTTTCGTTCAAAAGTTGGCATCAACCATTATCGCGGGCGCATATACGAAAATCCTACATAGGGTAGAAAAATCGGACCAATGGGAATCTTCTACGGAGTGACGTCAGTGGCTTGGCGATTTCAGAAACAGAACTTCGCACAAAAGAGCGATACAGGAATAGGAACAATATGAAAATAGGAATTTTAGTTTGTTTTTGAGAAGTTGTTTTGTGTTCAAAAAATAAACGGAATCCGGAATGTGTGAAGTTTTAGATTCTTGAAATTCATAAATAAGGGGAAATCTTTGTACCTATTTGTTGTTTTTTATTATGCTGGAAGAGAAAAAAGATTTGAAGACATAGAACAAATGAAGCTACACAGTTTATTCTTCTGGTTTAGTATTTAATAGTATTAGATTTTTAGAAAAAATGAGTGAAAGAAAAAGAGATTATCCCAGCGCAGCTACGAAAAGAAAAAATAAACAGAAAAGGGAGGAGACCATAAAAAAAGTGCCCAAAATTTCTTCATTTTTTCAGAAACCAGCTCCTGTGAGTGATTTAGATTGCAAAGGTAAGTACGTACTATCCAACCCATTTATCTTATCAACCTGTAGCCAAGGATGAATTTTGTTTTTAAGGTTCCGTACCTCAAAACGAAGAAAACTGAACTCTTACTTACCTATAGGATCAATCAGGGGGGGGGGGGTACCATTAATTGTTATAAAGATACGAATATTTTTAAGAAAGAAAACAAATAATTTACATTAATGCGAAAACCGTAAACGTATAATAGTATGAATATTTCGTAGCAAACATATGGTCGCTGTTAATATAATATTAAATAAAAAATATTAAATAAATAATAAATATTAATAAATAATAAATATTAAAAAATAATATTAAATAAACTTTATTAATAATAAACCAATTTTATTTAAAACTATATTTTTTATAGAAACTAATATTCTTTTAACCCTCCGAACGTTAGACCGGCATTTTCCGCATTTTTTGCATCAGTGTTTCTTACAACAACCTTAAATTTAAAAATTAATTTAATTTTAAAATTAATTTAATTTTAAAATTAATTTAAATTTAATAAATAATAAAATTTTATTTATAATGTACATTTTCCATCTCTTAAAAAAAAATAAACCTAATTCTGATATTTTAAACAAATCAGTTATTTGAAATTGGTGCACTGAAAACAACCATTCATAAGTGCCCCATTGCCAGGCCATTTTAAATATTTAAAAATAGTTTAAATTAAGTAATTTGTAGTTATAAATACGATATCTAATTTTGAGGCAACATTTTTGCTACTATTTTTAACTTAAGGCAATTATTTTAGTTACTATTTTTAACAATTTATGAAACAAAAACACTACGTTTTATTTTTTCCTAAATTTGACTAGCAACCCTGACATCTATTTTATTGGGTATTTATGCTTTCAGCTCTGTTTTTATATCGACGTACAAAAGAAGCGATTCTGAATACTTTGTTAAAATGTTCTTTAGTTAATATACAATTAATATGAAATTAAATGATTAATGCATCTATATAACATCTTCGTGTTTTTATCGATGAAAATATTTTTTAACTTATCCTTTCTTGACTCCTCTTGTTAAAAAATTTTAACTATACGGACTAGTCGCATAATAACTAAACTAAAATGAAATTAATAAAAAAATCTTTTGCATGACCTCCGATTTCTCCGAAATCGTGCTTGAACCACCTCGCGCTACTTCAGTTTATGAAACAACCTATTTGTTTTTTAAAGACTGGAAAATGACTTTCCTTCATTTACTAAAACTGCCCTATTTCAGTTATTGAGCTTTAAAACTACTTCTGTATTTTTCTTAACGAAAATCATAGCATATATTCAAATGAATACCAAGTCTATGGAAAATGTAGAAATTTATATTTGACAATTTTTCGATAGGTGGATTTGGAAACTAGACGAAAATTTCGGTCTGAAGTATGGGTACCTGATGGCAACTTCAAATTTCCTACCCATGGAAAGAGGAATTTGAAATTCCAATTAAGTTGGCTGAATAGGTGGATATGGTTGTCATATTCTAAGGTTGAAGATGGTGCCTATTGCAAACACTGCGTTTTGTTTTCGTCCGATGGAGCTGGAGTTGGCCATCAACCTCTAGGAAAGCTAGTAAACACAAAGTTTAGTAATTGGAAAAATGCCGTCGAAGAGTTCAACAAACATCAAAATAATGAATACCATAAGAGGTGTGTAGTCAAAACATCTGAATTCGAAAATGTCGTGTTAAAAAATCGTGCTTCGATTGATCTGCAAATAAATGAAGGGAAGAGAAAGCAAGTTGAAGAAAATAGAAAAAGGATCTTGCCCATTATAGAAACAATCATCATGTGTGGTCGCCAAGGTTTGGCGTTAAGAGGTCATCGAGACCACGGACCTATTGTTATATCCGCAGAAGAACGACGGTAATTTCAGCACTTTGTTGCGTTTCCGCGCCAAATCTGGGGATAATGTCTTAAAAGATCATTTAATAAATAGTAGTCTAAATTCTCAATGCACCAGTCATACACAAAACGAAATTATTGGTGCATGCAACGAAATAATTTTGAAAGAATTAGTGTCCCGAGTAAATAGGGCTAAGTGTTTTACGGTTATGGCCGATGAAACATCTGATATTGCAGGGATCGAACAAATGTCTCTGTGCGTTCGCTACGTGGACACGATGACAAAAAAAAATCCGAGATGACTTTTTACAGTTCGTGCCAGTAACAGACACGACAGGAAGAGGATTGGCCAAAAGAAATTTGGAAACTTTACAGGCAATCGGCATTGATTTGGAAAGTCTAAGAGGGCAAGGGTATGATGGGGCAAAAGCGATGAGCGGGCAGTTTAACGGTGTTCATGCAGCTATAAAAAAAAGTTCCCTTTGGCTCTATATATGCACTGTAGCTTGCCTGCTCTGAATTTAGCCATAACTGATGCCTGTTTATTCCCAGGAATACGAAATTGCATGGGTATTATAGGAAGTGCAAGTTCATTTTTTAAACACCCAAAGCGATTAGCCACCTTAAAAGAATCGATAGCAGCAAAGGTTCCTGAGACTAAAATAACCAGATTAAAATCGCTGTGCCCAACTAGATGGGTTCGGTAGGTAGGTTTGAATTATCGTCGCACTAGAGCTACACGAGGGCTATTGGCGACGGGCGTCGTAATTTAGAACCACAGTCAAGTGACGAGCCGACACCTGAATAGGCGCCCAACGTAACCGTTAAGGGCGAAATCGTACGCAGCGTTGGGACTTTGGAGCATATTTAACGTGCACTCCCTCTACACGGGGTATTATTCGTCGGACATTTTTGGGCTGCACGGGCCGTTTATAGGTCGGCAGTTATTTTGGCGATGCCCGGACCCGAACCTGGGACCATCCGCATGCAAGGCGAACGCCTAACCGACTGGGCTCCCCAGCCCCCTAGATGGGTTAAGAGACATGACTCGGTCATAGAGAGGTTTTTGATGCAGTCATTGATGCCCTTGAAGTCATATCCCAGTGGGAAGATCGGGACACATCTTCTAATGCGCATCAGCTTCTGTGTTCCATACAAAGCTCAGAATTTCTAATTTCTATTCAAGTTTTAAATAAAATATTCACTTTGAGCCAACCCTTGAGTAAGTTTTTCCAAGAAGAAAATATCGATATTGTCAACGCCTTATCGTATGCCACCGCTTTAGAAACGGCGTTAACTGTTCTAAGAGAAAATGCTGATACGGAACACAAAAAGCTTTTTGCTAAAGCTGAGGAAATGGCTACCAAATTAGAAGTCCACATCGCAACTCCACGGTACAGTAAACGGCAAACGCAACGATGCAACGTTCCTGTGTCCAATCCAGAAGAATTCTACCGCATAGCTATGTAAAATCCTTTCATTGATAATTTTTTATCTCAAGTAAAAGATAGATTTGTAGCGCATAGAAATATTTTAGAAGCTTTTATGTGCCTTCTTCCAGAAAAGGACGAAATGCTTGCTACGGATCAGAAGAAAAAAGGCCTTATCAACTTGATCAAAATATATCAAGTTGATATACATTCAAGCGAATCCACTGTGTTGGGGGAATTAGATATTTGGTATGCTTTGCTAACAAATAAAAAAAAAGCCAAAAGGGGCATTCGAAGCTCTTTTAATGTGTGATGAAGATAAATAACCAAACATTTGCAAACTTTTGAAGATATTTGCTACTCTGCCAGTAACAGTTGCAACAAACGAAAGGTCGTTCTCGACGTTAAAAAGACTGAAAACATATCTAAGGAACTCTTGCAGTGAAAATCGTTTAAATGGACTTGCTATGTTGAACATTCATCGATATGATGAAGTTATCAATCTTTTTAGCACAAGCTCTCGAAGGCTAGACTTTAAACTTTAAAAAATGACATTATTCAATTTAATTTGTAAAAAAAGAAAGTACTCAATTTCAGTTTGTTTGAGGATTTTATTTTTATACTGAGTCCATAAATTATTTAATACAAATTGTTCTACTTTAGGCATGATTATCAATGGGAAATAGTAAGATATTCGACTAGGTATTTATAAAAATAACTATAATATTTATCATCTGCTCATATTTCTCTGTGTTAAAATGTCTTTATATCTATAAAAATGCAGTTTGTAAAATATATTTTTATGCTTATTATACTCCAGAATTTTAAAAAAAAATGGAAACAGACCCCATCTGAATTTTTTTAATCACATTTTGACCTCATTTTAAAATAGATTATCATGTTTACTTTGATTTTTTTAAAAATAAGATATTCCTGTTTTACCTGCTATTTAATTTTAAGTGGTTTGAAATGTTAAATTGTCAAATAATAATTTTTAAGTTTTAAATATAAATATTATCTTTATTTGAAATGAAAGCAAAACACGATTTTATTAAATCAATAATAAGTGTCAGTGAAAAATAATTTAATCCAAATTGTCAATGTTGGTTGTGATTTGATGCTTAAATATGTTTCACCATTAACCATACACTAATTGATAATTTTGATTTTTAATTATAATAATTTTTTTATCAGTAATTAGTTTAGGTAAAGGATTTTGATTTGTAATTATTATTAATTGGACTTTTATTAATTTATTGTTAATTGATACTTTTTAAAATTAAGTTTCGGTTAAACTAAGTTAGCAACTTCGATCTTCAATAACCCTTGGGACAATCCTGGCTACGCCACTGACTTAGCTAGCAACATTGCCTGCTTCTCAACTACTTCCAACTTAACCTTTTTGTCTGGACAGACAACCATTCTAGTGGATGGAACTATTAAATACTGCCCTCGGTATTTTACACAATCGTTCACTGTGCACACTATTGTGAATGGCCATTATATTCCCATTGCTTTTTTTTGTTGCCAGACAAACGTTCTACTAGCTACGAAGAAGTTTTCAAAATATTAGTTGAACAGTGTGGCACACTAGGCAGAGATTTCAAACCGCAAAAAGTTGTTTGTGATTTTGAAGAGGCCATTTATATAGCTGTTGAAAAAATGTGACCTGAAACCGAAATAGTGGGATGCCACTTCCACCTAACTCAATCATGGTGGCGAAAGATTCAGGAGTGTGGCTTAACGAACGAGTACAAAGATGAAGATTCTGAAATTGGAAAGTGGCTGCGCCTAAGTGCTTTTCGCTGCCTCTGCTATACCTTGTCTATCCAGAATGCGAGCATCGAAAGCATTTTCCTCCCCCATCCCAGCATGTGGTTTTCTTCGAAACGGCGTTAGCATGTTTTTTCCCCACCCTACTTGGGTTTGAACTGTTCGGATTGTAAACCTCACAACAGAACCTCAAATGCGTAAGGTTTAGAAAAGCGATGCTCCCCCCGTTTCCTTTAACCAAGCGAAGAGATGAGGGAAGAAAAATTTTCGAGGCTCGCATTCTGGATAGACAAGGTATACCACCGGAAGAAGTGTCCGAAGCTTTTGTAGATGACCTTATTACCATTCAACCAAGAGACCCCCGTACCATCAGGTTCTCAGACTATTTAACGGATACTTACGTAGCTGAAGAAGCACGTTTCCCACCACATATATGTGCCTCAAACACGATGAATTCGGACAGAACAACATATGCCTGTGAATCATTTCATAGTCATTTCAACGAGACATTTGAGAACACACATCCAAACATATTTGTATTCACAGAAAAGCTAAAAGAGTTCCACATACAGATATATGTTTTAAAGCAAAGTGTTGGCATGCCTTATATTTCAACTAACAAAAAAATATTTCAAAAAGAAAAATATCATGGAGAAATTGCAACATAGGTATGCCACAGGAGACATTACACGGAAAGATTTTTTAAAGTCAGCATCCCATTACTATTACAAATGAACGATAATTGGGTTGTAAGTGATTAGTATATATATATATATATATATATATATATATTCAAATGTAATTTTTGTCCTGCATTTTGTATGTATCTTATGTATACCAAATCCTCCCTCATTTTCCTAAAATAGTGTTTTTCCCATTTGAACCTACATGCATTAATGATGTAATCCTATGAAATATTATTGTCTTATAAAAAACGGAAGAAGGAGAAGGTTTCTTGGATGTCTAAATTTCTACCGGAGATTTATTCCTAAAGCAGCAGAGTTGCATGCTCCCCTTAATGCTTTATTATCTGGTAGTAAAAAGAACGATAATAGACATTGTTTGGACGGATTTCTTAGTAAACTCTTTTACAAAGTGTAAGCAAAGCATCGCTAACATTGTTCAATTGTCGCTTCCAGAACCTGATGCTTATGGTCTAAATTATATTTGGTCACTTGGTATATGAAGAAAATTAACAAGATAAATGAACTCGGCATAATAAGAAAAAAATTTAAAAAGAAAAGGCTGACAGCCAAGCCAAAGAAAATAAAACTGCCATAATAAAAATAGGGAAACCAAGAAAAAAAAAGGGTTTAGGTTCTGGAACTAAACTTTTAAGCAAATAAAATAACCAGAATCAACACAAAACCGGACGTTTGCAAGGAGGAAAGAAAGAAGAATGCAAAGGCCCAGCCAGAGAACCTCGGGGTCGCCACTCCCGTGCTCACAAGGAGTGAGCTCCCTGAGAGGCTAGGGACCTCAGGATTGCCACACCCGTACCCACCGAAGTGGGGCCCCTTCGGGGGTTTAAAGGCCGTAAGCACATTGGAGCGACGAGCGATAAGCAGAGCGAACAATCGCCGCGACAAACCGGTCTGAGGGTGGTTTCGCGGCGAACAATTTCCCGATCGCAACCCTGAGCGATTTTTTCAGCAGAAACCGCTTTTGCGCATGCGTAGTTATGGATATTGGAGCTTTTCTGTCCGAATCCAAAGAGCTGTTTATTTATTTACTTCTAGAATCTAGTCACGAATGACGAGAATTGCATGCCGAGTTTTTCTGGAGCTAGAATTAGATTATTACAACGTTCTTTCGTTTAATTCAGGTTGGTAGTACTATACCATACTTACTCTCTTGCTTAATATTAAATAATAGTATTCTATTATAGACATATATTAAAACTTTTCACTTATAAAGCGGATCAACAAATTGTAATTTAAATTGGATATCATTTTGCACCAGCGTGAGTGGATTATTAGCTTAAGTGTACATTATTTTATTAAATTAAATTTCGACTTCAAATTCAGTTTTAACAAATGAAAATTGTACGTTTTTTCTCAACTATTTTAAATGTTGGCACAAATTATTATGTTTCAGTGTCATGTCTTCAAACGAAGTTTTGATCGAGCAAGTGAAGATGTACCCTTTCCTTTATGATACGAGGCATGCTGATTATACGAATTCTTCAAAAGCCAATTTAGCCTGGGATGCGATTGAAAAATATTGCATGTTGGAAAATGGTAAGTTCTTTTTTCATTTTTATAGGCACTAACTTAAAGTATATGACCACATGGGTAGGCTTATGCTGAAATCTTTCAGAAGTATATATTCCTTACTTCTTTAACAATCGTTTCTGCTCTTTTTCACTTCTACACTATAAATCAATAAAATTTTTAATCAGTTATGCAGAATGATAGTTTTTTAAATTGTGAGAATTTAATTTTGGCCTGTTTTTTACACTGCCATACTTTTAAGATTTTCTGATTGATTGTAGTGCTAACTTTAAACATGTTTCTTTGTTATAATGTCAGCGTTATCATACAGATGTTATAATCTGTCTTATATATTAAACAATATTAATGGCCTTGTTGTAGGAATTTGAATGTATGCATCTTTAAAACTTAGAGGGAAAATAGTTTTGGGTAGTTTTGAATGGTAGCGGAACTATAATATAAGTCAATATTAAAAAATAAAAATACAGTAGGTCAGATAATTGACAATTTCGGATACTAGAGAATTTTCATTAAATAATGAAACCTTTGAAACAGAATAGGACAGAAAGTCCACTGACCTCAATTTTGCCAATGTCCGAAATCCGTGCTGGCTTTGCAGTGGTTAATATTGTATTTTAGTTTTAAGTTTTTTCTGAAACTGATGAGACTTCCTAGCAAAAAGAAAGTGCTGAAAATTTTTTAATTTCTGAGCGGAGTTCTGGGAAAAGAGCTTATTTATGCTTCATATGAGCTTACATGTTTCATAATAGATCAGAGATAGTTTCATGCGCCAATTTCACACATCACAGGAGATTCCTCACTTTAGAATCGCCGTACATATCTGAAACTGGTTTGTTTTGTGAACAACTAAAAATGACTTTGTTGGGGAATTTTTTTGATTTTGACTTATGGAAGGTGGGTTAATAGAGAGTTCCGGATCAAAGAGGGACAGATAATCGAGGTTCTACTGTAATCACCAATTTGGTATTTTTCCAGCTTGACTTTAGACTAGAAATAAGATTTTGCATCATGCTGTCAATTTTAATCACCAGAATTGATTTTTAATCTTATCAATGCCTTAAGATCAGATTACTTTCTTGAACTGAAATGAAAGTGCCCAATTTTTTTATCCCTGAAAATTATATAACAATTGTCTTCAGCTAAAAATTTAATTTTTAGAAAAGGCCAACATACAGGTTCATTGTGACTTAATGTTGGTTTTCCAGGAAACAAGGAAAATTTAAAAAATGTGTTTTAAACAGTGAAAAAGAATTTTATTAAACTTACATATAATATAAACAAAGATTTTTTAATTTTTTTTCTCTTGTGTCATGAATTTCAAAGCCTGATATACATGTGCCAACGTTATAATCTGGACAGCAGTTTCGAGTTTCCTTCCTATCTGTCTTATCTTATTGGCACTTACTACTGAATACTCTAGCCCAGAAATATCGCAGAAGCCAAAAATAATTATAAGCCAGAAATATTTAACTGTTGTGCATAATAGAATAGTTCAAGGCTTTAGTCATAACACAGTTTTAGTATTTAGTAGTATCTGTTATTTATTTGTTAGTTGTCTTCAAACTTATGTTTAGTGCCCCGTTTTTTTTTAGGAGAAGCAGCCAAAAAAAAATGGAAGGGATTGAAGGACAGCCTCCGAAAGAACGTAAACAAACTTAAAACTGTGAGTGGCCAGGAAACTAGGCATGTCAACCCATATAAGTACACCGCAATAATGTCGTTTGTGACGCCATTTTTGGTAAACAGAGAACAGCAATCAAACTTATCATCAGGCGAGTCCGATGAAGATGTTGCTGTGCCAGCTATGGATCCGGTATTTGGGTCGCCGTTTGTGGCGCAAGAAGTTGAGTGTGGGGCTTCTTCTGCTTGCACCCCGCCTCCTAACAAAAAAGTGAAATTTAGCAGTAAGGGCCCTGTCTTGGCATTTCTCGAGGAGAATGAAAAAGCCAAGCAGGAGCGGAGGCGGGAGCGAGCAGAGATAAGGACCCATGCGATGTCCAGCCCCCTCAGAAGTTTTTTTAACTCTATGTATGGGACTGTGAAGGGCCTTCGTCCTGCAACCCAGCATGCAGTGAAACGGAAGATCTTCAATATTATTATGGATGCTGAAGAAGAGCAAAATGTACATTATAGGGATGATGACCATATTTATTAAAGTTAATTTGTTTATTTTGTTGAAATTGTTATCTTGTAGTTTATCATGTCTTTTGAAACATTAAATAATGTTTGTTTTAATTAATGAAAATGATATACATGGTAAAATAAAATTCACTCTGAAACAATTTTATGAAATAGATTTTAACTATTTTTTTAAAAATAGTTTTAATAAATTCTAACAATAATTTTTTCAAAATTTGATTCCAATTTTTCCCCCCTAAAGTTTTAGTTAAAAAAATTAAGATTTCCCCCGGTTTTTACAAATTCATTCTGGATCTTCACAAATTTTAGAATTTTAGAATAAAAAGTTGGAACTGAAAGGGTTAACTAAAGTATGCCAAGTGCTACCCTAATTGTTTTGAGCAGTGTACTTTTTTTTTTTTGCTTGCCTTATGTATAAAATTGAAGATTTGGAGAATAATGTGAGAATGAATGAAGTTAATGGTTTGCAATTTTTTTTACTTGGGGATATAATGAAGCATTAATGTCAATATTTTGAACACTAGTGTTTTACGTTTCAAACATACACTTACTTGAAAAAAGAAGCTGCTGTAACTTCAAAACTTTTAAATCACCCGAGTTCTTCAAGCAATTTTAGCATCGACTAAACTTTAATGGTCAAACAAAGATTGCAGTCAAAATTACAATTTATTTAAATATTCTATTCAGTGCTATCAAATTGATGGATTTGGCTGAGTGAATTATTCTTTGGGAAATACTTAGTTTGTAGCTATTTTATTTGGGTAATTTGCTCGCAGCTAATCGTGAAATTATATACAGTTACTCTGTTCTTAGACTGTATATCGACAGTAAATCCAAGACGTCAACTAATATTGCTGCTTTGCATCCTGAACTGAACAGTATAGTGGTTAAAAAATAGTATTCTTAAATATTTATTTGGAATTGATTTGTATCTTTCCAGTTAATTTAGACATTGGTGGTCAATCCAAGATGATGGCCAATATGGCGGCCCTTCATCAACAAGACTAAATGTTTTTAATTTCAATTGCGATTACTTTGAGCAATGTTAATAATTTTAGCAATGGAATGTGATTCAGGTTTAAATTATTTGAAAATCCCTTTTCAGTATTTTATTAAAGTTATAAATCGTTTATTCCTATAAACAAGTCATTTGTTACTGTGTCCCCCTACTGTTTACTTATTAATTTACGACTACACTCTTGAGCCCTGAACCAGTATTATAAGTAAATGATTAATTTAACTCTGAGGGATATGCAAATGAGCAGAATCATGGTGTCATTAGTTAATATTAAAAAATCCAACTATTTTCTCTCCAAATTACATCTGTAAATAAATATTCCTCAATGTCCATTTGTATGTAAAATTAAACAATGATTTCTAGAATTAAATAAAATATATCGCGTAAATTAATTTTGACAACGCATGAAAAATCTGATAGATTCTAAATAATTAAAAAAATAAACTGTTCACATAGCATGTTTGCATATTACACATGTTTTGTAGTACTTTTAAGGAATTACTGTGCGTAAATTTTTTGCTTTACAATGCTAAATACTCATAACTAATAAATGCATAATTACAGTCAAAATATACTTATTACAAATTATTTTAAATAAACTATTTATTTACAAAAAATATTATTAATCGCGAGCGACAAATCGCTAGCGAGAAATCGCTCCAATGTGCTGTTAGCTTCAGGATTCCTCAGGCGAGTCCGATGAAGACGTTCCTGTGCCGGCTACGGATCCGGTTTTTGGGTTGCCGTTTGTGGGCCGCGAAGTTGAGTGTGGGGATTCTTCTGTTTGCACCCCACCTCCTAACAAAAAAGTCAAATTTAGTAGTAAGGGCTCTGTCTTGGCATTTCTCGAGGAGAATGAAAAAGCCAAGTAGGAGCGGAGGCGGGAGCGAGCAGAGCACCCCCCCCCCCCAAGGGCCCCATACAATTACCAGCCCCCTCAGAAGATTCTTTTTAATTCAATATATGGAACTGTAAAACGTCTTCGTCCTGTAACCCAGCAAGCAGTTAAACGAAAAATCTTTAATATTGCCGATAGGGATGACGACTATATTTATTAAAGTTTATTAGTTTATTTTGTTGTGATTATTATCTTCTTATAGTTAATCATGCTATTTTACAGCAATATAACTAATTTTTTTTAGTAGAAAGTTGTCTGGTTGCCTCCCCTCTACTAAACATATAGATTGTATATTTTGTTGAAATTCTTTAAGTCACTATTTCCTTTTTTTTATCGCTGTTTTTTGGTAAGACCCCTGGCATTGTTTTCCCCTTGAGGAAAATAAAAATATTTTTATATTATCCTGGACAACAGCCAAAGATGCATCACAGCGTGACCAGGTCAGCTAGTACTTGCATATATTTTATTATTAAGTAAATGGTTAATTTAACTCTGTGAGGGATATGCTAATGAGCAGAAGCATGGTGTCATTAGTTAATATTTAAAATCCAACTATTTCTCTCTCCAAACTACATATCTGTAAATAAATATTCCTCTATGTCCATTTGTATGTAAAAACAATGATTTCTAGAATTAAATTAAAAATATTATCGAGTAAATTAATTTTGACAAAGCATGAGAAATCTAAAAGATATTAAATAATTAAAAAAATAATAAAATGTTCACATAGCCTAGCAATCTTGCATAATTACACTCATGTGTTTTGTAGTACTTTTAAGGAATTAGTGTACTTAAATTTTCTGCTTACAATGCTAAATACTCATAACTGATAAATTACAGTTAAAATATAGACTATTTACAAATTATTTTACAAAAATTATTTTAAATAGCAACCCTCGTACTGTCACGCTCAGCGATGCCAACCCGTGGCTCAGTGAGTGTACTTAACTTTCTGCTTACAATGCTAAACACTCATAACTGATAAATTACAGTTAAAATATAGACTATTTACAAATTATTTTACAAAAATTATTTTAAATAGCAACCCTCGTACTGCCACGCTCAGTGATGCCAACCTATTCAAACAAATCTTAATTTCGATGTATCATTAGATAAATACTAGAAAGGAAACCTACCTCTGAGTATGTCGTCCTAGATGAAACAACTCAGGAACCTCACCCACCTACTCCCCCCCCCCCATCATGCTTCGGGCAGATGGAAATTATACCCGCATAGTTAACGATCTAAATAAGCTAATTAAACGTTGAGTTAACCCCCAAACTCGTTGGAAATCATCTCAAACTTCAACCAAGGAGCGCTGATGAGCACAGAGAAATAACCAGAAAACTCAGGGACTCAAATGCTGACTTCTACATCACTAAAGGTTCCAAAAACAGAACTTATAAAGTCTGCCTCAAAGGCCTTCCCCGATCTACCGACATTGCCTTTTATCTCGAACAGTTAAAATTCGACGTAGAAAAGGTAGTTCAACTTAGAGCTTCACGCACTCGCCACCCCCTCCGCATTTTCAAAATCCCCCTCCTTGATAAGACCGACGCGAGCAGAATTTTTAAGCTCGACAGATTTATGCATCTTGCGGTTACGGTAGAAGAATACCAAAAACCAAGGAATGCCCTGCAGTGCTACAACTGCCAGTCATTCTGGCATTTAGCATCCGAGTGTAGGAGCAAAACCCGCTGCGCCAAATGCGCCAGAAATCATCAAACCCGCGAATGTAATATGGCTAAGGATGATTACCCGAAATGTGCAAACTGCGATGGAGCCCATCCTTCATATTACAAGCAATGCCCATTGTTCCCCCGACCACTCCCACCCGACTCCCCACTAATGTGTTGTGGTTTTCTGGTCCAGAATTTCTGAGGAAACATGAAATCTCAGAATATGATAGTTTTGGATCCACTATCCCTGAAGGTTGTGCTTCAGAATTGAAAAAGGGTTTTTCAATCGAAGAAGACACCTGTCTTATAATAAGTGACCAACAGCACATGTTATTCAGTAGTTGTCTATTGAAAATTACTACTAATTACTCTGAACTTGTTAGAAAAACATGTTTTATTTTCAGATTTATACACAATTGTTTAAAGCCCCAGGAAAAGAAAACTGGGCACTTGGATCCTCAAGAATTTAAGAACGCTGAATATTTTTTTTGAGATCTGCTCAAGATGAATTTAAAGAGGAAAGGAAGGCTCTCAAAAGGGGTGATAATGTAAATCCTAAAAGTAAATTAGTGTCTTTGAATTGCTTTGTAGATGAAAATGATCTTATTCGTGTGGAGTGGACGCTTAACTAATTCTGAGGTTAAAAAGGATGTTAAACATCCTATTGTCCTACCACCAAAACACACTTTAACACTTAATTGTAACTAATTATCACCAAAGGTATTTGCACGTTGGACCACAGTCCCTATTGCACATAATTCGACAAAAATATTGGACGCTTAAGACGTCTTTGAATGGTAGAAACTTATGTAGGTCAGTAGTTCACAATTGTATAACATGTGTAAAACTTAAACCTGTATTGCAAACTCAAATAATGGGTCCACTACCCAGAGAGAGAGAGAGTTGAACCAAGTTCACCATTCTCTGTCTGTGGGGTAGATCTACGTGGACCAATACATGTCAAATTTAAGGGACAAAGGAAGAGTTTGTTGAATAAAATTTATGTAGTAGTATATTTTGTTTTAGCACAAAGGCAATACACCTGGACTTTGTTAGTGATTTGACATAGTCAGGTTTTATAGGTAGTCTAAAGGGATTCTTCTCTAGGAGAGGGAAGTCATCAAAGTTGTTCACTGACAATGGGCGAAATTTTGTTGGAACCAATACTGAATTGAAACGTCTTCTTAAATTGGTAAAATCTCCAGATCAAATTTTGGCCAAATATGTTGTCGAAGAAAACATTTATTGGCATTTCAACCTTCCAAAATCACCCAATTTTGGTGATTTATATGAAGCCGGCGTAAAATCTTTTAAGTTTCATTTAAAACGTATAGCCGGAAATGCACATTTAACTTTAGAAGATTTATTACTATTTTGGCTGAAATTGAAGGAGTGTTAAACTCCAGACCCCTCACTCCATTGACAGCTGATTTTGACAACTTTGAAACCCTCACACCTGGTCATTTTCTTAGGGCCAATATTCATGTGACGTCACGCGCAATATTATACTACTTACTCGAGAAACGTGCGTGATCCTATCCTGCTTGCCTGGAGTAGGTTGTTTTTGTTTGTTCGTGTTCGTTCGCCATTGCTGTTTGAAAAGTTCCAAGAGCTATTGTTCAACGTGATATTATTTCAGCTTGAAAGTTTATTTTATTAAGTTGAATCATTATGGAGAATAAACATTCATTCACAACGTTTTTATGGTAGTTAAAAAATAAAATAATTTATTTAGATTTTTTTTTGTTTTCCACTTTTAGAAATAACAGTTTCTTAACATATAATTTTTTTGGAGCTGAGGCAGGTATACTTGCAAGGACACCACTATCATAGACATACTTTTTAATAGAAAAAAACCCTATTTTTTTAGGTGCAAGACTGTAAATGTGATTGTCCTGCTGGTGCATCTCCTGTAAGCATGTGTTTGCAGTTTTGTATGCCTAAGAGGAGTACTGCGATTGTACTCGGCCCCAACAGAAAAACTTCAAGCTTGGCATCAGCCTACGAAAGTCAAGCTTAGCCCTAAAAAGACTGATGATGTGTATAAGAGGACTTCTTCCAGGGCATTCTCTGGTATTGACATTGGCCCCCCTTTTACAGGACAGCTTAGTCGCCAACTTATGTCTGTACTGCCGATCGTCGCTACTGAAACTTTAAAGTGCACCCAACCTCTTCCTGCATGTGTTTTCACATGTAATCATACAACTGTTCTTGACCAGTTACCAACAGGTACTTTTGAATCTAAACTTTTTGAAAAATTAAATACTTTAGAACAGTGTTGTTAAAAACCCGTTTTTTTTTCATGAAAAACCCAACTCACTTGGGTTTTTTCATTGTTTTATGTTTTTTTCAGTATTTTGGATTTGTTTTTCAGGATTTTGTGGTTTATTTAGGCAAGTTTTAATTATCTATTTTTAGTTATATTTAATTGTTAAAGGTACAAAAATGTAAAAGTATATCAAGAATAAAACTAAAAGATCAATGAAAAATGATGAAATATATATTTTTTGGTTGCATAAAAAGTTGTTACCATTTTTTAAAATTTTCAGTAAAGGCAATTTGGCAACAATTGCCCACTTGGGTTTTTTAAGAGTTTTTCCAAGTGTTTCTAAAAAAACCACCCGGGTTTTTTCGGGTCGGGTAAACATAACAACCCTGCTTAAAACATTGTAAATATTTTTAATGCATATATCTTTGCTATGTCAACAGATGCTGCAGAGTTTGTGAAGGAGAAACTAGTTGTCAATCTTAAAGATATCTGGGAACTAGAGCAGCTGACCATTTCTCAAAGTGAAAGTTCGCTGTGGAAATATCAGCGTAAATGGCGCCTTACAGCATCAAATTTTTACAAAGTCTGTGTGAGGAGGAAGGACCACACAAAGCTTGCGTCTACTTTGCTGTCCAGTCATTCGTCTGACCTATCTCGCATACCAGCAATCGCGTATGGTAATAAGTATGAATCTCTTGTAAGAACCCAAATTCGTTCACTGTATCCCGATTCTTTGGTCAGAAAAGTTGGTTTAGTTACCCACCCTGCTATGTATCATTAGGCAGCGTCACCCGATGGGTTGATTCACAACAGTTCCAACACCATGCTTTTGGATATAAAATGTACGGATAATGTGGATCGATTAGAACTCGAAGAACTAGCTGAGAAGCAATTTTTGCTTGGTCAAAACTGAAGGCCAATGGGAGCTTAAAAAGAGCCATATGTTTGTAATGAGTTTTTAAAATCTTTCTATTCCTTTGATAGAAACTTTTGGTTGGACATGTTTGAAGAGTTGAATGAATTTTATCTGCGCTATTACTTACCAGCATTCGTGTAGCTCTAGCGCGACGATAATTCAAACTAAACTTACCAGCATTAATGGCACCTGAAGTTGGTATGTTAAATTTTACTAAAGAAAAGTATAAAGATGACTGTAAACACTATTGAATTGATACTTTGACTAGTTTTATTTTTTATTGCAGACCCTGCAGAAGATGAAGAATAAATCACCACTAATAATGGTAGTTGATACTATTTGTGTGAAATTCTTCTTTGATGGAGGCCTTCTCAGGACGGAAAGATAAGTTGATTTTTTTAAAACAATATTTTTTCTGTGTGCTATGAAATAGTAAAGAAGTAATATTTTATCTTTGTATATATTTATTGTAAATATAGTTGTATTGGCTTTTATTTGTCGGATAGTTTTGTTTTTTATTTCAGGTTGGGGTGCGAAGTAGATCTACCTTTCCGTGGTGCACCCTGTTTTCACTAAATGATCGACAAACTACTAATAAAGGATTCATCCCAATGGCTACTGTTTGATGATTGACCTAATTTTGGGCTTTCATTGAGTGGTGCTTTTAGGATTTGGGTTCTGAATTAATTTTTTTCTATTTGCATATACATATTTTAGAAGTTATTGTCAAATTTAATTTGATCTTTCAAGTTTTGAAATTTGGTGATTGACATTTTACTCTCTGCCAATAATGCTAATTTCCAAGTCTTTTTTTGTGTTTGTTACACCCTGAATTTAAATATTAAAAATAAGTATAAACACTGATAAATATTTTTTGTGTATGTTTGAATCTGTATGCCATGCATTATGTTTCTAGAGGAGAGCTAGATGTAGTTGGGGTGATATATTATTTTTAACTTGCTTTTACCCTGCGGACAATAGAACAAGGTGTAATATGCCCATACCTCTAATTTTAGTGTCAAAACTTCTACCGTTCATCTAGATAAACTGCAATTCCAAATTGATGGGTGAATAAATGTAATATACCGATTAACTTTGTTATTTTAAAGATCTGAACAGGGTTGGCATGGTTATTACCACCCCCTGCAAATACCTTGGTAAAAACTGGTATTTACCGTCCTGAGAAAAATTATGTTTTCCCCACCTCTGAAAAACTCAATTGAAATCAAATTACTAAATGTTATTTAATGGGATGAATGAAAATAATTTCGATAATTATTTTTCATGACCTTAATATTTGAATAACCGACTGGGCTCCCCAGCCCCTTTTGGCAGCTCAAAGACGTCAACATTTGTGAACTCATGACAACTATCAAGCAGCCTTGTATTATTTGATTTTTAGATCTTTCGCGGTTACTAACTGTGTTAGTGACTGTTTTGTATATCTTGTTATTTTTGCTGTTCCATGTTGTTTTTGCAAAAGCTTCAAAACGTGATCTCTAAAGATTTTTTAAAATTACTTTTGCTGTAATTCAACTGTTGTCATGAATGCTACAAGCTCTCGTTGGCACAAACCAAAAGGTAGAATGACTAAGAGAAGAAGAGCACAAATAGAAAATTCAAGAAAACAATTTTCGTCTTCGGAAGTGTCATTGCCAGATGGTTCGAGAAACCAGCGATTCGAGATACGAAATCTACAGAATTCTGCATCAGCAGAAAGATGTGGAAAGACCTTCTCAAAAATGTTTTGTACAGTGAATGTGGTGCATTAAACTGACTTGAAATTGTTGAACACCAGTCCTATGGATTTTCTACAAAAGTTGAACTAATTTGCAAACGACGTGACAAAAGTTTCGGAACTAGTTTTACAAGTGAAAGAGAAACCGAAACAAAATCTTTTTCGATCAATAACAAAATTGCCAGTGATTTTTAAGCTATTGGCAGAGGCCATGCAGCGTTACAAACATTTTCTATGGTTCTCGGTACACATGCTATGGACAGTAAGACTTTTTCTAAGTGTTTAGACAATTTGTATGCTCAAAATGACGCTGTGAAGAGTAAGATGCTCAACATGTCGAGAGAAACAGTTCGGAAAGCCCACTTGGAAGCAGATCGAGACTTGATTGAAGGTGCCATTCTGTACATCAGCGAATCATTTGACGGCAGTTGGCAGAAAAGGGGATACACGTCAAACTTGGGAGTATGCTGTGTGATCGATTTGCTCACTGATCTCGTTGTAGACTTTGGAGTTCTATCCAAGTACTGCCATGTCTGCACGATTGCTGCTCGAGACATGGCGAAGATAGTGTTGAATTCACGATATGGAAAGAAGGCCATGAAGCTGATTGCCAAATTAATCCTGATGATTCTCCAGGGGGCATGGAAGTTGCGGCAGCATTGATTTTGTGGAAACGCTCTGCAAGAGAATGCAACATGCGCTATACTAAAGTGCTATCGGATGGAGACTCCAAAGCGTTCAACACCCTTACTACCGAGAGGGTATATGGGGATTATATAGTGCTTCAAAAAGAAGAGTGCATCAACCATGTTGCCAAAAGACTTGGAAATGCTCTACGCAGCATAGTGGAGGAGTGGAAGGTAAAAAATGTCACTCTTGGAGGAAAAAGAAAGAGTAGTTTTTGGCTGCAACAGTGATGAAAAAAACTTCAATGCTATTACAGGAAGGCGATAAAAGAAAATGCTCCTGACATACCTAAAAGGAAGACAGCTATATTGGCCAGTTTACACCATTGTATGTCCACTGACACTAAGCCCCAACACACAAAGTATCCTGTTGGAGAAAAATCGTGGTGCTTTTTCCAGAAAGCTATGGCTTTAGGTCGAAAGCCGTCAAGCCATAGAAAAATGAAAGTCACCTTGTCACCATTAGTCGTAGAGAAAATTCTACCTGCTTACCAACGTCTGGCTTCCAGATGAAATTTTGTCTCGCTGCATATCAGCAAAAACTCAAAATATAAATGAGTTTGCATAGTTGCATTTGACGAAAGTGCCCGAAAGAGGTCTTCTTTTCAAAGAAAAGACTGGAATTGGCTGTCACTTCTGCTGTGAATGAACATAATTTGGGCTACGTTAGTGCTTTGGAATTACAAAATGAAGATGTAAATGATAATTCTTTAAACTTGGGGCAGAACAGAAGAAAAGAAAAAGTACAGCTGCTTACAAACAAACGAGAAACGCAAAAAATTACAAAGAGATAGCAACTGTTGCAATAGCAAAAAAGTTGAAAAAAAAGAAAGAAATGTCTATGGCGCTGGCATTGCTAATTAATTCAGTACAGATTGTGTTAAATATTTATATTTGCAAAACAGTAGACTCTTGCAGTAGACCAATGTACTCCACAAAATAGTGACCTTTTACAAATGTTTTCAAATTTTAATTGTTATTTAGGTTTAATTGTTAATTCAGCTAATTGATTTTTCTCTGATAAAAGGTCTGTCTGTCAAGAGTCTACTGTTTTTTTTCTTTTGCATTGAAACTATGAATAATTTGGTAATAATACATTACATTGTAAAGCTTTTTCTCTGCCCAACTCATTTATTTTTATGGTTTTGTAACCTTTATATTATAACTACATTTTTATTATCTGTATGATTGTTGCTGAACCAAACACTATAAATAACAATATTTTAATATTACATCATATTTTTTTTATGTGTGAATAAACTAATTTTCTTTAGAGAATCATAAAAATGCCATTTTCTCCAATACTAGAAAATGGTCGTTTTGTAAATTTCGAATTGTTCCACGCGTAAATTAGTAATTAATTTTTTAAAAGTTACAATCATGACTTTCTCAAGTATGTCACATTATAATTTGGATATGATACTGACGATTTAGTGAATATTTAGCTTTAATTTATTTTTTTTTACTTTTTGGTGTATTTTTGAAAAAATGAAATTTAAACTTAATTTTACCCAAAAATATACTTTATATGATTGTTAACGTATCCATTTTTCAATGAAACACATTCAAACTATTTAAAAATTGTAAAAAATGTTTTAAAAAATGCAAAAATAAGAAGCGAGGAGCAATTTAAAATTTGACACTTTTAAAACTTAAAAAATTAAATATCCCAAACTATTAATATTTTTTCAAAAAAAGTTATATTTCAATTCTTACTTAAGATAATGTACTGTGGATAAAAAATTGGACTTTTAACTATAAAATTTTTAACTCCATTGTACCCTTATAGCTCGAAAGATATTGGCCCCCGTTTCCATTGTTTGGAATACGGCCATTTAGTCTATAAATGCCCTAATAAGAGTTCAGAAGTTGTAAATAGAAGGCAGAGGGGAATTCAGTAACTTTTCATTTTCAATGTAATACAACCGAATCAATGTCTAAGCAAAATGCTTTTGTAGTAGAACGACTAGCTTGCCAAGTTTTAATCTCAAGATAAATTCAATTGGGTTATTGATACGGAAGCTATTGGACATTTTTGTAATAATCGTGATTTATTCTTGGATTATAAACCTGTTAAAAATGCTAGTATGTCTTTAGCTGTAAACAATGCCTACAGTAAAATTGAAGGAATTGGCACAGTAAAGTTTAATGTTTTTATTAAAGGTCAAAAATATGAAATTTTCCTTTATGATTGTATGTATTCTCCTTTCTGGGTCTGTAATAGAAGAAAATGGATAGTAGTAAGATAATGGGGGTTCAGCCCCCGCAGGAGGGATAAGGGATATCCCTCCTTCATATTACCCTCTCTCCCACTGCCCCACCCAACCGCGAGGTTAGATAAAGGAATGATTCTTATCAGTGGAACTTGACGTAAGTAGAGTAGAGTTGAGTTGTTAGGGTGCTGATAGTCGAGTTGTTTTAGTGCTGATGATAAATAGGGTAGGTTTATGTGTACCACTAAACTCCCGTCCGACTAAGCGCTCCAATATGATGAAGGAGGCCTTAGATGTATTTTCTGAGTATACAATTCTACCTCGAAATCCTAAGGATGATCTTTTCACCTTCCTGACGATCTCCATTCTTGAGATGAAGATCCATCTAGAGGAGATAATAGAGACCAAGCGCTCTATTAAGTGGTACTTGATTGCGAAAGTGAGGATGGCTAGAATGCCCATCGATGGAGGGGAGGAGGAATTTATATCCACTTACTTTAGATCGATTGTTCACACCGATTTGGTCACTGATACATTGGATATACATATTGAGGAAGCCATTTCAAAAGTGATGCTCTCCTTCGAGGAATATTTAAAGAATGGATTAGACTGGTACTTTGACTCCGTAATCAATCTTCAAGTTCATTCAGCCAAATACAATCCACTTAATGCATCTAGTTATATTCCACTTCCGTCAGAAATTATCGTGAAGAAGGCAGTTCTCAATATACAGAACAACGATGAAAAGTGCTTCATGTGGTGTCTCATAGCACATAAAATGCAGATTCGAAAGGAAGAGAATCCTCAACGAGTTTCCCACTATATCTCACATGAAGGTGAGATCCAGATGGGGAAGGTGCAATATCCAGTATCCATTAAAGATATTGCAACTATAGAGCGCCTTAACAACCTCCGGATAAATGTCTGGCTTTGAGGAGAAAACAATCTTCCCAATTCGTATCTCAGAAAGTTATAATGAGGATTATATCAATCATCTATTAATTAGTCAAGGTGAAGACACTATACTCTAATTCGTGACACGAGTAGATTGTTGGGACATCACACTGCATATAAATCTGCAGCATTTTACTGTTATAGATGCCTACATCGATACAGTGAGGAACGGTTGCTAATTGACCATCTCCAATATTGCGAAAATCATTAAGTAAAACGAGTGCAGATGCCTGAAGAAGAGAAGAAAATTCTTTAATTCACACCATGCAGAAATGTGTTCTCAACTCTGATTTCTCCAGGCAGTTTGTTCCAGGTGTCTGCCTACTCTCTGAATACCAGTGGAGCCGGCTCAAAGACGTAAGTCAAGACATTTCTCATTATGTGATAACGTTCACTCTAAAACATGCTTTACCCCTTGAAATCGAAGAGTATATAGACAATCTTGAACTATCACCATTTGACGAGAGCCTCGATAAAATAGAATCTGAAATGATTTGAGTACATCTTTATGTGAAAACATCGAAAAGTTTGTTAACGAAGGAATCCAGACTGTCTTCAAATGTCATGGTTGCATCCGACAATATTGCAATCAGCTTGGACACGAATGTATTACCGATACTAGACAAGAAACTCTGAACAAATACTTTAATTTGAGTGTAACAAAAATGGATTTAAAAAAGCTTGCTGCTACGTTTGTTAACCAACATCTCGGAATGGTTCAGTTTTTAACTATAGAATTTTTTGGAAGCATTAATGTAACTTCTTTGATGAAATGTATTCATAATTTATATTTAAAAAAAGAATATTAAAGCTTTTGGAAAAAGTTTTTATTTGTGATTACTCAATGTTGCAAAGAGCAGATGTTCTAAGATAAGATGTCAATCTGTTTGCTTAATTACATGTTAATTTCATCAATGTTAAAGTATTTAAGATTAAAAAGATAAATATATTCTTTTTAAGTGAACTTTAAGTAAGAATAATCATATAAGTCTTATTAAACACACTCTGCTATTCTATATGTACTCGTTCCAATAATATCAATTTTAAATATTTTATACTAGATGGCTCCATGTCCTCTCATAGACACAGTTAATATGTCTTAATGTTCAACTAGAAACCAAGTGATCATGGTTTAGTAGTTTAAGACACTACAAATTACTGAGGCTCGCTCACTTTTGGAGATTGTAGGTTTGAATCCTGTAAAACTGAAAAATCATATTGGTACACCTATTTTTGAGTGGCAAAAAAATTTTCATTTATAAAATAAAGGAGACAATTTGTTTTCTTTAAAAAAAAACATTTTATTTCCACGTCCTCCGTATCCTCCACGCTGGTAATGTTCAATACAACGTTTCGTGTCCAGTGTCTTCATTTTGACAAATGTTAGTGTTTTCTAAAGACATCTTATTTTATAGTTTTCGTTTTCTAAAATTTAACACAAGTGAGGTTTTCCCGCTTATAAACTGTATAGGCGTACCACGACTTGTACGAAGTTCAATTTTAATTGTATCAATGTGTTGTTTTTTCACTTTGAAATAGAGTGGTACTGAAAAGTACTTTACAATTTGATCTGATTTTTCATTGGCTATAGGTACAATTTTTAATATAGGTGCCAAGGTTCGACCTAATAACGAAGATTCAATGATGTCACTGTACACATAAACTTCTGTTATACCTGCTGATAATTCAAGTATGTAATCTGAAATGTAATTTCCACTTGTAAATGTAGAGTTTACAAATCCTAGCATTTCTTTTAATTTTTCACCAAACGTTATTGTCATTTTATCTGGTACAATCAATTCTACCTTAGCATTAGGGAGTTCTTTTAATTTTACTTTTATAATGTTCTTGAAAAAATCTTCAGAGCTTCTGTACATTCCTGGTAAAATCTTGCACACCTCTCTCTGTGTTATAGTATGCGTCTTCTGAAAAACCACATGTGTTATGACATGAAATTTTTCACCACTCAGATTACGCACCAGTGTGAGAGGGAAAGTCATTTCTTTCTCAATCAAAATCGAATTAGTCTGAATGTTTAACGCTTCCATCAGTTTAGGACATAATGCTTTACCCATCAACATGTGAACGTTGTTTTTCAAGTGTATAGTGACGGATTTTTCTTCAAGATCTGCTTCAAATGTGACAAGGTTTTCTCCAGCTGTCTCTTGTATTAATTTGTTGATGTTGTCGAGTACTTTGGTGTTTTCTGGATTTTTTAACACAATTTCATAGAGACTTTACAATTGGCTTGGAAGCCCATAGCTTAATAATTTGATTTTCAAAGTTTTCTGATGGTATCTGATAGTTGTTGGTGACGTAAATAACTTTAGGTTTATCAGGAGGTTCCACGTAATACCTATCTGTAAAATAACAACTTTCTGACCACTCTTTGTTGAGTAATGATGAATGTTTAATTTTTTTAACAAGCTTTTCATCTTTGTATTGAAAAATTCTGTTCCGTCGTCTGTTTGTATCATTTTAGGCTTGACGTTCTTCAACACTGTTTTTAAAGCATTCACAATTGCATCTGCTGTCTTATTTTTCACTGGAATTGCTCTCAAGAAGCGTGACATTACATCTATAATTGTCAAAATATTTCGATTTCCCCCATTGACCTTGGCATATTTTTGCATATCAACTAAGTCCATCTGCCACAGCCCAATGTTTTACGTCGTTTATACTTATGACGCACGGGGAAATGGAGCGTGTATGCATCTTGTCGTGAGAGCCATTTTTGTGCTGTTGCTTTATCCACTTTCGCTTCCTTCGCTAGATTTCGGACTCCACCAAAAGAACCCGGACTCTTCGGATCGAAATACACCTCTTTCATTCGAATTGCTGCCATCTTATCTACTTGAGCAGAAGAGAAGGATGATAGGGAGTCGAAGCTTGTTCGGGGGATGGAGGAGTTTGTGCAAGAGGATCTAGAGTGGATAGTTCCAGTCGTTCCCGTGTATATTTATTTCCTATCCACTGTAGTGGTATATTCGCTTCAAACAGCCCCCTAAGAAAACTTTCAAAACCTCTAGGAGGAGGTTCTGGGTTTCTCATGTCGCGCATTACATAACCAAACAAATCAATGGCGTTGCTTCGAAGTTCAGGTTTTCCATTGACCTCTAACTCATTTCGCTCATTGAATTGGTATCCACTATTTTTCAATTTCTCTAAAATGGGTACAATATATTTCTTTTTGGTCTTTGGAACAGAATGGCTCACATATTTTGCTACTATCGGAGAAAAAATATCTTGGTTGTCAAATGAACTCTCTTGGATCTCGTTCTGGGGGGGCTTGTGATCGAATAACTCACTTGGGAATTTAAAAGTTTTCGCGGCTGTCGGCAGCATACTCTTCTGATACTTTGGTATAAGTTGAGAGAGTAATTTTCCTCGCAAATCATCTGGCATTTCGTTTTGGTGCAACACTTGAATAATTTCGTCTTCTAACCGAATATCTGGTTTATTTATTTGATAATATTCTGAAACCAGATCCGGAAAGACGAGCGCCATTTTTCTAGACATTGCCCGTTAGTACTTTTAAGACAGATGGAATAATCATTGACAAAAATCCGCCTGTTTGTTGCTTTAAGATTTTTCTCTTTGACGACAGTCCTATTTTTTTATCAGCCAACTTTCGAATCACTTTCTTATAGGGTGCAAGTTTTTGTACTTTTACCCCTGGAATATTGCCCTGCAATAAATTTTTACAAATTTCGCATATAGATTTTAACTGGTCTACACTGGTTGAGTTCAAAATTGCTTTTCGTTGTTGTGGCGAAGCATTCGAAAGTATATGCAATAAATGCACGCGTTTCTTTATCCGCTTCATGTTTCTAGCGGGACGAAGACCCAATTGATACGATTTTCATCTGGAAAGATGGAGGGTCTCAACCTCTGTTCGTCACACGTTAGTGGGTGGACGTCTACGAATGAATAACTATACGGTTCACGTGTCGCCTTTTTATATGCATCCATGAAATATTTACCCTTATGAGGAAACGCTTGACGCGCGAAACAGGACATTTGAGAAGAGTCTCGGTTGTTACGAAACAAAACAAGATAGTGTGTATTCAGACTGATGTCGCGCATAACCTTCACTTTCGGGAAAAGATTTTGGGTGATAAGTATTACACTGAAATTTTTATGATGAGACGTGACTCTAAACATTAGTTCCACTTCTTCGTTTAACTTTGATTGTAAATCGTCTAACACTAGCAAATCAAACTTTTCTTCTTCAGGTGGTAATCCACACACAAATTTTATTTCCGGTTCCGATGCCATCCAGTTCTGATAGACGGAGAAACACCAACAGACTTTTTTGAGAGGACGTTCGTAGACATCCCTTTTTACAAGTTTTCTCACTAGTTCCGTTTTCCCACTAAACGAAGGTCCTACAATTAACATTGATGATGGGAATTTTAATTTCAACATTGTTGACAGAGTTTCATAAATTCATTCTTAAACAACTGAATACCATGTAGTTCTGGTTTCAAATCATTCGTACCGTTGTAATAAAACTTTCTTATGTCAAAAATTAGTCTTCTCTTTCAAACATTTATGAAAATACACTCGTCGGCCTATATTTTTAGAGACCGAACAATTACTCTTGCCTAAATCCACGTATTCTCCATTTGGGACGAACAACACTATTAATTCCGCAACGCACACGATCACGAGAATCGCTATGACAATTGTTTTCTTCTCCATTTTGACATTCTCTCCTTTTTCTACATCTATATATACCCGAAAATCCAGTGAGAGAGTGAGAAAGTTTCCAGGACAACGTTATTTTTATAGTCCAAATAGCAACAATACATACTACTAGCATATCTGGCAATCCGAAAAGGACATGCTGCTCTTGAAACATTCGCAATGGTGCTTAGAACCCCATCTATGGACCGCAAACCTTCGCAAAATGCCTACAGATTACAGAACCTGCATTCTCAAACCGAAGAAGTAACGCATAGGATGATGGAAATTTCCAGAGAGGCAATACGACAAGCCCACGTCACAACTGATCCTACTCTAGCAGAACATGATATTATAAACATAAGTTTCCTACAATGGATCGTGGCAAAAGTGGGGCTTCACGTCGAATTTAGGAATCTTTTGCGTCATCGATCTGTTAACCGGTATTGTTGTCGACTTTGAAGTGTTATCAAAGTATTGTCAGGAGTGCACCGTTGCCGCCCCCGGGATCTGAATGCAAAAAAATGCATCTGGAAAAAAGGTCACGCCTCAGAATGCCAGCACAACTATTAAGGCTCTTCTGGTGGAATGGAAGTGGAACTTGATATTTTTGATATGTCTTTTAATGAATTTAAAGCAAATTTTTGCGACTTTTATCTGTGTAAAGTGTTTTTTTTACTCAATCATTTTGTGTTTTTTTATTCTAATAGTTTTGTTCAATGTACGCTGTAATGAGTTATGTAATGTGCATTTAAGGGGACGCGGTACCCAAAAAATGACAAAAGTATCGAGTTTTCAATTTTTAGTGTAATTTGTTAAAACTGAACATTATTCTAAAATTTTAAAATGATATCTTAAACAGAAAAAAAGTTATTAAACTTTTTCTGAACCTGTCCCAATGTTTGACACCCATTCTGAAAGCTCATTGCAGACAAAACTTTTATCCAAACTAACCAAATACTATTTTATATTTTGTGCAGGTTTCTAGTGTTACTGTAACTGTGACTGGTTTTCAATGTTTATATTTGTATTCTACAACGGTTTTTTTGCAAGCATGATTTCAAATTTTGATAAAATTAAGTAATTTTTTGATTTTTGAATTCGGAAACCGAAACTACATTTGGATGAAATTATTCTTCAAAGATTTGTGAACTTCTCTTTTGAATATTATGAGATATAAATTGTCTCGTCGAAAGAGAAAAATGCATCTAGTCAGCATAACATAACAAAAGGATAGTGTGAAGACAAAACTTCTACTACTAATGTTGACCCTGTCAAAAATCCACCTCTATCAAACTTCAGAGACTAAGCCAACTGTACAAAAATATCTGAGAAATTGAAACCAAAAAGAGTGAAGCCGTGTACATAATAATTGAATCGAACAAGCTTACTCGACTTTTAGCAGGACTGCAGTGTAAATTGTGTGGTAGGGATTCTGTAAAGGTTGAGTTGGGTCAAAGGAAAGGGTTTTCCCATGAGTTGAAAATAGTTTGTGATAAATGTTCAATTTTGAACAAGACTGTTTCTTCTTCACGTCTCAACAATGAACAAAAACATTCGGATATCAACTACAGGATTGTCCAATCCTACTTGTTTTGAAAAGGGTTTCTCTGCACTGGAAATTTTCTGTTCCCAGGTAAGCATGGAAGGAATGTCCAGCAAAACTTTCAATGACTACAAAAAACTTATTCTCGACAACTATGTCAAATTGACCGAAACTCTTCTCAGAGAAACAATTTTGAAAGTGAAAGAATCGTACGGTAAAAATCCTGATGATATTGTTGATATTTCTGTATCGTATAATGATACCTAGTTAACGCAGGGCTATTCATCTAATATTGGCGTTGCATGTGTGATCGATCTTCTAACTGAATTCGTCGTCGACTATATAGTGATGTCCACGCGGTGCAAACAAACCAAAGCCGCTTTAGGTTTGACTTCCCCTGAATTCTTCATATGGTATGAAGGCCACAAACCAGAATGCTCGATAAATCACACTGGATCATTAGGCGGCATGGAAGTGCAATCAGCTTTGCAGTTGTGGTAGCGATCTGAAGAGAGAGGTCTTCGATACACAGCAATGCTGTCGGACGGGGACTCGAAAGCGTTCATGGCTCTCACAGAAGCTGAAGTCTACGGGAAGGATGTTTTGAAGAAGGAAGAATTCCTAAATCACGTGAGCAAGTGTCTGCGCACAATTCTCCTAAAATGTGTTAAGGAGTGGCGTTCTAAAGGGGCGACACTGGGCGGTAAAAAGCACGGAAGTTTGTCAAATACCACTATTCAGAAACTGTCTAAATACTATAAAAATGCAATTATTAATAATAAAGATAACATAAATAACATGAAGATAGCGATTTATGCATCAATGTACCACTGCATTTCCACAGACGATAACCCTCAGCACAATAAATGTCCCAAGGGTGAAAATAGTTGGTGTTTTTTTCCAAGCTGCAGATCTTATCATCATCTCCAGAGCATCATCTATCTGGAGTTATAATCATCTCCAGAGCAAATACAAATCACTAAATACTTAAAAATATAATTCTTAAGTAGCTGGCACCTTTTCAATTTAAACAATTTTACAATTTTCTTTTAGAAACTTTCATCATGTATAACATTTACACAATCTAGGGAGATCTACTGCATTTTGTAAAGATGCGTTTGATATGGGCAAAGTATGCAGCTTCATATACCGTTTATAGCTTTTCTGTAAGGTTGAAATAATTACTTCACCCTAGCAAAGGAATTTATCAAAACGAGAATACAAGTAATGTACAACTTATTTCTTAAGTAGGTTAGGTTAGTTTAAAATATCGTCGCACTAGAGCTACACGAGGGCTATTGGCAACGGGCGTCGTATTTTAGAACCACAGTCATATTCTTAAGTAGGAAATAATTTTATAAATCTTTTAAATCGCATGGTAAAAAATAATCTTTTAAAACGTGATAACAGTAATTAAATGTGTTACTTGTTTTTAATTTCAAGAAATATTATTTCAGGATACTTTTTGCAATTGGATATGTTTCTATTTACCTTAGGGACCTTGGATTGTTTCCTTTCTAACCAAAATGTTTTACCCTATTTTAAATATATAATTCACTTACATTTTTATGCATCTGTTTACATTTAAAATCGCTCATCTTGTCATTCCTCTGTTAAACTGGGACTGGATTCTTTTGGCATTTGCGTGTCTGTTCAACTCCTCGCTGTTGTGCTGTTCCCCTAAAAGCGTCACTTCGGTTTTAAAAAAAAAAGTGCATTCTGATTGGTTGAAAACATCTCAGCACTTTCTCAAGAGTTGGTGTTTTTTCCAGCCACGGTTAACAGTAAGTGGGGAATTCCTGGTCCTGCCAAAGGGGCTGGGGAGCCCAGTCGGTTAGGCATTCGCCTAGCATGCGGAAGGTCCCAGGTTCGGGTCCGGGCATCGCCAAAATAACTGCCGACCTATAAATGGCCCATGCAGCCAAAAATGCCCGACGATTAATACCCCGTGTGGAGGGAGTGCACGTTAAATATAGTTCAAAGTCCTAACGCTGCGTACGATGTCGCCCTTAACGGTTGCGTTGGGTGCCTACTCAGGTGTCGGCTCGACGCTTGACTGTGGTTCTAAAATACGACGCCCGTCGCCAATAGCCCTCGTGTAGCTCTAGTGCGACGATAATTCAAGCTAACCTAACCTTTGGCATTTGCGTGTCTGTTCAACTCCTCGCTGTTGTGCTGTTCCCCTAAAAGCGTCACTTCGGTTTTTAAAAAAAGTGCATTCTGATTGGTTGATATCATCTCAGCACTTTCTCAAGAGTTAGTGTTTTTTCCAGCCAAGATTAACAGTAAGTGGGGAATTCCTGGTCCTGCCAAGCATTTGGCAACAGCTTTAAGTTCCGGACCTACACAAGTCCGGCGGCGTCTGAATGTGGCTGTAGTGTAGTCGGACCCCAGATGCTCCATTCTTGGTGGTAGTTACTGGTCCAATGCCCATAATCTTCCGTGGTGGAGATAAAGGCCGTACCATCACCGAGCGCATACATGCACGATGACACCCAAGCTAAAAATAAACTTCAGTTTTTCTACAGAACTGAAGTATTTCTGAATTTTTTTTACGGTCAACTGAAGATTTTCTGCAGAGGAATTTCGACTAAAAAAACTAGTTATTTTGCAACTCATCCGAGGTAAATTTGAAGTGATTTATTTTAAACGTCTATGTGAGATGCCAACTGCAAAAAAAACTATTTTTTTTGTAGTGCTATTTCAACTAGAAAAAACACTCAGCAACTTTAAAACTATTCTAAAGTAAATGTGAAGGGATTTTATTTTCTAACTTTTCTGGTCCTTTTAAGTTAGTTGTTAACCGCAAAAATACTGTAGATTTTTTGTGAAGCCAACTCGACTTTAAAATTACTTCAGATATTTTGTGACAAGTGTGAAGTATTTTAGAATTGTTTTTTTTTAAATCTCTTAACATCTTTGTGGGATGTTAACCACAAAAAAAACCTATAAATTCTATGGTTCTATTCCAACTATAAAAAACTTTTTGATAATTTTAAAAAATACTGTTAAATATTATGTGCAAAAAATTTTAAATTGTCAACATCATTATTCAGTATTTATAAATATATTTTTCACTTATATTCATCACATATCTTAATTTTTAGGAATTTTTTATGATCAATTTTGAAAAATAAGAACTTGTAAAAACTTTTGATTTTACCGTTACACAATTCCTTAGAAAAGATAAGTTGCTGTAACGACCTTTT
The DNA here is from genome assembly GCA_019343175.1 of Oedothorax gibbosus. NCBI lineage: Eukaryota > Metazoa > Arthropoda > Arachnida > Araneae > Linyphiidae > Oedothorax > Oedothorax gibbosus. The sequence continues at coordinate 30,141 of JAFNEN010000913.1, read as the reverse complement.
TTTCTAATTCAATAGTTTTAACATTGAAGAAAGCTGGATGATCAAGGAGTTTTTTTTTATTTCACAAATTCTCTTTGCAAAATTTATTGGTGTTTTTAACTTGCCAAAGTTAGTTTATCGATACATTAAAAATTAAAATGATAAAATTATCAATAAATTGAGCAAACATTATTTTCTATATAAAAAAAAGACATAAAATGCAATAGTTCATGCATCATATAATAATCGGCGAGTCTAAACTTATTTTTTGGGACTTTTCTTAAAATAAATCCTTAGAATTTTATTAAGATAAACAATATTTACAAATATATTACAGTAAAAAAAGTAAAGAAAAACAGTATGCATCTTTAATAACTTAAGGTTTGCTCGCTACCTTGAAAAGTGAAAAATTTAAATCTTTCAAAATAAGCAATTTTTTTTATGGAGTTATAATGCTAAATAGCAAAAAAAAATCGTACCTCTACATAACAAAAATAAAATAATTTCAAAAGTTCTATGAAAATTACAATAAAACAAAATATGCTAAGTCAGAAAACAGCCAGTTTATTGTTTTTATCTTTGAGATATTAGCTTATCATACCTTTGCAAACGTTTTGAATTACTAATATTAAGGCAATAAGAATCATTCGCTAAAATACTTAATGGTGTTAAACGATGGTGCTTAACGAAATTGTATTACAAAAATATACATATAAACGATAAAATGAATTCGAAAATATTTCTTTTCTAAGATATATGAATTCAAAACATGCATCCCCTTATAATGAACCTAATCTAAATACTTCATCACCCTATTTCAATTACTCTTTAAGATATCATGGTTTGCAATTTTTTTTACTAAAAATACTCTTTAGGAATTTCACATACATTGCATCCATTACCTCAATTAAAACTATGCTATAAGCTTCTGCTTAGCACATGCGTTCAGGTACGAGACTTCGGAGATTTTAAGACCAGTTGATTTTTCAAAGTTTTCAGATAACTGAACTTTTACGATTTTCGAATGGCTGAACTTTATGCAATTTTTGGTTCGTTGGAGTTTTGTGGTTTGATTAACTCTCAGATTTCCACAACCAAGATGGCCCGATATTTGCAATGAGTTATAGCCTATTCAATCAATCAAGCTTTTCAGAAAAATACAATTATGTTTTAATTGCATTAAATATTTTATAAAAAAAAATCCTCAACACAACAGCCCGTTAGAGGGCCAAGGCTTACTGTGCTCATTTCAGCTTACGTGGCCAAGGGCACTGGGGTGCTAGGCATATGTCGGGGTCAGCCTCACGCGGGACCCCCAGTATTTAGTTCCCAAGCATGCTAAGGTACTCATTTTATCGATCCGTCGATAAGAGATGAAAGGCCGAATCAATCTCACTCAGTACGGGACTCGATCCCCGGACCTGTGACGTGCAATGCGAAGCACTACCACTAGGCCACTGAGGATAGTTAAGAATAATCCTTTTTTTATGTTATTTTTACAAAACATGAAATTAACCATGAACACTAAACTTAAAAAATGTCAGTTGCAGTAATAATTTATATCTAACTATTAAAGGTAATTATTGTAAAAATTAAATAGCAGTACTTCCTCTTAAAGAAAAATAGATGTTTGAATTGATGCATATTATCTGTCGCTGCTAATAGTAAAGGAACAAGATCGATTCTATAATTTTGCTTGAGTATCGTAAAAGTTTGTTGCAAGTTAATTAAAATTTACTTCTTAATAAGCTATAAAAAAAAGTATCAACATGAGTGATAAAATTACTTATTTAATCAGTCATTAAAAGTACTTATTTAAAAAAAAAATTAAGTCATTTAGTACTTATTATTTAAATAACAATTTAGTATGAACCATGTATCGGTTATGACTGGAATCTAGTTTTTTTTTTTTTTTTTTCAGTTATCTTATTTCCTGTTTCTATATTTTTAGACAGAAGACTGCGTCTATTAATGTAAAAAAAAAGAGAAAAGGATAAGATGATGATATCAGCACTAAAAGAAAGGATAAAGCCAATGGAGTCCCTAAAGCCCGCCCGAGCCCCTCCAATGAATACCGATCAGGAAGTTGAAAACTTAGAGGTTTCTTTCCTCAAAAAGCAAGTGGCTCAGCTTGCTGGCCAGTTGAAGACAAAAGAGGAAGCTGCTGATCACTATCGCCTAAAGTACAAGAAAATAAAGGAAAAGTATCGGCAACTAAATCAAGCTCGAAATGAAGTCGAAAACAATCCGGAATCGGATCTTGTAAAGATTGGAGAGTCCATCGTAATAAGTCGCACATAAACTAGATTTAGGTCGAGTAAACGACTATTCAAAATATACATGCGATCTTTTGGATGTGGTGTTTGGAAGAGAGAACCTAGGAAATAGTGTTGTCAAAGGAATCAAAGGCAGCAAAAAAAATGTGTTAGATCAACAAAAGGTCTCCGATTTGCAAGGACATGTTTCTGCAAAATTCAATGTAAATGTGGCACTTGTTCGCTCATCCATTAGAAACAAATTGAATACTGCGGCTAAAGCCTTAAAGTATGGAAAATAAATATTTATTTTAAAAAAATCCATTGTTCAGTTCATGTGTCTATATTAGCAGTGTGTTTGAAAAACTTCTAAGTTCAGGTAAGAATTTTTAAAAGAAAAATATATTGATTTTTTTCATTTTTAAACCTACAGTATATTTTTTAGTTATTTCATTTTGATGACATTTCTAATGCAAATTTTGTTCAAGTCGCTATTTAGTTCATTATTTGATTTTAATGGGCTGGATATAAAAAAGCTCTGAATTTTTCTTTTTATCTTTAACTTCGCTTTTGAAGTAAATATTTATTTGTGTCCAGTGATTTGACTGGATTAGGGCATTGGGATTTCTTCTGATTTAATGTTGGTATGAAATGTAACATTATCTTTATGTTTCTAATTTGTTGTAAACACTTCTCCAAATCATGTTCAGTTTTAAAATTGAATACTTTCTATTTTCCGAAGAAAAATGTTTCATTCTATACCATTTAATTAAGGTGGGGGAAATACAGTTTTAAAACTGCAGTGATTTGGCTGATTCCACTGCAGAATTTTTGTAGCTTTACAGCTGCATTTTTACGGCAGTATTTTTGAAGTTGATACAACTTCAGAAATACTGCAGAAATTGTGAATGTGTTGACTTCTAACTTTCTGCAGTTTGTAAACTGCAGTAATTTTGAAGTTATTTTAACTGCAAAAATTCTGAGGCTTAAATGGCCAAATCACGGCAGTTTTAAAACTGCAGACTTTTTTTTAATTTTATGCAGTTTTTTTTAGCTGGGACATGCTGTCGATTTGTTTCCTAATTTCGATCCAGGTTCCAGTTTGATGCTGCATAAGGAATTTTGGGTACAAATGTGTATTGTATTTAAAACTTTTGTAAATACAACAAATAATGCCTTTTTTTGCATCATACCATCCTGTGAATCAAATAGAAATCGAAGAAAAAATGAAAGAAAGAAGAAGGTGTTTGCCTATAAGAATTCACACAAAATACTAAGGCACGAGAAGAAGATATTTGGTGAACCTACCCAGCAAACCAAGGCCATTGGTCTAAGGAGAGATAGAGAATTCTTCAAAGACTTTTAAGGTACCCGACTACGTTGAAATGACCATTTTTGATGAAATTTGACATTTTTCTTTTATTATTTTAAATTATAGCGGAGATTTTTAAGAATCCAAAACTGTCTTTATATTGACTCTGCACAAAATATAACGGAAGTTATGACAGTTTTAATAACTAGCGACAGCGGTTTTATTTCACTACAAGCGGGAAACTGAAACCGAAAGTAATGATTTCGTCGTAGTTTTATGATTATTTCTTAATAAATATTGGGTTTTGACCTTTTTTTAATATTTGTTTTGTGAACTACATTCCAAGCCACAAGTTATTTATTTTACAGCAACATTTTGTTAAAATAAAATGGCAGCACTTTTAGATAACATCTGTTTGTTTGGATTGTTTGGAATGTGCAAGATGAAAAATTGAAAACGTGCGTAATCATTTTTTGCTGCTTCTAATTTACAATATTTGAAGATAATCTTTTGAAGATTTGTTTCAAAAGCAGGAGATATTTTAGCGTCTACTTATTTAAATATGGGTAACTCTAAAAATTCCACGAGTAAGTCAAGAAAAAGAAAGTATTACGGCAATCGATTCAAGAAGTCTTCGGAGCCAAAACCTAAAGTGTTATGTTCCAGCAGTGAAATAAAGCTTGCCGATGCATCATTTACCAAAGATATTACTACTACAGAAGAATTTTGTGGGAACAGAATAGTAAATATTCAAATTTTACAAAATGTGTTCTCTATTCTTTGTTGCCCTGAGTGTAACACCAGTAATTGTTTGAAAATGTCAGAGAATTCAAAGTTTGGTTTATCCTCCAACATCAATCTAAATTGCAACAACTGCAATTTTGTGCATGCTTTTTCCACAAGTGCAAAAGACAACAAGCAAAGCCTCGTAAACTTGCAATTTGTATTTGGCATGCGCCTCATTGGCAAAGGCCACTCTGCGTCAAAGAAATTGTGTACTACATTGGAGTTACCATACCTCTCCAAGAATAATGCCCATAGGGCTTGCGAAAACAAGCTAAGTGTAGCTGCTCAAAAAGTAGCAGAAATATCTATGTTAAATGCTTCAAAAGAAATTATTCAAAAGAAAGCTTCAGAACCAGGAATAACAGAAGTTGCAGACTGCGGTGTTTCGGTCGATGGGACATGGCAGAGAAGAGGACATTCTTCACTAAATGGATGCGTGGCTGTTCTGTCAATTGATACCGGTAAAGTTCTGGACATTGAGGTAATGTCGAGAATGTGCCGCATTTGCGAAAGAAAAAAGAAAAAACCAAATCATAGCTGCACTCATAATCATGCTGGTTCTGCTTCAAGCATGGAACAAGTCGGAGTATACAGAATCTTTGAGCGTTCTGAAAGTAATCGGCAACTCCGGTATGTTGATTATTATGGCGATGGAGATTCCCAGGGTTATAATTCAGTCAAAGATATTTATGGCCCTGGAGTTGTCTCAAAATACGAGTGTATTGGCCATATTCAAAAGCGTGTTGGCAGTCGTCTTCGAAAGTTCAAGGCACGGCGGACTAAAGGCATTGGTGGAAGTGGGAAACTAACTGATAAGTTAATTGATCGAATTCAAAATTATTATGGAATTGCTGTGCGAAGCAACGTTAATGAACTCGACAAAATGCAAAGTGCTGTTATAGCTGCTCTGTGCCACTGCTGCTCCAATAAACAGCATCCCATGCATGGACAGTGCCCGTTAGGTGAGGATAGTTGGTGCAGGTACCAAAGAGCAATGGCACGGCAAGAACCTTACAATGAGAAGCAAAAGGGCCTTCCTCCAAACATTTTTAACATAGTGAAACCTGTCTATTTGCAATTGTGCAGCCAAGAACTATTGAAGAAGTGCTTACATGGGAAAACGCAGAATGCCAATGAGAGCTACAATGGTGTGTTGTGGAATGTCACCCCAAAAGAAACTTTTGTTGAATTAAAAACAATCAGTCTTGCAGCCCATATTGCCATAATCAATTTTAATGATGGTTTTATGGGATTATTAAAAGTACTTACTGCTCTAAACATCACTCCTTGCCAGAACACTGTAAACAAATATAAATTGATAGATGTTACACGCATCCAAGATGCAAGGCGCCATTCGTTGCCATCAGCAAAAACTGCCCGAAAACTTAAAAGAGCAGCAAGAAAAAATAAGTGTGCAAAACTGGAAAAAGCAGAAGGTATAACCTATGAAAGTGGAAACTGTTAAAGGTAAAAATTATGACGCGTTTTCTCCTTTTTACAGTTTGTTTACTTTGAATTGATTTTCTGCAAAATGAAATTTTTGAAAATTTTCTCCTCGACAAACCATATTTCTCAAAAAGTACTTAACCGAATGTTTTGAAATTTTTTGTGAATATTTTTCATACTATTATCTAGGGAATAGACTACAGACTAGCAATGTAAAGCATTATTACAGAAATTATATCACTTACTATCAAAAATGGCAGAAAAAAGTACATAAAAATCCTTATCTTAGCTTCGACAACTCATACCTTTTTAATGAAGCAATAAATATCTTAGATTGTAGTCTATTCCCTAGGTATCAAATGAAGATTTATTAATTTATAATTGTTTTAAAGAAATTTGAAATAATTTTTCAGTTAGAAGGTTTATCGTAAAGGCAAAAAACATCCAAATTTACCTAAATATTTTTAAATTACTAAAAAAATATTTATTTAAAATAAAAATTGTCTCTTATTATTATTATTAGTTGTGTTGGTGAACATAAAATGTCTCAAGGTTTTATTTAAAAAATGAGTTTCCAACGTAGTCGGATACCTTAAGCAATGTTCCCAGAATTGTTGTCAAAGAAAATCCTACATAAACTTCACCCTCGCTCCAAGCAGATGCTGTAATGGAATACAACAAGACTAGCAGCCTCGGTCTCACAAATACAGGAGAAAGATGTAAACTTGCGGCAGGGAGATGTTACTCTTAAGTTAGACCGGCGAAAGGACAAAAGGCGCTACAGAAAAATGTCATGTTCAGCAAAAGCATCTTACCAACGTTATAGATGGAGAGTATTGTTAGCCAAAATGTGCTTAGAAGAAAAGTATAAGACTGAGAGTGTGTCCTATATATCTGGAGGAATGACATCATGAGATCATGTATCTTGAACTTAACTTATTATTCACTCGATAAAAAACATAAATAGTAACTATAAACTATAAACTTCTTAGTTTCCTTCTGTTTCCTAAATGCAGACTTGAATCATTGACACTTATGCATAATAAATTAATGAAGACCGGTACAGCATTAACATTACATTTTTTTATATTATATATTCTCTAATATTTTTTGCTTTGATTTCCGGAAATTATTATTGGATTATAAATTTCATGCATCGTGCTTTAGAAGTTCCTCTTCAGTAACTACTTCGTGTAATGCCTGAGCGCTGTTATCACGTGCATTGAATTCTAATTCCAGCACACCGAGTTCTACGGACTGTTTTTCACCAGTTCAGCACACATTTCCAGTAAGCTGAGTTCGGGGCCAACCGGTATCAACAATTTATCACCCAAACATTTTGTACCATTAGTGATGAATACTCACTCCATTAAAATAGTAAATAAATCACTCAATAAAAATGTGAAATATCTTTAAACGTTCATTCCTTTTGGGTATCTGCTAGTTCAAAAAGGAACACTTTATGGGGTAAAAAGCGGGATTTAGACTCCTCTTATCCAAGTGAATTACGAAATCACTCCTTTTTTTAAACGAACACCAATTCCCCTTTAATAAACAGTGAGAGTGGTATCACTTATCAGTAAGTAGAATTGAGTTCTATAGTTTACCCACTAGGGCTGGCCGAAAAACTTTTTTGTTTTTATGTCGTAATAGCGTGGAGGAGTTGCGAATTATATCGACAACAAAAGGGAAGAAAAAAATCGAGCATCTTCCGTTCGCGCATAGGCCCTAAAGTTTGACAAAATATGAAAAACTTCATTTTTTCGATTATTTTTTTTAAATGTTGAATTAAGACATTTTCGGAATGTAATAGTTTGTAACGTCTTTAAAAAGGGCCTAAAAACGTGTTTTAATTTGGTTTAGATCAGTTGATATCCTCCGGTCGCGCATAAGCCCCAAGATATTGAAATTTTCTCATTTTTTTTATTTTGTATATAATTTGTATTTAAATGTAATATTTTTTCACTCGTGAATGATAATAAGGTAGAAAATATATAATAGGTAAATAGACAAGCCAGACAACGTCATTCGCCTAGTTGGAGCGCTCCTCCGCCCTCCATTGTCTCCCTCCACCCTCCAAACAGTGAAAGGTTAGTTTGTTGCAAAAAACTGCCGGTAGTAAACTTCTGGAGAATTGATTGTCAAATCCCGCAGATAGACAGAATAACCATGCTTAGCAAGGATCAGCAATACCTACTTGATAATTCAAAGGCAATAAATCTGGAACCTGTAAAGATTTTGGCAATACGGGATCCTGGGCACTTATCACATTCAAGATGGTTGTCAAAAGCAAATAGAACTCTCAGATTGTACATAAGTAAAGAAAACCCTTCTCCTGAACTTCAAGAACTAGTCTTTTTTTATATTGAAATCATAATGCCAGAGTGATTTACTATCAAAACTAGTTAACACTTAAGAGATGGCCCGAAACTTGTTTACCAAGCAATACAATCTACCAGGTATCACAGGCGGTTCGGTAATAAAGCATGATCTTGCAATAAACCTTGTATTTTCCGGAAAACAATTAGGCTCGTCTGTTTCTTCGGCTGCAGACGAAAATTTGAGCTCCAGCCGTTTATTTGTTATCGATAAAAATACTGGTTATCTGATACGACGGAGCTTCTGCCATGAGTGGAGACTTTAATGGGGTGCAAGCTGCAATAAAAGAAAAGTATCCTGCAGCTGTCTATGTTCATTGTGCTTCACATTCTCTGAATTTGGGTTTGTGCCATGCCTGTAACATTCAGGCATTAAGAAATTGTGTAGGAACAATTAAATGTGTAACAAAATTTATAAAATCCTCTGCACAGCGCACAAAGAGTCTTGAAGACATTATCAAAGTAAACTTACCAGACGAAAAATTTAAGAAGATAAAATCAATAAGTAGCTAATAATTCAGTAAGAAGTCTAATTTGGAATATAATCCGGACGATTTTGATTTTCGTTCGTAAAGCCAGGTTGGATGCAATGAACCAGGGGATTCAGTTTTTGAAGCTCATTGCATTGAAGTTAGTATTCCCGGTTCCTTTACTGAATGTATAGAAAGTCCCCAGAAAACAGAATGGCATGATGCTATGGTCGAGGAGTTAAATACGCTGAAAGAGCGTGATGTTTACGAGGTGGTACCTAGACCAAAGGGTGCCAAAATTCTGGGAAACAAGTGGGTTTACACAATCAAAAGGGACTCGAAGGGCCAAGTTCAGCGTTTCAAATCTAGACTTGTTGCACAGGGGTATCGACAGACTGAAGGGATATAACCAGGATTTTTCTCCTGTTTTTAATTTCTCTTTAGTGGTTATGTTTATGGTACTTCTGGTTGTATTAAGAGGTTGGTGCTCACGCCACCTTGACATAAAGAATGCCTACCTTTATGGTAAGCTTGATGAGTTAATTTTTATGAAGCAACCTGATGGTTTTGTCATCCCTGCTCAAGAAAACTGTGTACTAAAGCTTAAAAGAGCCCTGTACGGCTTACACCAAAGTGGACATAACTGGTATAAAGAATTATTGAGCACATTAACTGATTTAGGCTTTAAGAAATTTGATTACTGTAACTGTGTTTATTCTTATAATTCTGATGTAGTTATACTTGTGTATGTCGATGATATCGCTGTTTTTGCTAAAGACATTGAACTTGTAAACAAAGTGATCAATTTATTGGAAAGTAAGTTTGTAATAAGGGATTTAGGAGAATTAACTTGTTTCTTAGGTGTTGAATTTCAAAGGATTGAAAACGAAATTTTTATTCACCAGTCTACTTACATTAATAAATTAATTGAAAAGTTTAATGTTGATGTAAATCGAAAACCCTTATTGCCCATGCCAGTCGGTCAGATTGTTCAAAAGTCGGAAAGGGGAGAAAATGATAGTGGAAATATGGAAAATTATCCATATAGGGAATTAATTGGTTCCCTTAGTTATTGGGCTAACAGAACAAGACCTGATATTGCCTTTGTGGTTAATCTTTTGGCACAATATACTAGCAATCCTGGATTAAACCACTGGAGCCAAGCAATACGGGTTTTGCAATACATTGCTTTCACTAAAGATAAAGCAATACCACTGTCAAGGGCTTGTAATGAACATTTAGACTTTTATACAGACTCAAATTGGGCAGGTTGTGTTGATGACAGAAAGTCCACCAGTGGTTATGTTGCATTTTAAGGGGGTGTCCCTTGCTCCTGGAAAACATCAAAGCAAAAATGTGTTGCTTTGTCTACGATGGAGGCAGAATACATAGCAATGTCTGAGGCAGCAAAGGAATTGCTGTATAGGAATAATGCTGAGAATCATCGCACTAAGCACATTGACCTCAGGTACCATTTTGTAAGAGACTTATATGATCAACAAAATTTCGATTTGAGGCATGTGTCAAGCAGTTCAAATTATGCTGATGTGTTTGCCTAAAAAGGCGTTTGATAATTGTGTAAATTCAATGCTAACAGGAATTGTCAAAAAGGGGGTGTAATATTAGAGCAAAAGCTAGTTTTGTTTTGGCCATCATGTGTTTGAATTTTGTGTACTTTTGGTTTCATCTGTTCACTTCAGTTGATGAATTCTGATTGTTTTAATGTTAAAAATTGAACTGATATGAAATAACCATTTCAGTGAACTGAAGTGATTCAAAGAATCTGTAATGCTATATATATGTGAGTTGTAAGTTCTGTTTTAGTTGATTTTTGAATAAATGTTTGTCCATGCACCATTATTGTTACTCGATTGATTACTTGATCCTCCCCTCAACAGCTGATGACCACCTTGACGCTAACCCGGCTAATAACCCACCGCCACCCAGTCGTCCACCCTCGCCCCCCAGGAGACGAAGCCTCCCCCTCATCCCTGGAGGATTTCAAGGACAACTTGCTCCTTTCTGACGAGTCCTCACTGGATGATGAACTTTGGAGGTTCTTCGAGGAACTGCTTGGAGACATTTCCTCACGCATCTGCGAATATGCTCATATTCCACAAGGACTCAAGGACGCTGACCCTGAGTGTACCACCCTGGCGAAGGTCTTCAATATCTGCCTCAAGGCCTGAAGAATTCCTGAATGCTGGAAATTCTCTAAGACCATTCTAATCCACAAGAAGGGTGACCGCAACTCTATTGAGAACTGGCGTCCCATTGCCTTGTGCTCAACTATCTACAAGCAACTGGCTGGTTGCCTCGCCTCTCGGCTTTCGTCCTGGCTCACTGACCATGATGTCCTCTCCCCGGCCCAGAAGGGTTTCATGCCATATGACGGGACCTTCGAACATCATTTCCTGGTGTCGAGGGTAATCCTACGTGTTGAATTGTCGCTTCGATCATCGGCGATTTGACGTTTCATGTAAATTTTTCTTTCGTTACGCGATCGGTCTATGATGTCACATCCTTATGACGCAACGACCGGAAGTTGGGCGGTTCTGCATTTCAGCGAATAGGAGATAGCCTGGTGTTCAAGTGGGATTTATAAGCGGGTGTTAGGTTTTGTATCGGTGTTGTTTCTTTCGTTCTATGTTACCTTCTGAAAGGAGACCGGCGGTTGACAGCTAAATTAAAGATGAAATAAAACCGCGAAAGTGATACTTTACCGCTGCTGGTCGGTGGTCTCCAGCTTTAATTCGTGAGGTTTTATTGAAAATAAAGTTTTCCAAGCCCGTTCCTCCTGGTGTGTGATGTATCTGCAGCCCTCAACGTCGTCCGGTGTTTTTTGTCATTGCCCTCATTAAGATAAACTGTATGTAAAATTTATTTTGTTTTGAACTCAAGTTGGTTAGGAATTTCGCAAATGCTCTTAGTTTTGAAAAATGTAATTGGTTAGGGATTTGTTTTTTGTAAAGCTGTTCGGAATATTTTTGACGTCGTAGTTTATTTGTTAGGGGGTTAATATTTATCGAATTGGTTAATTTATTTTTTTTTTTGAAAAAAAATTTAATCCAGCCTGACTAAATTAAAAGCATTTTAGTAATCTAAAGAATGTGTTAAACTTTGTGCAATATTTATATTTATTTTCTGCTTCTACAAATTTGTTACTTACTGATATATACAAATATTATTCATTTACAGTATCTTTCCGATTTAATAAAAATTGTTCTATTTTTAACTTACCTCAAAGTCTCATTTTTGACTTGGTTATTTTTGTAAGCTAATATTATAGTTCTAACTGGGCATAATTAACTATTAGTTGACTTATTAGTCAACAGTACGCACCAAGACCTATGGCGAAGACCTTTGCATGGCCCAAATCGACCTCGCCAATGCCATTGGCTCCGTCCCTCATGCTGCCATCAACACCGCCCTTCTAGCCGCTGGAGCTGGCGAAGCCTTCACGGATATCATCCACGATATCTACTCAGGCACATCCACTGAGTTCTTCGCTGGTGACAGGGTCACCGACAGTTTGGAGATCCGGAATGGCGTCAGACAGGGCTGTCCCCTCTCTGGCCCCCTCTTCAACCTGGTCATCGATCCCCTCATCCGAGGGATACAGGAGGCTTCCCCTTCGACCGATGACGAATACAAGGTCCTTGCATTTGCCGACCACCTCCTCCTCCTTGCCAAGTCCCCAGAGGAGCTTCAGTCCCTCCTCGACCTCCCTCACCCGGCGGCTTGGTCTCGCCATAAACACCGCCATATGCAGCACAATCCACCTATCTGGCGTTTCCCGCGTGGCCACCGCCTCACTCACTTTCTCCTCAACGGTCAGCAACTGGAGGTCAGTCCTGACCATGTCCCCTCCTTCCTCGGCACACCTATCGGCTTTCAGATGTTCCAAAACACCGAGGAAATTGAGAAGATTTTGGACCAGGGAAAAACGATTGGAGAGTCCAGCCTCGCTCCGTGGCAGCGACTCGATGCCTTCAAATCCTTCTTTTTCCCTGCCCTCAACTTCCCAATGAGGACGGGACAGTTTTCAAAAGACCAGCTCCGCCAAGTCGACAATGAGATTCGCAAATTCCTCAAGGTCACCCTCAACCTTGTCGGTCCCGCCTCGGTGGCTTGCAACCACTACATTTACGGAGCATCTGACGCAGGCTGCCTAGGGATCCCGTGCCTCGAGGACGAGCACGATGTCGTCTTGGTCGACTCGGCCTTTAAGCTCCTCTCCTCCAGAGACCGCCGAGTGTGCAGAACTGCCGTGCTGTGCAACGCAACCTCAAAACCATACTACGCACAGACCGCGCCCTCAAGCTTATCGATTACCCAAGCCAGGGAGTCGCCATGGAGTGCGTGGCAAACTCCAAATGGCGGAACCTGTTAGGAATATTAATCATTAGTAAGTTTCTACTTACGTAATATTCCGGCTTCTTTATAAGGTTTTTGCCACTAATGCAACACAACGATGTTGTGGTCAAAAACGTGGAGTTTGTTTACCTTTTCTCTGCCGAAAGTCTGTTCACTTCAGTTCAAGACAGACTCGGTTGTTTTTGACTAATTTTGTTCTAATAAATTTGTTTAACGTGTTTATTAATGTTAACTAATATAGATTAAATTAAATTATCATAGATATTTAATTTGAACATTTTTTAAAGAATTATAAGAATATTTGTTGTCTCATATGCAAATCTGTTAATGTTAACTGTAACCTGAACATCCTGTCATGCACATATAAATATTGGCATTATGGAACGTTCTCTCTCTTCTCTTGCCTTTTCCTTGAGGGCCTAAAAATGTGTTGTTGAGTTTTTATTTTTTGTGTGAAGTCCTGTGTAGCTGGGCTGTATGTCATGTGTCAGTGATAATGTCTGATATTTTAAACTTAACTCGGTAAATAAAAGTTTCTGAAAAGTAAACGAAAGTGTCTTTTCTTCAATGTTATCCCTCGGAAAACTGAATGTCTCAGCTTCTTAGTTATGCCACGTGAATGTGTTAATATGAAGGGTAGTGTTTTTTATTGGACATGTTGTGTCTGAGTTGATTTTGTTAGTGACTATTCTAAACTGGTGTCATTTTCAAATAGATGTTAAATCAGCATACCCATATGGGACTTTAAAGGAACCTGTTTACATGAAACAGCCAATTGGGTTTGTAGAAAAAGGGGCTGAACAATAGGTTTGCTTATTGCAAAAAGCAATATATGGGCTGCACCAAAGCGGTCGTGAGTGGAATATAGAATTGGATAACATTTTAAAAGATTTAAACTTTGAGAAATTAATGTGGTGTAATTGTGTATATAAATCAAAAGATGTTATTTTAGTTGTTTATGTGGATGATGTTGTGCTATTTTTTAGGTCTAAAAACTTAATACAGGAAGTTATTAACCTAATTAAAAATAAAATTGACATTACAGAACTGGGACCAGTCAAATTTCTTTTGGGCGTTAATTTTGAAACTATAAATGGTTCAATTTTTGTTCATCAAAGAACTTGTATTGAAAAATTAGAATCTAGATTTAAAAAGATTCCCAGAACTTTTGTAAAATTACCTTTCAAAATTGGATGTAATCTACCACCAAAAATCAAGGAAGAAATAATTGAAAACGATCTTATGCGTGAATTTCCATATCGTTCCTTGATAGGTTGTCATTTTTAGGAAGTAGGACTAGACCCGACATTTCTTTTGCCGTAAATGTCATGGCATAGTTCTGTAATGGGTATACCTACCAACACTGGACATTTTTGGTAGATATTTTAAATTATGTATTTCAGACTAAGGCATATGATCAATTTGTCAAAACCTAGTAATAACATTCTGTGTTCTTATTCAGATGCAAACTGGGGTTGTAACCTCACGAATAGACATTCAAGTAGTGGTTACATAATGACTCTTTTTGGAATACCTTTTGCTGAAAAACATCAATGCAAAAATGTATAGCTTTAAGTAGTACGGAATCTGAATTCATTTCTTTAACAGAAAGTGTCAAAGAGTTTGGTATTATAGAATAATTTGTGAATTAAATGTTTATCAAGTAGATAAGCCAGTTCAATATTGTGACAACCAGGCTGCGATTTATTTTTCGAGGAACAATCATGAAAGTGTTAAGACTAAACACATAGATATTAAGTATCAATTTATTAGAAAATTAATTGAAGATAACATTTTTGGACTAAAATATGTTTCCTCGAAAGATAATAAAGCAGACTTTTTGACTAAACCTTTATTGTTTGTAAAGTCTCACGAAATTTTAAAAGTAATTTTTTATGTTTAAAAATAAATTTTCTTTACAGAAACTCATGATGATCGATGGGGCCGTGTGTTGGGTAATTTTTTAATTAAGGTGTCGATCACATAGCCTCAGACTTTTCTTTGGTTGTTGATTTGTAGGTACGAAATGAACCTATTTATTTCCCTAGCTCCAGAATGAGTAAAGAAGATAATATTATATGCAAAGAAAAATGTAATCATATATAAACTCTGATATTTGTGAAAAGTGTTCAATGTTAAAATTGCCACGATGTTAGTCTTTTAATAAATGATTTTTCCACGTTAGATTTTATAGCTTTATTGCTTCCACTGAAATAGTTTTTTCTAATTAACTCGCAACACTCCTCGCTATTGCTTCGGCCCTCGACGACTCTCGCTGGAGTTGCTGTCCACCTCCCGCATCCACATGAAGATACCGGGAACTCCCACCCCTGACGCCGGAGATCACGGAGGTCTTCTCTCCCTCTCCTCACGACCTATCCATCTTCCAACAAGCAGAAGGCCGCTCCAACGTTCCCATAGACCCCTTCTCCCCGGATGAGGTAAAGGCCCGCCTCTTTAAGTTCGAGAATTCTGCCCCTGACAGAATTTCCTATGCTCACTTGAAGGAGGTGGACCCATCCTGCACCACCATCGCAAAGATCCTGAACGTCTGCCTGCGTGCCAAGTGCATTCCAAGCCAATGGAAGACGTCCAGGACCATCCTCATCCACAAAAAGGGGGACTTGGACAACATCTCCAACTGGCGGACCATTTCTCTCTGCGCCACACTTTACAAGCTCCTCACTGGATGCCTCGCCTCCCGCCTCACAACCTGTCTCTCCGGCGAGGAGGTGCTCTCTGATGCTCAGAAGGGGTTCCTGCCCTTTGATGAAACTTTTGAGCACCACTTCCTCGTCTCCAGGGAAATCCGACGGACGAAGACCAGCGGTGAGGAGCTCTGCATGGCGCAGATCGACCTGGCCAACGCCTTCGTCTCCGTGCCCCACGCCGCCATTGACGCCGCCCTTCTTGCTGCAGGTGTTGGAAAGGACTTCACCCACCTGATCCACGACCTCTACTCCGGCACGTCCACCGAGTTAATCGCTGGCGATGGACTGACCGGCTAGAGGTCCGCAACGGGGTCCGGCAGGGTTGCCCCCTCTCCGGCCTCCTCTTCAACACCGTAGTCGACACACACTGGTCCGGGGGATCCAAGAAGCCGCTCAACCATCCGTGGACTTCTTCAATGTACTGGCTTTCGCGGACGACCTGCTTGTCCTGGGCAAATCGCCGGATGAACTCCAGTCTCTCCTTGACCTACTTCCATTCTTCTCCCGGCGACTGGGCCTTGCCATCAACCCCGCGAAGTGCCGCTCCATCCACCTCTCTGGAACCACACCCCGCGGCCACCGGTCCACCACCAAAAATATTTTCGGACAATCATAGACGACTTTTCCCGTAAACATTTTCCCCCTCACTCATAAGTCAGATGTTTTCCAAGTTTTTAAACGTTTTCAAACTCGTGCCGAACGTTATCTGGATTCAAAGATCTTAGCTGTCAGGAGTGATAACGGCAGCGAGTTCTACAATAATGAATTTAAAGAGTATTTTTTCGATTTAGGAATTAAGTTTGAATTGACCAACTTTTATACTCCTGAGCAGAATGGTATCGTTGAAAGATTTCACTATACTGTAATGAACGGGGTAAAAGCCATGTTAACAGATTAGCGTCAGGAATAGAACGTGCCATTCTGGTCGGGACAAAACCCCAATCGAGTTATTTGGAGGTAATAAACCATCTGTCAAACAACTGAAACCCTTTGGCGTAACAGCTTACGTTGGAATCCCAAAACAGCGTAGAAAGAAGCTTGATAACAAAGCTAAGAAAGGTTTAATGGTGGGTTACGCATTAAGCACAAGAGGTTACAGGATTTACTTACCTGACGAAGATAGGGTTGTGGAAACAATAAATGTGAATTTTAATGAAAAGTTAAACTTTTATGACAGTCTTTCAAACAGGGAAGAGATTTCAAGTGATCATTGCAGTGGAGCGGTACTGGGGTCCAATGAACAAAGTTTTTATCTTAGTAAATTTAATGAACCTGATTCTCGTTATTCCGAATTTCAGCCTGGTCCTTCTACTAGTTTCGAGACTAATCGTGAGGAGAGAAATTTCTCATTCAAGTACCCACGACGATCGGATATCTATCGCTTCATCTCACTCTGATGAAGAGGACAGCAATCCTGAGGAAACTACGTTAACTGAAACTGCCTGGAGACGGGATGCCATCACGAGACCAGATAAGTCTAGAACAGATTATTATTATGACAGTGAAACTAATACAAGACTTAGGTCACGTAATGAAAAAGAAAATTTCTGTAAACAAAATGGACTTAAATTTGAACCAGATTTATTTGATTTCAGTGGTAAAAATAAATTCTGGTCCCGTTGATGAAGGTATTTTTGGTGGTACTGCAAATTACACATCCCGACTAGATGTAGTAATACCTAAAACACATAACCAAGCAATATCCTCGCCTCAAAGATTGGAGTGGGACTAAGAAATAAGAGGAGATTAAGACCATGCACGAACGGAAAGTTTGGAATTTAGTAGACAGTAAAAATAGCTCATCGAATGTTCTAAGTTGTAGATGGGTTTTTACAGTTAAGCGCAATGAGGAAAACGAAATTGTCAGATATAAGTCTAGGCTAGTCGCGCAGGGATTCAAGCAAATTAGAGGCGAGACGTACGATGAAACGTACAGTCCTGTTGTAAATTTTAGTGTCATTAGGTTCTTTTTCACACTTTTAGTATCTTATCTTGGATTTAACCATTATCAGTTTGATGTAAAATGTGCTTATCTCTATGCTCCAGTTTGATGTAAAATGTGCTTAGCTCTATGCTAGATGAGGAAATTCTTATGTTCTAACCTCAAGGGTTTTGTAAAGATAAAAATTTAATTTGTAAACTTAACCGGGCCATATATGGCCTCCATCAGTCTGGACGCGTATGGTATTTTGAGATTGACCGAGTGTTAATTGTAATTGTGCATTTATATATAAGAATGAAATTGTTTTGTTATTATATGTAGATGACTTTGTCTTGTTTGGTGCTGATCCCAATAGAGTTAACTTTGTGGTGAAACTTTTAAGTAAACATTTCGAATTAAAAGCCCTTGGTATAACTAGAAAACTTTTAGGTGTTCAATTTGAAACAAAAAATAATAGTGTTTTAAATCATCAATTTTCTCGCTAAATTTCGCTTCTAACAGAGACGACAGAATCTCAATGGGTGGTCAAATTATATGTTTAAGTGAATCTCCCATTTCATGGAGAACTTTCAAACAAAAGTGTATATGTTTATCAACAATGGAAAGCGAATTTGTCTCTATGACGGAAACGTCTAAAGAATTAATCTGGTTTAATAATATTTTAAATGAATGCATTTCAAAACAACTTGTCAATAGTGATTTATTAAGACCAATTATGTTTGTGGATAATCAGGCTGCTATAAATTTTGTGAAATCTCCAATTGAAAATGCAAAATCTAAACATATAGATGTAAAACTACTTTTTATCAGGGATTTAGTATTTAAGGATATGTTTCAAGTTTTATATGTAAGAAGCAAAGAGAATCTAGCAGACATATTTACAAAACCTATGACACGCCTTGAATTAAAATTTTTCATTGATAAACTTTTTGAAATTAAGTAAATTTTATTGTTTAAATTTTCCCTAGTCAAAATTTCATAATTTTTAATGTATTTAAGATACAATAACTGCTACGGAAGAGTACCCTCTCAGAGCGCTACTGGGAGGCGAGAGACAAGATAAGTTGATGGACTTTGTTGCAGTGATTTCTTTCTTGTTCTGTTCGCATTGTTTGAATTACTGTAACTGTCCAATAACTGCCATTAGAAATAAAAAAAAAAAAAAAGATACAATAAATGTTATGGTGAAGGACCTGATACTGCACTTTGTTTTAGGTGTTCCTTTTAAAGCTGGATTGTTTTGATGTGATGAAAATCGGACTATAATTTTGGACTCGTCTTTTGAAACGTCGAATGCATCTGCCACGGACAATGGAATTTTGGAACCACGGACTATGGAACACTCTATACGGCTACTGGAACTACGGATGAAGACTAGGCAACGGATTCTGGAATACTCTATGGACACTGGAAACATGGATCAAGTTTTTTTTTGGAGTCTTGTTAATCGTTTAAAGGATTTTTGATGTTTGTTTTTTTTAGAACTTTAGTATTTAGTGTTTTCTTGGCAATTCATGGCTTTGCTTACGACATAAAAATTTTCAAGATAAAGGTATAAATGTATTTGTAAATAGTAAGATTGGGAAGCGTTAGGTAACTGACTGTTTTTTTTAATCAGTGGTATGATCTTGAATCTATTTCGTCATATTACGCATGCCATGAGAAATTTGAAGCCTTGTTATGTACTGTTCTTTTTCATGTATATATTATCTTTTGAGCATGCATGCTCAACCTATTCAATCTGTTCTTGTTTGATTTGGATTGTTAAGATTGTTAAACTGTGATATTTCTATGTAGTTTAAATATATTTGTTACGGTTTGTTGAGGCAATTGGAAACTAGCGCCCCATTGCTCTCTGCTGCACCATGTACAAGCTGCTTCGCTTCTCGACTCTCTGCTGGGCTAGCCAATGAAGATATCCTCTCCTCCGCTCAGAAGGGGTTCCTCCCGTTCGACGGAACATTCAAACATCACTACCTGGTTTAGAGGGAAATTCTGCGCACGAAAACAGTGTTGCCTTTCCCGGTCATGTGGGTGTTGATTTTTCTTGTCTTTTGGTCCCATGTATTGTGTCTTCGTTTTTCTTTTGCCATGTTCATGCCTCTCTCTGTGTCTTTTGTACGTGCTGTCTGCCCCATGTTTTTAAGATTACTGCGCCCCCTTGCGCCGATCTTTTCTTTCATTGATTTTGTCACTGTTTGTTGCCATCTGCCTCTCGTTGGTGCGTGCCGGATGTCGCGTTTTTACGCCGACTGTTCCATGCGCATTACTCGATGCACCTCATTTGATTTTTGTCTCCTACCTCTTGCCTATGTGCGGCGGAAGTCCGGTTCCCATACCCACTCTCCCCACACATAGCCTGTTGTGCATCTCTTTGTCTTAGCATGTTCTTTGCGAGATTGCCGCGCCCTGCCTTTGCGAGATTGCCGTTGCCTTTCAAGCCCTTTCCCTGCACGATGTCTGTGGAGTCCAGCTCCTGAGTGATGCCCACCAAACCTCTACCACGCCAGGTGCTCCTCCTTGATGCCTTTCAAACCCTTCCACCACACGATGTCCGTGGAGTCCAACTCCTGAGTGATGCCCCGCCAAGTCCTTCATTCCCCTTTTCCTTTAGGTTAGTGCCTGCCGCAACTTCGCTACGAAATATGGCTTACTCTTATGATAACTCGCGAGATTTATATTCTGAAGAATATAAAGAGTGTGTAAATGAGTTATGTACGTTACTATTGAGAAATAACGTTTTAGTTTATTATTCAAAAATAAAGATTTCACCTAACTTACTTTTCTCTAATTTCCGGTAAATATTACGGCAACGTGCCTTTAAACATGTTTTGAAAACAAATCATGTTTTTCACTTCAGCTCATATTAACGACGTTTGAATAAGTCGGAGCTGAACGGGTTTGGTTTATTCTAATAGTTAATCTAATTTATCTAAACCAGTTTTTGGCCGTGTTAAACGTACTATAATTTTCCATGTGTTTTTCAATTTTCATGAAGTTTATGTAAATACAACATGCTTGACTGTTTGCCGTATCGTATATATATATGTAAATGAGCACTACTATATATACGGCAGCAGGCAATCATGTTGTATCTCGTTCTTTCTTGTCTGTAAGATGTTTATGCTCTGGGAGCAGTGATGGGTGCGAGTGGCACGTCTGTTTTTATTAAATTATAAATAAATTTCTTTACACTTGAAACAAGTTGTAAGCCTTCTTATTTTTATTACTCACTTAAAGAATAGTTTTCGAGTGGTAGTCATAATAAGTTCGAGCAAGCTCTGCAATTTTTTAAGACTGATATTCGTGACTATCAGTTACTTTCTTGTAACATTTTAGTGTTAGATTTAAAAGTTTTGCATAAACTCATTAAACGTAGGCAGCTGAGTTGGCAACTAGACAAAAATACGAATAACCCTAAAAAGGCCATTTTTGAAGACCTCCTTAAAAGGTTAAACGGTGCTTGGACAACATTTAAATTGTTAGGTCCAGGAACATCTCAGGAATTAGAGCCATCCTCGTCCGAAGATGATTGCACAACATCGGAAAGTGTGCCACCTGAACCCCAGAATCAACCGGAGGAAGAAACCGACATGGAGTACAGCCAGGATACAGGTTATTCAGAAGAACTTTTTAAGGTATCGCCAACTAAAAACTACGATTTTCCAGATATGTGTAAGCCATATTTTCGTAGCGACAGTTACAGTTGTAGGCGGACCGGCAAAGGTATTTTATTTTTGTATTCCTAGTAAATTGTATAACGATGAGATGTTAACTGAATTTGCTAAAAAAAAGAGAAATTACGAATGTTTATGATTTAATGGCCACTTATGGACATTTTGCTCAGTTTACTTGTAATGAAACCACGGACGACAGAGAGAACAAAGACCACGAAATTCATCACGAAAATGCCAAATAAAATTTTTGTATAAGTGATCAAAAGCGGTTTTGTAAAAATGCAAAAAAAAAACATGCAATAAAGAGTATCTTGAATCCAAAATTTCTGAAATACCTTGAGATTTGTGCGGCAAAGAAGATTACTTTGAACAGTGTACATACGATGCTATGTTTTTTGTGAATTGCATTTGTGCTAATTCTGATGTTCAACAAAATTATAAGAATTGTTTTGAATATATTTTAAATAGTTTTATTGTAGGTGAGCCCAAAACGAGGTAGTGCTCTTACCGGAGAGTATAATTGCAGGAAAACGTTGATTGTTTTTTGCCTTTTTAAGGGTACTGGGTAGTCAAAAATCACCAAAATTTCGAATTTCCAATTTCGGTTGGCCTTCCTGGAGGACATCTTAAGCTTTCGAATGATATCAAATTTTTGATAAAATTCCATCTAGAACCGGGTAAAATTAATAAATTAAAAAACACTATTTTAGTTTCGGTTTCGTTTTTAGTAAGTTTTCTTTATAAATCTGAATTTTTTTAAAATAACTAGATATATTTGGAATATTTATGTTAGAAGTTAGTTTAACTGTAACTGCGACTACTTATCGCATGTATTTATTTATTTCACGTGCGATATTTATTATTTTCACGTGCTATATTTTTCAATTGCGATCTTTCTCAATTATTTCAAAATCGATTTCCTTATTTTATAAAAATATGGGCAGACAAAAAGCATTCGGTAAGAAGAAATTCAAACCAAATCAACACCGGAATTCTTCTGTGCAATACGAAAATTATTTGCTAGATCAAGAAATTTGCAGTGCATCCAAAAAAAAGATACAAGTGCCACAACAGTGTGAACAGCCTATCAAAAGTGACATGAGTGAAAACAGAGTTATCATTGAAGTTGGTATTTTATCCTCGTTTATCAACAAATTTGTGAAGTGTAAGTTTTGTGATACTACAGGTAAAATTGTTATCGAAGAACTTGTAGGTAGTCGAAAAGGACTGGCTTCCAATATTCTTATAAAGTGCAATTCATGTAATAATGCTTCAAGCACCATGTCGTCATCACAAACTAACAATACTTATGATGTGAATGTTCGTCTTGTGTATGGCATGCGCTGTATCGGGCAGGCAAAAAATGCTGCAGAGACCCTTCTTGGTATTCTCAACTTGCCGCCTCCACCGACCAAGTTTGCGAGCTACTACGAGAAACTACTCGATGGCGTGAAAGCTGTTTCGGAGCAGTCTATGCTGTCTGCAGTGGAAGAAACTGTTCATCTGAACGAAGGTAACAGGGATATTTGTGGGGCCTTTGATGGCACTTGGCAGAAGAGAGGACATACTTCAAAAAATGGTGTTGCCGTCGTGACTTCTCTCGAAGGTAAGGTGCTCGACGTGGAAGCCTTGACAAAATACTGTTCTTTGTGCTCGCGGAAACCAGCTGTGCCTCATGAGTGTCAAGCTAACTATTCTGGTACAAGTGGAGGGATGGAAGTTTATGGTGTCATGAATATCTACGAAAGGTCGGAACAATCTAGATTTGTCCGGTGTACGAATTACCTTGGCGACGGTGATTCGAAGGCCTACGACACTGTTGCCGCAGCTGAAGTATATGGAAATGACGTTGCGATAAACAAACTAGAATGTATAGGACACGTCCAGAAGCGGATGGGAACACGTCTGAGGAGTGTAGTAAAAGACTTCAAGAAGCAGAAGCTGTCGGATGGCAAGTCTCTTGGCGGAAGAAACCGGCTGACTAAAGAAGAGATCGATGCTTTCCAAAGGTATTATGGGAAGGCCATCAGAGATAACGTCAACAAAGATGTAACTACAATGAGCAGAGCCGTGTGGGCAATCTATTTCCACAAACTTTTTACCGACGATTATCCACAGCATGGACTTTGTCCGACTGATGAAGAAACGTGGTGCAACTACCAGAAAGCCCTCCTTCATGGCGGACCCAGCTACAGCCACAGAAATAGTTTGCCTGAACCAGTTATGCTTGCAATCAAACCTGTGTTTCGTGCATTGTCGAAGAAAGAACTGCTAGAAAGGTGTCTTCATGGGAGAACGCAAAACCCAAATGAGAGTTTCAATAGAGTTGTGTGGCATCGACTACCAAAGACGACTTTTGCAGGAATTGCTGCTCTAGAAATCGGTGTGAGAGATGCAGTAATATGCTTCAACGACGGCTCTAGTAATCGCAAATTAGTGCTAGAAAAATTAGGCATTTTACCGGGCTACAACATGTTGCAGTGTTTCAAGCGGATTGACAGGCGTCGAGTTGCCGAAGCTGAACGAATTTTTAAAAGCAATACCAAAGAGGCCAGGAAGCAAAAAAAGCATCAGCAAAGGGTTTTGGAGACAGTCGCAAAAAAGGACACATCACTCTATGGCAGTGGAATATGCTAAAATTTCCAGATATAGGTGAATATTGCTAGCATTTTCTATTTTTACCGTTTTCACAAATTGTCGTTTTTTCAACTTTCGGTGCGCACGACGCAAAATGTATCAAAGATATTAACTTAAAATTTTGCATGTAGTTATATCTATCTCTAATCATTATGTTAAAACAAAAAACAGTAAAAAAATCCATTCCAATTTTTTTTACGGGATATTATATCGGAAGAAAATTGTGATTTTTCAGATATTGTGTAATTTTAATGCCAAAACTTTAAAAATATTTTCTTTTTCAATAAAAATTTATAATGAATATAAAATTTCAACTATTGTTGTTACAAACATGTGCAGAAAAGTCAATTATAATGCTAATCTTTTTCTTCGTGCGCACCTTAACCAGAGTCACTTGTGAAAACCGATAAAAACATATGTTTAAATAATTCTTTTTAATATAAATTAAACTTATTCAACTAATTTTTTTAATGAATTATTTATTAAATATATTCAAACAATCTGCATAACAAAAATTATTTTAATTAAATAAATATTAAATGTGTGGTACAGCTTTTAATAAGTACTTCAATTTTGCAAATTTTCCCTGTCGCAGACTACCCAGTTAAGCTTTTTTTCTGGGGTATCTATTAACTCCAACATCGACTTTGGGAGGATTGGTTTTTTTTTCTAGGAGAAGCAATCGGACAACGATTCATCCTGTTCGATGACGCTTCGTCGAAGGGAATGAAAAATCTGGATGAACTAAGAGACCACCTGGACGGAAGAATTCAAGTTCAACTGCAGAAGAAAAATTTGCAGCCTATAATGCAGAAATTTCCTGCTGGAATTATCACATCTAATAAAGAACTTTTAAACAACTTTAAAGTAAGAGTTAAACAATTTGTATTTAAAGAATGCAATGCATTAAGATGTAAAAATGACGACAAAAAGCACCCCTTTGATATGAATAGTGATGTTCTGTTTGTTATTTCAACTATGTGGAATTTAATCCCAATTGAATCTTATATTTGGAAATAATTAAATGAGTATCAAATTAATTGGAAATCAAAACATGTTCCTAGTTGTAAACTGTGTACAGAAAATGACGCCAAAAAAAAAAAGAGAGATGGAGTCACAGTTTAGTTTAGTTTTGAATTATCGTCGCACTAGAGCTACGCGAGGGCAATTGGCGATGGGCGTCGTATTTTAGAACCACAGTCAGGTGATGAGCCGACACCTGAGTAGGCACCCAGGGCAACCGTTAAGGGCGACATCGTACGCTGCGTTGGGACTTTGGAGCATATTTAACGTGCACTCCCTCTACACGGGGTATTATTCGTTGGACATTTTGGCTGCACAGGCCGTTTATAGGTCTGCAGAGCAATCAATGAAGGTGTTAGCATATAAACCTGTTCACCACACTTGTTATTAAAAATTTCAGACGTAAAGTATTTAATTTAGAATTTTATAATAGAATAAATGAAATTGGTTACCTAACTGTTTAAAAGTTCCGTTAATTTTGGTAAAGTTTAAAGTTACGCGGATATTGTTTGTTTATTTACGTTTTGTATTGTTTACATTTAGTGACATAAGAGTTGAGTTGTGTTTGTTTCCTGAAGCATTTAAATGGTAAACTGAAGTGATTTGATTTCATGTTTGAATTGAAGTGAAACAGTAATCAGCGTTTTGTATAAAGCTGTCTGTTGTGGCTGCAAGAAATATTTAAGCCGGCATCCCGATTCGGCAGTGCTTCTGATTTCCTTTACAGGTCACTTGCTGGTAGAGTGTCCTTGTCTTGTGATGACGTGACGGCTGTTTAACTTCATTATGCTACTACGAAGTTAAGTTCTTATTGTTTTATTTTTGCTCACTCTTGCTTATTCAACAGTCTTAAGATAGTTTTTTTGTTAAAAATGAATTGATAACTTAATTAAATTTTGTCTTTTAGTGGAGGTATTTAAAATGAATTGAACAAATCATTGTTTTTCTTTGTGCTGTAATCGACATTCACATGAACTGTTCTAAATTTGCTGCTTTTGTGATATTTCTGATTTACAGAACTGTTGTTTATACTATATTGTTATTTTTTTAAGAGCTTATATTTAACTTATTTTTATTGCAATTTGTGTTTGTTTACTTGCCAACAACTGCGTCACGTTGAACCCTCCATTGGGGTTATCAGAAGGAAGCCGCAGCTGAGGAATTGATGATGTCGAAGAATGCAGAAAGTGTAACAGTGAGCAGTGACGGAACATGGAAAACAAGAGGACACTCATCGCAAGTTGGCATCTGCACCCTAATTGATTGTAAAAGCGGAAAAGTAATTGACACCGAAGTTATGTTGACTTTTTACAATGGTTGTGCATCATACAAGGGTATCAGCCAAGAAGCCCTACAGAGATCACTTTGTTTAGTTTAGTTTTGAATTATTGCGCACTAGAGCTACACGAGGGCTATTGGCGACGGGCGTCATATTTTAGAACCACAGTCAGGTGACAAGCCGACACCCGACTAGGCACCCAACGCAACCGTTAAGGGCGACATCGTACGCAGCGTTAGGACTTTGAAGGATATTTAACGTGCACTCCCTCTACACAGGGTATTATTCGTTGGACATTTTTGGCTGCACGGGCCGTTTATAGGTCGGCAGTTATTTTGGCGATGCCTGGACCCGAACCTGGGACCTTTCGCATGCTAGGCGAATGCCTAACCGACTGGGCTCCCCAGCCCCCGGAGATCACTTTAAGATTTAAAAAAATCGAGTGTGTTGGCCATATACAAAAACGAATGGGCACCCGTCTAAGAGAGTTGAAGGTTAGGTTTGAATTATCGTCGCACTAGAGCTACACGAGGGCTATTGGCGACGGGCGTCGTATTTTAGAACCACAGAGAGATTTGAAGGAGAAATCCGGAAGGAAGAAATTGGCCGACGGGAAAACTATTGGAGGCAAGTCGTCTGGATATGGCGGAAATCAAGAAACTGACAATACACTATGGAAGTGCCATACGGATAACTGCCATGATGTTTCTAAAATGCGCCAAGCAATTTGGTGCCACAAGGCCAGCTCCGACAAAGAGCCCAAGCACTGGTTTTGCCCCAAAGGTGAAGAATCCTGGTGCACATATAATGTGGCGGTTCCCTTTGGAAAAGAGACTGAACACTGTCACAAAAACAATTCGACTAAAGCCATTTGCGATGAATTTAAGCCAATCTTCAAGGATTTATCTCATCCGAAACTATTAAAAAAGTGCTTAGGTGGGAAACTCAAAACCCCAACGAGCCTCTCAATTCCCAAATATGGAGATACAGCCCCCAAGACTTGTGGTTCAGGATGTTGTTGCCAAAATAGCTGCTAATATGGCTACGTGTCTATTCAACAAAGGTAATAGCTCTGTTTTGAGCATACTAAAAGCATTGGATCTAAAATTCAATGAAACTGTTCTTCAAAACGCCTGTTTTAAGAATAAAGAACGAATAGGCACTGCTGAGAAACGAGCCGCTTCTTCAACAAAGGAGGCTCGCAAGACCAAAAGGATAAAACTTGCGGCACAAAATGAACTGTATATTTTAAAGGAAGGTGTAAGCTATTCTACGGGGACTTTTCCTAAGTTGGTAAGCTTAAATCTAATTTTAAATCCAAATTTTATCTTTGAACGTGTTTTTCTTGGAATGTTTTTCATACTTGCGCGCTAAACGTCTGAATATCTAAGGATCCTATAGTTACAATTTTTTTTGGTATACCGTCTAATGTTCTTGAAGTTATACATCCTTTCAGAAAAAAATTTGCATTATTTTTTTAAAAATTTAAATCGGTTTTTAAATTAAAAAGAATATTAAGTCAATTGAAATTTTATTTAAATTATGTATAACTTGTTTAATATACTTATGGGAATAATTTGACACCATTTTTATTATTTTATGTCTTTTTCAGACAGTCATTTTGCTCGCAGTGCAGTTCACTATCTCACGAATAAAATACAATTGCTTGTTTAATAAAATTAATTAAAAAATAACTATTGTATATTAATAAAATCTGTTAATTGATTTAGAAAGTTCATACTTTTTACTTTATGCTTATTTTTTTGGTTACCAAAGTTCCATAAACATAATTGTAGGAGCCAAATTAGAAAGTCAATTTTCACGTTATTCTTTGCTTTTAAGACTTCCGAGTCGAGACCCCTTAAAATAAATAAAAATTTTATAATTTAAAGATACTATTAAAGATACTATTGATATTTCCCGCTGACCAGAATTTTGGCATTTTGTTTTGATTATATAGCACTCTCACATTTTTCTTTTTGTGCATATTTATGTATTTAAATTTATTATTTTTTGCGGTTTTTTTATTTTTATTGATACTTATAAGTGTCTTATTATTGTCTTATCAATTATAATTATGTTTATTTAGTCACATATACGGGGTTTCTTTAACCCCCTTGTGACGAACAAAAAAAATTTCTGTAATGTTTTTTGTGTTAATACAGCGTTTGTTTACTGTCCATCTTTAGTAGTTTATTATTTAATTGTTATAGACTATCCTCAAACAAAAATATCACCTCAAATAATAGAATAAACTTTTACATAAAATTACATAAAACTGAAAGTTGCAAAAACTTTAATACCTGTTAACCAATGTTAATCAAATATTTTTCCTTATGGGTTCTAGTAAATTAGTTGGAGTGGGCCTCTTAGCGAGAGACGATAAAGAATCTGTCAGATGGCTGATTGATTTCTTTAAGGTAGCTGTATACCATAAAAACACGAAATTTGGCTAAATTTCACAATGTTCTTTTTTTGGATTATTTCAATACGCAATTCATTGGCTTCATAAATCAGCAAAAAAAAAATTCTAGTGTAAATAGAAAAAAGTTATTGATTTAGTTAGCATCGACATGACAAGTTTCGTAGCAGACAGCCCATTTCGTGAAACCGGAAGTTGTCGTCGTAAACGGAAGTGCTGCTTTAAATACTTAAAAAATAGATATTAATAGCAAATAAAACATTAAATATGCCCTGAATAATATATTTTCATGTTTATCAACATATTAAAAGAGTTAAATGTAATTGTTTTGTATCTGGCCATGAGACAGACTATAGTTTTTGTTTCTTCATTGGCATCAAAATTGTAATTCCCAGTACTGTTGTTGTTTATCAACATGCAATATATTGTCTGCTTTCTACTACGATTTATATTCGAATTTTATCTATTTGAATAATTCATAATACTAATTAAAATATAATACTAATTTAAATACATTAATTTATTTGATATTTTATTATTATGGGAAAATCTATTGCTAGAAAACGTAAGTTCACAAGAAACCAATATATATCTCCAGTTAAGAAAAAAAAGTACTGCTAATTCTAATAAAATTAAATTGGAAGTTATCCATAGAAATAAGGAAGTACCCCTTGGAGGTAACAGGATTATCGATCTGGATATTCTAGTGACTGTGTTTGCTGAACTTTTCTGTCCTGTCTGTTTTACTATTGGATTTTCCCTGATTGAAGATTCACGTTACGGATTGTGTTCGAATCTTTCTCTGAAATGCAAAAACTGATTTTTGCAAAGGATTTTCAACATCTCCAAAACTACGTAATGCTCCAGAAATAAATATACGTTTTGTTTATGGAATGCGTAAAATCGGCAAAGGATTTTCAGGAGCAAGTTAATTGTGTGCAGCGATGAATTTACCCGCTCCACCTAGTAAGAATGCATACTTGTCACACAAAACAAAAATTTTGGAAGCTGTCAAAAAGGTTGCCCGGAAATCAATGAACGAAGCGGCTAATGAAGTAAAAGGTACGAAGAAGTCTGAAGAATGTGGGGCGACAGTCGACGGAATGTAGAGGTTTCACCTTGAATGGCTGTGTTGCTGCTCTGTCTGTGGACACAGGCAAGATCTTAGATCTTGAAGTGATGTCGGCCTATTGTCGAACATGCAAGAAGCTAAAGGCGCTAGAACAAACCAGTGCGAAATAAGATTCTACCAAAGCAGACCATGTATGTCGCTGCAACTACGAAGGATAGGCCAAGAACATGGAGTGTGATGCTGCTAAACGCATTTTTGGAAGATAGGAATCTCTTCATGGGTTAAAATACACGAATTCTACGGTGATGGTGATTCCAGCGCATACTTCATGGTGAAGGACTCGTAGGGAACAGACAGTGTTAAGAAGTTTGAATG
>JAFNEN010000912.1:0-107830 GCA_019343175.1 Oedothorax gibbosus | reverse complement strand
CCTTGAATTTGCAATAATATTTTTAATATATTTCTTTAAAAATTAAAAGAAAGAAAAAATTGGAAATGTGTTGGAGTTGCAACTGTATTTCTTTAACTAGTTCTCAAGCTTTATTTTGATAAGATAAATATTTCAAAGGTGTTGTTTGAAGTTAAAGAGACAGTTTACAATTAACAATTTATTAGAAATATACAATTATTAAGAAAACAACAAGAACAATTTATAAAAAATAATAAAATAAAATAAAAAGTTCATATGAGAAGTTCCATAAATAAGATCCGGAAAAACACTTGGTACGGAATTTTTCAAAAGTCGTTTAAACTTCGTAGTGTGACTGAAATCAGAATCCAAGAAGTGTTTACTGCAGATACGAGAGTAGTTAGAAGTAAAGTTCAGTGTCCAGTTCTTCTCCTCGAAATGACTTTCAGCCACTTACTTCTTAGCTCTTCGTTCGCGGGAATTTCGTGGAATGAAATGCTGCAACCCTTCACAAACTTCGAATTACACTTCGGAACACAAAATATGCCATTATAAACAATTTCAATTGGTTTTAAAGTCGTAAAAATAAGTTTAAATCGGACGTTGAAAATTCTATTGCGTTGGAATTCTATTGCAAAGGAATGTAAACAAACAGTTACTATACGCTAGCAGCGCTCCCTACTGGCGAATCTTGTCCCTAAGCAAATACAGCTTTTTTTAAGAACGGACAGGCAGTTATCATAGAGAAGGCAGTGCTTGGCCCAAACGATAAATTAGAATTTTTACAAGCGTTCACTTATTCATGAAGATGATTCTTCAGCATAAAATAGATTTTATATTAAATTTTCTCTATAAAAAGTATAGTTTATAAAGAACCCATAATTACTTAAAGTATGCAGAACTAAATAAATGTTACCTGCCAAATCCTTTTTTACGCCACTCTTTGCAATTAAGAACTACACAAGAATTTGGCATCTTGTACGAGTTACTTAAAAGATACCGCAATTAAAAATAGTTTTCTGCAAATGTAAGATTAAAAAAAATTACATAATTAAGAATAATCCAATATTGGACGAATTTAATCAAATATTTATGATTAAAGCCAGAAGAAAAGAATAATGAACTATGGGGAAAAATCGTCTGCAAAAACATTAAAAAAACGCCTTGCAGCTGGATGCTAGAAACCCACGTGACTTGGGAACATATGTGAGTCACCATTCAGGTTTGCCAGCCTACTCTTATATCTGGTTTTAAGGTCTGGCGACAATTGGCATAGTTCTAACGAAACAGTAGCGATAAGTTGCCATATGTTGCAACCTTTCTCCTCTTGGCGCTTTTCATGTTTGGTACGTTTTTAGAAGCTGCTTGACTATTGAATGAGCCACAGATAATATATTATTTATTATTTGTGTATTACTTATTTATGGAACTTCTCATTGAATTTTATAATTTTTTTTTATTATTTCTTATAAATTGTTAATTGCAAACTGTCTCTCTAACTTCAAACCGCTATTTATGTCTATGCATCCATTATTATACATCGTTGATTCCAAAACATAGACAATATTAATTCACACAGCTTACAGAAAGACAAGGCGCCCTCGTGCGGAACAGGAATTTTAACAAAGTAGGAGCGCGTGCATTAATTAAATATGAACAATTATATTAGAAACCTTACACCTCCCCCATTAGAGTTATATTAAATCAAAATTTAAAAGAACTAAACCTAATGCAATAACAATACCAAACATATGGGCTACGGTCGAGATTACGAAAGAGAGAACTAAACTACTACACAAGTTGAAACAGCAGGAAATGACCGCCTTAAAAGTTATTACATATGTTGTATTGTTTCCAGTTCAAAGTCTCGATAAGGCATCCGCGTTAATCAATTTCTGACCTTTGACATAATTTTAAACTTTCTAAACTTTTGCAACATACAAATTTCTAGTTTTATGCAAAAAGTATTGTTATAACAAATTAATTATGTTTCAAATATATATTTTTTCAATATGTTTACGGACTTTTGTAATTCTACTATCACAATTCTATATTTTACAGCTATATGACGTCATTGTCTTAACTTTTGCATCGCACTGGTGGCCGGATAAAAATTCATGCGTCGTAAGAGCTCGATAGGTAAAACTACCAGAATTTCTAAATGAAATATGTATGAAGGCTGAAGAATATGGAATTTAAACCTCACAAAGAGAGTAGTTAAACAAACTACCACGAGATGGCGCTTTTTTATATTTTTTGCTTAACTATACATAAATCTTTGTAAGTTTTTTGGCACATACTTCTTTCTCGTCACCGGATTATAGTTTCATGATTTAAACCATCATAGGCATCCTGCGCAACGTAACAAGGATATGAACCTTGAAAGCATACGAGTTGCTCGAAATGATCTTCCTACTGTCACAGAGTGGATGCGAGATGACTTACAATCTAACAAAAACAGCTTGAGTTTTCGTAGAATTTCCATTCACTGTCCTATCCCCTAATGGAAACCTAACGCATCAAACACTGGCCTTGGATGAAGTTGCCGATTGGTGCAGGGATTGGAGAATCAAGATTAACCCTACCAAAAGTAAAGCGATCATCTTCAAAAAGCACAAAATCTCTTCTGCCATCGCTAACCTCAAGTTCAACAATACCAATATCTCTTTTTCGAATGCTGTTAAGTACCTTACAGTCCATCTGGACTCCAGATTGACATTCAAGGCTCATATCAATAAAACCACCAGAAAGGTACAAGTGGCTTCTATTGCATTAAACCCCATCATCGGCAGAAGCTCCACCCTAGCTACCTACAAGAACCAAGAGACTCCTCTATATGACCATGATTAAACCTATATTACTGTACGCTTGCCCAGCCTGGGCAACACACTGGAAAAAACTCCAAGTTTTCCAGAATAAATCGCTTCGAAGAATGGTTGGAGCCCCCTGGTTCATTAGAAATGATGATTTACTAAAGACATGGAGATTGAACAAATCGACTTTCGAGAACTGAAGTTCTCGAAAGTATAAAAGTGTAATCATATAAATAAAAGTACAATAATCAACATCTTTATAAAAATTCAAAAAGCTACTTAGACTTCCGATATATCACCCCCTTACCCCGTCATCCTTCGATCGGGCTTGCTAATGATAAGTCTATGGGGGAAAATTGTTTTTATTCCAATAAAAGCAATGAAATTATAGGAATATTTTGATGCAGGTTTTTTTTTAATTCATAAAACTCCAATAAAATTGTGCTTTTAGAGGTTATTTTTTTAAAAACGTTATTTACTTTTTTCTGAAAATAAAATTTCTATTTAAAAAAAAGAAAAAACTTTTGAAAAAAATAACCTCTAAAAGCACAATTTTATTGAAGTTTTATGAATTAAAAAAAAACTGCATCAAAATATTCCTAAGTTTTCATTGCTTTTATTGGAATAAAAACAATTTTTCCCCCCTAGACTTACCATTAGCAAGCCCTATCGAAGGATGACAGGGTGCAGCCTTAAGAATCAGTAATTCATCGGCACGAACTCTTTTTCTATCTTTCTCGAAAACCAGATGTCGCCGTGTTTTTAAACTAGAAAAATCACTTTATTGCCTATTAGGCACAAAAGCAATTTTTCAGTGCGCTTTTTTATCGCCAATGAAATTCGAGGCCCCCAATGAATTGCCTAGGCCGTAGGCAGTTAGTGGGCTTGGCTCAGGGGCTGAAATTACACCTCCCCCCCTTCTAGAGGGGATGAAGAGATAAGGGATTTAGGGGATTCTTTTCATTTCGATATTCTGGGTGGTTTTAGTTGATAACACGTTTCCTTCTGAAACTAAAGCTTACTAATAGCATTTGGCACAGTATTTTGTAGAAGTAAAGAAATTGAATAAAGTGATATTAGTTTTTGCAATCATATTACATGATTAAAGTTTATCTTTTGGAGTGATTGCCTAAAGAAGAAATTTTTTATGGCAAAAAAAAAATCTTCTGAAAATTAATTTTATAATGTGTTAAAATAAAATTGCTAAAATTAAAACTTTTTGACTACTCAACGTAGTTGATGTATTAGTTTATTTTTTTTAAAGAAATTATTTTCTGGATCATGATGCAATGAAGATGTAATAAAAAAAGGAGTGGCTTGATAAAATTATCAAGATGGCAAACTGAAACCATTCATTTTCTGATGGGACTTGGAAAATATGTAGTCATTTCTAAGAAGAAATTATTTTCTTGATCTGATGCAAGATGTAATAAAAAGAAGTGGCTCGATAATTTTAGAGATGGCAAACTGAACAGTCATTTTATGTTGGGACTTGAAAATATTTAGTCATTTCTAAGGATAAATTATTTCTGATGATGATGAAAAGATGTAATAAGAAAGATGTAATAAAGAAGTGGCTCGATTCATTGAGACGTGATACGAATTTTATTCTGGAGGGGATTTCCTTTTTTGTCTTATGTTTTTCTTTTTCGATTTGCGCGTCCAAAATGTATGAGGATCTCTAATTGGGCATTGAACGTGGTTGCCTAGGATCATTAGTTCTGCAAGAATGCAATTCTTGTAGAATTTTTCTAGTGGGACTCCATTTTTTTCCTTCCAAAAATCATCGTCTCTTTCTATTCTTTCGAATATCAATCCCATTGGAGAACCATACTGCAAAGAGACAAAAATCTTTCTGCGTCACATGTAATTGCCCTTGAACTTGATAAAAATGGTTATGTTTTTTTATTTATTTGTATTATGGATTCTTCCTGCTTGTGAGGTATCAATAGATGTCTGCCTTTACGTAAATATTCTATCGGGTGTATTTCTTTACTCGTTATTGGGCACTTAATTTCAATAATCCCATCTGTATTTTCAATAACTCCACCTGGAGATGCTCCCAAAAATGAATATTTTTCATCTATGAACAAGCCACATTGTTTAACTTTGATGTTCATTTTGATTTCAAGCTCGCCAATAGCTTTTGACTCATGCAACCTGCCGTATTTTGTTGCAGAGTTCTCAAAGGTGCTATATAGAAGCCCCTTGACCGTGTTTACACAACTTGTTGTGGGCAGCATTTTACATATCGTACCAAAGTTCGATGCAGTTTAACGTTTCCTCCGTTCTTTAATCCATAAATTGCTCTCAGATTGGGATGACGTTTTCCTCATCAATTCTATTCTTTGGTCTTCTGATAATTCAAGCTCTTTCAGGAACTTCTCCGTTTTTGCCTTTTGACGATCCGGGCTGATGTCCGGCCTTTGGCACAATACGCCATATGATTTTTTATCTTTGTTGGGGAGAAAAAGCTTCTTTCTTGGACGTTTATTTGCTCTTTCCTTTTCTAATTTTCTAATTCTGCGTCGCTCTTGTAGTTTCGTGAAGTGGCCTGGACTACGGTTCAGCATCACTTTGTGTATAGCAGCCACTGGAGATTTGTTGTTGTAAGAAACTACTGCGGCATGACATCTTGCCTGGTAGGACCTTCGTAGACAAAAATTTACCCTTTTCCCCCCAATCTTTTTACTTATTTGTGAATTAAAATGTTCAACGGCATTATTGTTCAAACAGTACAATATGCTATCAGCATGATCTTCAACAGTTTGCATATACTCCTTAATTTTATAAAACAAACCATCTTCCTTCATATTTTTTACCATGCTATTTTCTTCGCTTCCTACATTGTCACAAAAATAATCTTGGCAATTTTTGTGCCAGCCGAAGATGTGGTATGGGGCGTTTTCGATATTTTGCCTCAAGTTGGAAATTTTAGCTTTATTGCTCACTTTTTGTTGGTTCCAGTGTTCTGTGGCTTTATCTATTGAAGCTCTAAGCCTTGGTAGAGAACTGCCTAATGTTTTACGGTATTTTATATTATATCCCGTTTTGCCGTCTTTTACCACATCGCGTAACTTATTAAATAAATTTCTCATCACAGACATTCTTGAATTTTGTGTAGAATCGATTCTAAGTACCAGTGTCTGTTACAAACCTAGTTTACGTTATAAACGTAATGCGGAATCTAAAAAATTAAATATCCTTCTTATGTTCAAAATCTTTTATCAATTTCAATTAACAGCAACATTGGAATTCAGTCATGTGGCACTGTCTAATTCTGAGTGATTTAGTTTTAGTTGTTTTGCAATGATTGTTGCAACGTTTTTCTTTACAATATTCTAATGCTCAATCAGTTGAAGAAATCACAATTAAAAATCCTGGCTGAATTTGGCCAAGTTGTTTTTTGTCCAAAATCAGGGGTAAATTGGATTGTTTTCAATAATCTTTAAGTTTATATCATCATGAGGTTAGTCAATTTAATTAAAAAAGAATAACAGTTTCTAGTTGTTTCCCTAAAGAAAGGAGATAAACTGAATTTTGCAATTTGGTTCCCTGATATAGAGTGACATTACAATCTCTAATATCCTGAAAATATCTATCGACAAAATATGTTTCAAAATCAAAATATTGGAGGGGGTATTGTGGAGGATTACAATATTTGTTTAAATTTTCATAATTAAAAACATGAATTTAATATCGTAAGTTGCAACTATATGGTTTACTAGATGTATATCTTGAGTCAGTCTAAAGATTATTTTTGGGGTCAAATTAAAAACTATGCAGATCTGTTTTTGTTAATTTATTCTTTTTAATAATACTTAGATGCATGAAAAGATAACTTAGCTAAGTCAATTTTATAATGTTTGTGTTTTTTTTCTCTTCAAAATGCTGATTAAATTCAGTTAAATTCTTATCTATTACTCTGCTTTACATTTGAGAAGCTTGGGGAAGCTTGGAAGTAAGACACGATAAGTTTTATATTAAACTTTGTATTAATTAACTAAAAACGCTATTGTATTTTGTATCTTTAAATTCAATAAACAAAGTTTTGAGTACCAACAGAGTTATCTTTTTTTATTACAGTGAATGAAAATCAATGTTTCAAATGATCAATTAGTAACATCAGTCTTTTTAATATGCCAATTTAGCACATTTTTCTGTAACCTACCATTTCATCTTATATTATTGAAATTGATGCATCCTTATTTGATTTCAAAAATAACCATTATCCTATTCCGAATTCTTTACAACAAGAAAAAGTAATAAAGAAAAAAACGTTCTTTGACCACAACCCTAGCTTTCTCAAACCGGCTTTTGAATTGTCCCATACGACTGTCCTGTTACCAAGCGAAACCCAACCCCCTTAGGTAAGTCCGATGCTTCCCCCTCTCTCTCTCCCCCCCCCCCCCCTACCAGCAAGCCACTGGTAAACCGCAAAGGCATTTTCTACGAAGTCACCAAGGGTTCTATTCAAAGTACAGGGGGGGGGGGGGGGGGGAAAGGGGTTCCAGATGTTGACAGATGCGACATTAACTCCAGCGTCTTTAGGTGGTTCTATTCAAAGAACCCCCCACCATATGTATAGAAATAACGTACACTCTAAATTAGTTGCCGACACCTTTCAGGTGATCGCCAAATGTGGGGTTGCCATAATTCGCTTTCCAAAAAATAGCAACAACTTTTCTTAAATTTTTGAAAAATACAAATATTTCAATTAAAATTTTTATTTCGTAATGAACTGAAAAATAAAAATTTCGATTGTGTTTAAAATATATAATTATTGCAGTATCTTTATTTTTTTACTGAGATACATCGTCATACACTAAAGACATTGTATTTGCCACTGATTTCCAAACTTTAAAAAATTATTAAAAATACTCCAGATGTGATTTTCAATTTTTTTTTCTGATAGTCTATTTTAATTCTTTAAAATGGTGTCAAAAACTAGTGGCCAGTATTAAAATTGGGGCGTCATTTAGTCGGAGAAGATTCTCCATAGGAATACCATTACGATTTTCAAGGGGTGAAATTCGGCTTCATGTCTCTTAAGGTAATACCGCACTCTTCCCTGAATAGGAAGAATGTACTTTTGATGATTAAGAACTTATGAACGAAGTCCTGTTATTGTATGAACTTTAAATTATATTATTTTTATTAAGATGACTGGTAAGTAAAACTACACATTAAAAATACACTTCAGAAATACAAGGAGTTCAGAATAATAGGTTATGTATTTGACAAGATCTAGAGCAAAGAGAAGGTAAATCTGTGTGCTCTCGCACACTTACTAGAGAAGACACGAAGGGTAAAATTATGTTTCTTTTCTCCCGCCATGTTCAGGTCTGCTTGGGGAATTGCGTAGAATAAAAAAGTCCCGAAATTGCGCTTTTTAGAAGCTTTTGTATAGAAGCTTTCTGAATTTTTTTAGACATATATAGTACTTTTGTGATTCCTAAATAAGATAATTTTTTTTTATAATTCTATTTCGATTCATCGATGTTTCCTTTCTTCCGCCATGCTGTGGTCGGCTCGGCTAATTGCGTAGAATGAATCAGTTCTTAAATTGGCTAGTAGCTTTCCAAAATTTTTTTAACGTTGATAGTACTTTTGTGACTCCTAAATCAGAATAATTTTTTGAATAATTCTATTTCTATTCAGCGGAATTTTTTTTCTTGACAAAGTTAAATTTTTTTTCAATAAGCATTTTTTGCCAATAATTCAACTGTATCATTTTTTACATGTTTTTGAAAAGATAAATTATTGAATAGATTAAAATTCGTATTTCTTCTTCATACTATAAGTGTTTATTAAAATCTTAATCATAAATATTTTTTATTAATTAAAAATGCAGTAAAATTGCGCCTTTTGATTCTCAATAAAAAATACTCATTAAAATTTAATGAGAATTTAATTTAGTTGCGTTTTATTATTTTATCTACTAATACAAAATTGCAGGTCATACAATGAGTGTTCATTGAGAAAATGTTAAAAAAAAGCGCTGAAGAAAAATAGAACTACCCCAAAAAAATAATTCGAGTTTATGAATCTTCAAAGTATAATCAACGTCTTTATAAAAATTAAAAAAGCTACCTAGACTCCGATATAAAAGTTTGCAATTTTAGCACGTTATATCCCTTTAAGACCGAGCTATCACGACCGTGCGGTTATAAAAGAGAATGTTCAAGCTTTTCAAAAATATCAATACCGAAGCGGCCGTGTACCATTCGTTATTTGTATAAAAAATGACTTTGTTTTTAAGGAGTTGCTGGCATTGACGATGTTTAAGGTATTTTTTCGATAAAATTCTTAAAATTTAGTCTCATAAACTTAAATCAGCGCCATCTGATGGTCGGTTTTAAAGGGTAATCGTACGTAATTTCCCGAGCTAAAGTCAACATGGTTGCCGCGACGACATAAATTTCCCTTTCAGTTCTTCATAATCTACGTGGTCCTCTAGAAAGTGTGCAACAGCAAGCGGTTTAACGATTTCTTAAGGGCATACCACACTTTTCCCCGAAGAATTTAGGTATTTGACAAGCTCTAGGGTAAAGAGATAGTAAACCCGTGCGCTCTCGCACACTTTCTTCTCCCGCCATATTGAGGTCTACTTAGGGAGTTCTTTAGAATAAAACAGTCTCAAAATCGCGTTTTTAGATGTCTTTATAACAGACAGGCGCGCAGCCAGGATTTTTTTTAAGGAGGGGGCTAAACTTTATCAGAAGGGCAATTTTACAGAATTTTTGAAATGTTAATCTTCCAAAATGCTATTTTTGAAATACATGTAAATATACTAAATTAACAATCATGTTTTACAAACTAGACTGCTGGGAAAAACGCTTAAGACAGTGAGTGGATGATAGAAATTAACAAAGGAAACTAAAATTACTGGAATTCTGAAAATGGCACAAACATTTTTTCTTACACCGGAATCAGAATCCCAGGGAAAATTATCACAACAAAAAAATTCAAATTTGTGAAAGGGGGTGGAAAGGAGTGAAATGTTTTTAAACAATTCTCTGATATCTGTGTCGTGTTTTGACGTTTACGATTATGAAATTTTTAACAGCGATTCTTTAAAAATACGTCTTTTAGTTAGGTTAGTTAAAAATTCTTACATCTACCTAAAAATCGAATGAATTCCAAAAGCTATGGGATAAAGGAAAAATTTTACACGTTGCCATTTCCGTTAATTGTTAAAAACAAACCCTCGTCCAAAAAGGTACATTTAAATTCAAAAGCATGTTTCAAGTTTCAAATTAAATAATTTATAAAAGATAAATAAATTCTTCTTTTTATTTTTATTATTATTTAACGATAACTAATGATTCAAAATAAATACAAATAATTGTTTGCCTGAAAGTGATTTATTTTGTGGGCTTCAAAATAGAAATGGATATGATACCAGGAACACTCAGTTTCAATCGCTGATGTTGACTTTTGAGATTCGTCAATTCTTTCCCACTTTTTTTCTAAAGATCAACTTCACTCATAATAATTAATTAATCGCTGCTCAAATCACTCGAATAAAATTTCACAACTTATATCATCAAAAGTAGCCTTATTACAGTAATATGGAAGTAAATACTGAAATTTTTTTTGATGAAGTAGCCATACTACCTACAAACCTTATTATTTGGTCAATGTACGAAATAAATAAAGATATTCTGTTAGGGATTGGGTTTCCCTAAATTTTTGCCGTTTGGCCATTCGGAGAACATTGATTTTAAACTAAGGGCTTCTGCCTTTTTAAAGATAGATGAAAAGTGTTCTAATGTCTTTTCGCATATGTCTAAAAAACACGTTTAAAATCTTTCACTAGTTCTACAACCTGAATAAGTTCTAGAGACTTCAGTTGTAGAAACTTAGAAACAGGCAAAAGCAACTTTTTAAAGCTGTCGTCCGTTTAGTCAGTCGTTTGCATGGCAAGAAAAAAAAAAAAAAAAAAAAAAAAAATAATATATATATATATATATATATATATATAATATATATATATATATATATAATTATATATAATATATATTATATATATATATATATATATTATATATTATATATATATATATATATATATATATATATATATATATATATATATATATATAATATATATATATATATATATATATATATATATATATATATATATATATATATATATATATATATATATATATATACTATATATATATACATGTTTTTTGCATTAAAATGCATTTTTGAGGATGTCAGTTTTTAAAATTGACAAATTTGGTCAAATGAATTTTGAAAGGGCATTTTGTCACAATCAGGACGGAAGCCCCCCGAGCCCCCTCCCTGGCTGCGAGCCTGATAACAGAGTCTATGGCTAGTAGCTTTCTGCATTTTTTAAAGACATTAATAGTACTTTTGTGATTCCTAAACCAAGATAATTTTTTGGATAACTCTATTTCGATTCAGCGGGGGAAAAAAAATTAAATGTCAAACTAAATTTTCTTCAATATTAAAAATTTAATGTTATGTTAATTTAATTTTGTTTTATTATTTTAACTACTAATACGACAATACGTAACTGCGCACCACTTATAAGTGCATACTGTATATTGAGAAAAATTGAGTTTCATATAAGAAAAAAATCTCGCTTATGTGTAATAGAACCATCCAAGAAATATTGATCCCAGTTTATGAATCACAAAATAATAATCAATGTCTTTTAAAAAAAATCAAAAATCTACTAGCCATAAGACTCCTTATAGAAGAATTTTAGTTCTGTTTTATTCTACACACAACTCCCCGAGCAGACTTCAACATTGCTACCGTGCCGGCACTTGTAACAAGCATAAAACTTATTTACAAACTGAAATCTTTGACAGTTAAAATTGGTTAACTCAACTCAACCAGTTTTGAAAAATCTTAACGATGAAGTATGGTTGAAAGGTGGGTTGATACTACTACACAAACGCTTCTATATAACAGAATTTTTTCGTAAAGGGATTTGCCACTTCACAGTCAGTGTTAGAATTTTGATGCAAAAATTTAGGAACAATTTGTGCTGGGCAATTCCATAAAACTCTGTTAACTTCGATAAATTTAATTTTTTTTAAAATTATTTAAATTTTTACAAATTAATTTTATAAATAGATTCCAAGTTTTCAAATTGTGGTTTAAGAAAGCAGGGGACGATAAAGGACGTATTCACTAGTAGACAAAAAAGATTTGTTGGCTCTGCAAATTCAGCCAGCATTTCAACTAGTTCGAAATCGTACTCGATACGCGTTTGAAAAACCTTTCACGTGTGAATAAATGTAATATTTAATATCCTATGAGTATTCTAGATAATACAAAAAAATATTAAACTTACAACTTTACACACTTTTAATTTAATATATGTTTATGAATCTTTTAGACATTCCGTCTCGTCAAATGAGAGTTAATAACTTAGCCCTGTTACAGGTAGGTTGCTCTAAATTATAATTTTACATAGCTTAGATATCATATTTAAGATATGCATTAGTTTATTGTTATAGTATTGTTAATTCACAGAAATTTCCATTTTTAAGTACCAGGATGCAGTCGTGGTTGCAAAAATGTCATTCCGTCACACAAAAAGAAATTAGCCAAAAATCTAATAATAATATATATATTTTTTAAATTTCAACTTTTTTTATTATCTCTTAATAATTAACAGTGGTATATAAACTGAAAAACCAATTTTTATAATATCGTGCAAACAAACTAACTTTTTCAAATCAATAATCGTGGCAAAAGTGATGCTTTTAACGAAATCGTGTTTCAAAGTTACTTTTACGCACTAGTGCGACAAAGTAAATATGAGCATTTGATTGGTGTAAAATTCTTTATTTGAGTGTGATATTTTATGCGGCGGCTTTGTGATTGGTGTAAAATTCTTCATTTGAACGTGATTCTTTGTTTGGAGTCTTATTTCCAATGCCAGTCTAAGAAATACATTTTACACATTTCAAAATATTCATTAATATAAATTCATCATTAATTTAAATTCATTCATTAATTTAAATTTATTCACCTTCAAATCATTTGAACGTGATAATAAAATAATTAATAAGCCAATCAATAAATACCAATTTAATAAATACTTTTTTTTTGCATGTTATTATAAAAAACAGTGTATGACAACACAAGAGCTAATGACACTATTCCAACCACGAATAATTACAGCTCACAAAGAGATCACACCTTTCAGCCAATTATGTATACAAACATTGGGTTTGCTAATCTAAACGGTCTCAAAAAGCAACTGGAGGAACTTAGGCAATTTATTAACGAACAAAACCTGGACATAATGCTTATTAATGAAACTCACCTACGCCCTTGTAACAATGCTAAAATCCCAAATTTCAAATTGTACAGAAAGGACAGACTAACTAATAGAGGTGGTGGAGTTGCGATATACATAAAAAATAGTCTTAGAAGTACTGAATACATATTGCCCAACTTAAAACAATAGAAGCATGCGCAGTCATAATTGAAAATGAAACTTTGTGAGAAATATTAGTGGTTTCAGTTTATAATCCACCCAATTCCAAACTAGTAGCAGACGACCTGGAGGCTCTTCTAAACTCCGGTCTTCCAACCATACAAGCTGGTGATCTCAATGCTAAATCCGATACATGGGGCTGCAGGGCAAATAATGTCAATGGAAAGACTCTTCAAAAATATATTTTAAATAAGGGCATCACTTTAATTGCTCCTGATGAACCTACACACTTTCCAGGCACTTTATCCCATAGCCCTGACATTTTAGATATCATGCTCCTTAAGGGAATTCCAAGCTTTCCGACATTAAAAGTACATAGTTCTTTGTCTTCCGACCACAGTCCGGTAACGTTCTCTCTATATGGCCTCACACAATCCCCAGAATCAATCAGACTTACTACAAACTGGAAAAAGTTTCACTCCATCTCAAATGACAGTATCAGTATCAAAGTCAAGCCTCCACTTTAAACCAGAGGCCAAATCGACACTGCTATAGTAGATCTTGTAATTAAAATCAAAAATGACGTTGACAATAGTTCGAGACCAATAAACCATAGCAACAACTATAAATTACTCCATGAAATTAGAGATGAAATAAAAAATAAAAAGAAACTTAGAAAAGTTTACAAAATAACCAGACAATCGGAGGATAAAAGCAAATGGAACGAAGCGTGTAGGCGAGTCAGAGCAATTATTGCTGACCACAAACAAACAACGTGGGAATGTACAGTAATGAAATTATCCACCCAAAATAATACAGTCTGGAAATTGGCCAAAGCATTAAAATCTAATCCTCAAAATATTGGCCCACTCCAAGGGCTAAACAAAATAGCTTACACAGAAAAAGACATGGCAGACGTACTTTCAAA
This sequence comes from Oedothorax gibbosus, assembly GCA_019343175.1. Classification (NCBI taxonomy): domain Eukaryota; kingdom Metazoa; phylum Arthropoda; class Arachnida; order Araneae; family Linyphiidae; genus Oedothorax; species Oedothorax gibbosus. The sequence continues at coordinate 93,672 of JAFNEN010000912.1, read as the reverse complement.
TAGCCTTCATAAACAGTTTTCTCCCCATGACAATCCAATAAAAATAAATAATGAAATGGTTGACAATGTTACAAAAGATGTTCATCGATACTTAAGCTCTAAACCCAATGCAACTATTCTAAAAACTTATCCTGAGGAAGTTGCACACATTATTAAAACCCTTGATTCTAAAAAGGCATCTGGATACGAAATGATTTCTAATAAAGCCCTAAAAAATCTATCCCAAAAGGTCATTGTACTCATAACGAATATTTTTAACGCATGCCTCCAACACAACTACTTTCCGACTAAATGGAAAAAAAGCCATTATAATACTTTTTTAAAAAACCTGGCAAAAGCCCACTTCAACCAAGCAGCTACAGACCAATAAGTCTCTTACCCTGCTTAGCAAAAGTATTTGAAAAAATTATTCTGACTAGATTAAACACTTTCTTGGGCACCAATAAGATTATCAGTCTCAATCAATATGGTTTTAAAAAGGGACATTCAACAACACACCAAGTTCATAGAATAGTAGAAATTATTCGAAATGCCTTTAACAACAAAGAAACAGTGGGAGCCATGTTTTTAGATATTGAAAAAGCTTTTGATAGCCTCTGGCATGAAGGCCTAATTATTAAATTTGTCAAACAAAACATACCAAAACCACTAATTCATATTATTAACTATTTTCTTACAAACAGATGTTTCCAGGTTAGAATCAATAATACATTGTCCAAAGTCTTAACCATTATCGCCGGAGTCCCGCAGGGAAGCACTCTGAGTCCCACCCTATTTAATCTGTATATAAACGATTTCCCTACTCAGACAGACTGTATTACTGCCCAGTTCGCGGACGATACGGCCATACTAGCCAAATCTAAACATGGTAATATAGCCTTTGCCAAATTACAAACAGCCCTATATTTAATTGAAACTTGGTGTGAAGATTGGAGAGTCAGAATTAATGCACAAAAGAGTGTCTCAGTCCTCTTTAGAAAGCACAAAACATTGACAAATTACGACACCGATCTTGAGATCTTTAATACTGATATCAAAAATGAACCACATACCAAATACCTCGGAGTACATTTGGACAATAGACTCAGCTTTAAAGAGCACATTAAGCAAACAATAGCTAAAGCCACAGGTGCCAGCGTCAGTCTAAATCCCATCATTGGGAAACACTCCAAAATGTCCATTAACAACAAGATTTTTCTTTATAAGTCAATGATAAGGCCAATTTTACTCTACGCCTCTCCAGCGTGGGCCGCAGTTCGCCAGACATACAGACACAAACTACAAATATTTCAAAATAAAACCCTGAGAAGAATGACAAATGCTCCTTGGTATGTGCGAAATAAGATCCTTCACAGAGACCTAAATATAGATTTTATTGACTCAGCAATTCTTTCTGCTTCACATAATTACAAGACCTCTATTGATAAACGTCATGACAGTTAAGTTTTTCCTTAACTAATATTTTTACCCTGACGACAAGTTGCACTTTGACTAGCATTGTTATGCCCAATGCTTAACGATATATTTTCATTGTCCTTTTTGCACTTTTTTGGTTTCATTTTCATCATAGTTTTATATTAGACAAGCCTATCGCTTTTCCCTGGGGTCTCTCTTATAGGTTTTCCCCATTATTTTTATATGGACTTTTAGTTTACTTTTGGAATTCACAAACGCTCTCCAATTTTGGGGTATCTTAGATGGAGAAGTAAGGACGCTTCGCGTCGAGGCTTCGTATTGTTAATTCGATCTCCGATCTCCTGTATGACAATAAGTTGAAAATAGCATTTTTTAAACTCGTGATTTTATTTCACTGGCTCGTACCTCTCTCGTGAAATAATTTATTCAACTCGTTTAAAAAAGCCTTACTTTTCACACTAGTTGCGTAAATAACTATTTCCTTTGAAAATAGCTTCGTGGTAATTATTTTACTTTAATTATACAATTCAAAATGTCATTCCGTCACATATGGAATTGCCCTGCTTCTGCTAGCTAAAAAATCTAGCAGCAAATGCATATTTACTGAGAGCATTTTGGAGAAAAATATTTATGAAAAAATTCTAGTAACATGCAATTTATGTGCAAAATCTTAAGATTGCCGAGGTTGCTCACCTATAGAACCACTTTGGAGTTTGGCAATTCATGAAAGCTGAAGTTTCTAGAGAGAGAGAGAGAGAGAGAGAGAGATTTTACGATCCTCGGAAAATCATATTTTATGTATCATCAGAGTTTTGCAATTTAAGGATCACAGTATAGAGAAATTTGTCAAATTTCAGATCGTTGGAGATTTGCGATTTTGTAAGATGATTAATTTTTGGCCAGATCGTTGGAAATCACTTTAAAAAGTTGATAGTGACATTTAAAACACTAGTTGCGATAATTGCGACTAAATTAATTTTTAAGTTGCAAAATAGTAGGATTTGGTAGCATTTTGCGACTAACAAACGTGAATATCGAACCCTGTTCAAGTGTGTGTGCCATCTAGTAAAACAAACGGATAGACTACTAATTAATAATGGGTGAACCCATATTACACAGAGAGAATTACGAAAAACAGTTTGAAAATTTTTGATGGACATTTTATGATTTAAAGAAGTTTTTTTCTATTATGTTGGTTGGTTTTGTTAGCTGGATTATGGTTCCACACGAATTTTTTATGTTTTTTTTAATTATAATTAGGAAAGAAATAAAACAAAGTACGCGGTCAAGGTTAAGGAAAGAAAGGTAAAGGAGGAAAGGTGAAGTGGACGAATCCTGATATTTCACTACAGTAGCCTTTGATATCCCCATCTCAGCTGACCATGATAGGTGGCGCTCTTTTGACAGCTTGGGGAGGCGTGGCTTCAGACGGAGATGCTTCGTCCACTGGCGGAGGTATACAGGATGCCCAGTAATAAAACACCCTACTCTGAGCCCTCTATACAGTGAACTAATCAGAGTAAAGACTCCAAATTTGGTAAGCATACTATTCAAGTAAAACGAGTATAGGTGTTGTTTTCGACATTACCGCAGCCATATCCACAATCAGAACGTCCGCACCTTAAGTATGTTGATGAGCCTTTAATTGAGATTGTTCGACAGAAAATCTTCTTGTTTGACGCGTATCTCGGTGTCTTGACCTCCTGAGCCGATAGCGCTTCTGCTGGTCCCAGTGCACAGTGAGTTTGCAGCAGTACCTGACGATATTCTGAAAATAGTTTTCTGCCGATGCATGAAAGACTGTGTCAGCTCAAAGTGTAGCTGCAAAAAAGCAAGTCAAAAATGTTCCAGAGCAGGCAAAAAATTGCCATTGGAACTGCCTCAATGGGGTCCCTCAAGTTGACTCCGAAGATGAAGAAGAACAGGATGATCATCTGACCTTTTCCTACGGGGGTCCGACGAATAAAACTAAATAGATAAAATAGAATATGAAAAAAGATAAAATATTAAAGTAACAGCGTGCCTACAAAATGAGTATCTGTGCTGTTCAGACGTTCAGTACAGAATAAGTGTACATAAAAGGGATTATAATTTCCATAGGCATTAGTTTTGGAATAACAACTTCCGCAAAAGTATTATTTCGCCATGTTAGCCTCTTTCCCCAGGTACGGGAATCAACATAACATCGAAATGAAACAAATTTAAAGCGAACATGTTATCTAGTTATTTAATTATATATTTTTAAAATGCCAAAAATATGCAGCAGATGGCGACACCATTTTAAAATTTTATCAATTAATAATTAAATAACAGGATGTTATTTTCTATTCAATTTTGTTTTAAATTGATATTATGATGATTCTCATATCTAGTGAAAATAGGATAACATGACAAAGTAATTCTTTTGCAAAAGTTATAATTCCAAAACTAATGCATTAGCTCTATGGGACTGACAATGTCTCTTTGCTCTACACTAAAACTGCTTTAAAATTTAAATTAAGGAAATTAATTAAGGAAAATAGTAAAGTAAGATACATTATTGAAAAGAATTAAATTCTCTACCACTTTATGGTCAACATTTAGTTTTTCGGTGCATCATTGGAGAGTTATCCAGTTCAAAAAGAGGTAAAATTCGATTTAAAAAAATTGTTTTCTCCAAAATTACTGACTTTCAAGAGCGGATATCTCGAAAACTATACAAGATATTAAAACACTTGAGGGATGAAACTTGTAGAAAATTTAATCAGCTTTCATTTTGTGTAGTACAATTATATCGGTAGGACGCATAGTTTTAGAGATATAAGCATAAAACCGAAAAATGGGACATTCGCTCCCCCCCCCCCTCCTCCTTCCCCCTTCGGCTCAGGGGCTAGAGGCGGGGACTTTTGTTATGGTCACCTCTAAACTAGTCCAAATAAAGTTATGAAGTCAAAAATTGTGTTCCAAAACTTTCCCTCTCTACCCTTTTTTCAGCCTTCGTTGCCTGGACTATTGTGAGACTTGGATTTATGTGTGCCTTCTAGAAGGATTTACTTGATTAAAATTATGGGACATGGCGTGCCTCTTTGGAGGTAATTAAATTAACCATATGGGAGTTTGTTCATCAGTAGCTTTAGTATTGCAGTTAGACTCAGTGTTATAATATTTTTCGACTCAGGAATTTTGCCTTAGGTGACATGATGCAATCGGAGAATTGACTGGGTTGCAATTCATAATAAAGTTTTGTTTGAATCTATAAATATCTTCAAAGCTCTGAACAATTTTCGGGAAACTGGGATAGCATTTGTAAAATATTTCAAGGTATACTACAAAGGTGACTAGATGAGTCAGGTGTTTGATCAGACCAGCTTCCTAGGACACAAATATAGTGGCTAGATGAGGTAGTGTAGTGTATCAAGCAAAAACAGAAACCGGATTCCTACAACGTTACATCCGCCAGAGGGCACTGCTATCTTCGGCGATTCTACTTACTTCATTTCCGTCCCGTGCCCCGCAAGTATTGTTTACGCTTTTTAAAATTCAAATTCTTGACTTTAATTACAAATTAAACAAATAATTGTGTAACTATTTCTTACATATGTGTTGCATGAAAAGTAAAATACCATGTCATGACATCAGTGCCATCTGTAAAGGAAATATTTCAAGAACCACTTTTCCCCCGGGAGTACAATTCGCACCGTACGCGGAAAAGAGACCTATCGCGAAAAAGACCATTCTTCAGGAGAGCCGTTCAAAGTTTCAGTAAAAATTCAAATGATCACAAAATCGTTCCAAATGAACCTAGATCAAAAATATTTGGCAGGGATATCCGTTTTATGAGTACCAAAAAGTATATGTAGTCATTTTATAATTTAAATTTGCATTTACTGAGATATTTTCAGATAGGTCTTTCTTTCGCCAACAAATTTGAACGATTTTGTTCGCGAAAGAAAGACCTATCTGAAAATATCTCAGCAAAGGCAAATTTAAAGTAAAAAATGACTATGCATACCTTTTTATACTCATAAAACGGATATCCATGCCAAATATTTTTGATCTAGGTTCATTTGGAACGATTTTGTGATCATTTGAATTTTTACCAAAAATTTAAACGGCTCTCCTGAAGAAGGGTCCTGAAGAATTTGCAGCTAAATTCATTCAAAATATTAAGAAAATTAATACTTATGACGAATAGTCATTTATTTAATGCATATTTATAATCTTAAATAGTAAACAACAGTAACAACATATTTTTTTAATTAAATTGGGGAATACAAAAAGCTTGTTTAACCAATTTACTGAAGTTTATATAATAAGGTTTCTCTATTATAATTTAATTACGATTATTGAAAAACTCCTACTGCAAATAAAATTCATTTTAGCCTCCAAATAAATATATATACATATAATTAAAATCAAATTATCTTATCTGAATTTTTAATAAAACCAAGGAGCACACTTGTAGAAAGTCTATTTTAAAACATCCTGCTAATTACAACAATTAATTTTCAATGGGATTACTAATGTTTAAGTTTATAATTAAAAAAGTCAAGAAAAGACATTTCACTGTTCCATAATGAAGAACTGGACAATGTAACTTTTTTTCAAGAAAATAAAAAAATTTAAGTTTAAGTTAAATAAGCATTTTAAATATCTAGTTTGTTTAGTTTCTTAATTGAAGAAATGAATAAATAATCAATGAACATAAAAATTTATCTTACCTACATCTAAACATACTTCTATAAATTCATTTATACACTATTATGTGTCTAATAATCTTTTAGATTCTGTAGCCAGTTAAAAGAATGGAAATGATTCGATCAAATAAATAAGTTCGATTTTAAATAAATAAGTAAATAAATAATTCACTTACCGACTTCAACCTTTTTTATTCGGCACTTCAACTGTAACTTCATTGCCGCCGCAGCTGCAAAACGCATAACGAAAAAACGCCAGGTGAGATAGGTCTTTCTTGAATGTTCATTTTCATCCAAAAACGTTCGCGAAAGAAAGACCTATCTATTAATTGCAGCCGAACTAGGGCTCGGATCGCTATGCCGTTTGCACCAATAGAAAGATATTAAAATTTTGCATCCTATAGTAGTGTTATCTCAAAAAGTCAATTTTGGCCGATAGGTCTCTTTTCCGCGTACGGTGCGAATTGCACTTGACACGCTACCTCTTCTAGCCACTATATTCAGGGTACTAAGCATATGACCAAAAAAACCCACAAAGCAAACGAAACCTAGCGGCAATCACTTCGTCTAACACATATTTTACGGTAGTTGGCCACTACGAGAACATTGTTGTTTATCTCGCTTGCCTCACTGTACCATTTATTAAATTTCTATTTCCGCACTCTTCCATGAATAAGAAGAATGTACTTTTGATAACTGAACTCAAAAAACTAAGAACTCAACACATGAGCGGGAAAGTTTTTTTTTATATATAAATTTCGATTCTTATTATTATAACTGGGAGTAAAACTTCACAATAAAAATACACTAGTGTGTATATTAATTGTAACCACCATAACTATACACAATAAGTACATTCTTCTTGTTAATGGAAGAGTGCGGAAATAGAAATTCAATTTTATTGTAGCCACTATAACTATACACAATAAAAATACACTAGTGTGTATTTTTATTGTGTACATTTCATTTACTTCCATGTACATACTAGAAAGAAGACACATACAAGAGATCGAGGTGGACATCAGCGCCATCTGTAAAGGAAATTTTCCGGCTTGTGAACATTTTCCCAAGGAACTGTATGAGATATATCATTATGAACTTTTTTAATATTTTGTTCTTTACATATAGCTCTTTGATTTAAACTGAGTAATTTTAACTATCTCACATAAAAAAAATTATATAACTTTTTTTTTTTATTCTTTGAAATATTCTCAGAATCTCTTTAAAAAACTCAAAGAGCTATATGTAAGGAAAAAACATATTGATATAAAAAAAAGTTCATAATGGTATCTCATACAGTTCCCGAGAAAAATATTCCTAAAGTTAGGAAAATTAACATAGGCAAGATAGAACCATCTGACTCCCCTTAAGTATAGGGAGAATCACTGCTGTATCACTATCCCTTTCTAGTTAGAGAACACATTGAGATGGAACTGTAGCTGTAAGAATAGTAGCCAGACTTGATATAAATTTTGAATGGAAAATCAATCTACAAATAAGTTTAATACACAGTTTTTTCATTTTTATTACACATAAAATTTGAACAAATGTGAATACAATACAAGTTAACAGGCCTTTCAATTTATACTGTAGATATGTCGAATACGTATATATATTTCCAATTTCATAAATATTTTTTACATAATATTCATCTAAACTATATACAGTTCTAATAAAGAGTCCAATTTGTCTTAGGTGTACAAGCTTTTTAAATCGAATGCTCATAGTAATCAGTATATACACAATGTTTCAATTCAGAAATAGCTAACAGCTAAATGAGCATACAAAGTACAGGATTAATACTTTTGATTGTTCACAAATAAGGCATTTTAAAGAAATTCTAGCACCGTACCTAAATTCTTAAGGAAGGGATAGGTCGGGTCTATAAACCGAAGGCTCTAGTCCTTGTTAATCCAATGGGAAAAAATAATTTTCGAATCTTAACTGCTCCAGCTGTATTGAATTTTTTTACAAATGTTTTTTTTTTGTTTATGGCAAATAAAGCTGGTTTAAATGCATCTAAAATTCAATATTTTGAAATCGAATCGAACACACATACATTTTTTATATTTAAGAAATGATATTACAATAAAACATTCGAACTAATTTTAAAAATAGAATTTAGTGAAATTAAAAGCAGCTACAATTATCATATAAAAAAAACTTTGATAAAATATTCAATACAACTTAGAACATTATTTTCCCCCCATTAGATTAACACAGAGAGAAGACTTCAGTTTGGAGACCTGATTATCGTTCTCATCCCCCTTAAGGGTAATCTCTAGTATTTTTCTGCTTCATAGGACTATTGCTACATTTTACCGAAAGCAATACCTAACATAAAAACTGCTTCAAGAATATGAAATTTTTAATAACAGACAATAAGTTTGATTGGAATTGAATAACAATATTTGACTGCAAATTTATATGTGGTATGTTTTAATTATTATTGTACATAAAATATATTTTAATAGTTTGTCCATGCAGTGATGCTATCTATTGAAAAATACACTTTAAATGGTTGGGGGGCCCAAACCCCGGCCGAGTCGGCAGATTTTCAGGATGGGAAAATAGTCGGCACAGATGTCAAAAGATTATGCGGCATGTAAGAGATCCATTGAGGACCAATTGGTCATGGGTTCTCTTGGGAAAAACTAAATTTCGGCATACTTTAACATCCACAGACAGCTGATTCATTGCAATCTGAGAGTCAAAATTGGTAGCGAGAGCCCCTAGATGGTGCCACAGAAATAAATGGCTCTCAGTTTTCATCTGCGAGTCTTTCGGTCAGAACTTCAAAAAGCTTAATCTGCCAAATAGCAGCCCCGTTGGAAAAAACAAACACCTTAAATGGTAATAAAACCAACTACATATTATTTCGCAGGTCAGTTTCGCAATAGAATTCCAATTTTAGTTATTTTCTAATCTAAAGAATTTCATATATTTAGCAACTTTTTTAAACAAAACATTGTCTTCAGTAAAATTTTGCATTACTAATATGGAACATAACAAGACTAGAGGTCACCCTTAAAAATAATTATGTATTTTTAAAGCAAAATTATCTTAATCCACACAAGTGAAATTATTTTGTATTCAAGAAGTTTTTTTTATATAAATAAAAATATTTTTTAAAGCCCTACAGCTAAATTATTTGGTTTACTATAATTTAATGTAATGGAAATCATTAAAATAAATTAACAAAAAAAACTGAATTTTGTTTAGTTCTTCAATACACTTCTTGAAAACATAACAATTTTAATTGTTGGATAAATATTTGATACTCTGTACTTAAAAGGAAAAAAAATATAGCAGGGAAATTCAGTCATTTTGCCAATGTACATAAATTTAGATTCTTGATGACATAAATGTGAATAATTTTACTAACATTTTTTAAAATTTAATTTTGAGTTTTATGTTACAGGATAAATAATTGAACATTTTAAAGCTCACAGAATGATATGAATAGGAAATATTTGTAACTGCTGTTTTATTGACTGCATTTTTGGAAATAACCCTATACACAACAAGACCTGAAATGCTTCTTTTTTAAAAAACAAACAAACATACCTACTTTTTATAATATCCGTTAAATTTTAAAATTTTTATTATAAACATTCGGGGTTCGACTTTGCAGAATCTAATATTCCAGTAACCTTTTTAAAATGACCGGTCCAAATTTAAAATTTATTTATTTTATTATAAAATCAAGGACCCAAAATCGGGTTTAAATTATGAATATGAAATAATATTGGAAATATTCACAAACACCAATGGATTAAATTGTTAGTTTACAGTGATGCGTATTGTACATTTTTTGCTTTGGCAAAGTGAGTTTGATTGCTTTAAGGACAAAGTCGTTGATTGACTTCCTCTTCATGAACTATTGCAAAAGATATCCCAATTCAGTCGACAATGTAATCGGCCTGGGAATAAATTTTGTTATTTTCATGGGTTAATTTTAGCTTGAAAAAATAAAAATAAATTTCTTTCTTTTGTTTTCTCAGAAGGCCCACCATACACACAAACTGTCCGATTTTGGAAGGATATTTGGTTTAAAAATGGGGGGTCGGGTTATACACGGAGTCGGGTTATACACGAGTATATACGGTACTCACTTTTATATAATTATCCTTAAATTTTTTTTTTAATTATAAACTTTTATTTTGGCTTCACTTTTGCAGATTTAATATTCCAGTAACTTTTTAGAAATGAGCCGGTCCGAGGCAATTTTAAAATTTATCTCTATTTTGAATATAAAATCAGAGGCATCAAAATCGTTAAATATGAATAGCAAAGTAAATATTTGAAAATATTAAAAGCACATGAATTAAGATGAGGTTAGTTACAGCAAACTCTATTGTACAAAAAATTGTTTCTTTAAAAAAGTGAGTTTGATTGCTTTAAGGAGAAGTCTTGATTGACTTCCTCTTAATAAATGAAATGCAAAAAATATCCCAATTTATATGAAAAAAGATAATCGGCCTGAAATATAATTAACAATTGTCTATTTACAAGTATTTATAACTTGAAAAGCACATACAACATATTTCTATATCTATTTGTTTTCAGGTAGAGAAGAAACACACACACATACACACAAATGTCTGATGACGGCTTAACCAAAGTGACTAGGATCAAAATACAAACACAGACACATTCCCCTAAAAAGTAACTTTTGGCGAAATATATTTACTGTACCAAAGTCGCACACAGAGAACATTGCAGTCTATATCACAGCTTTTTTCCCCCACAAAAAATGCAACATTTTAGTCTTTGAAATATGAAAAAATTCTTTTTAAGTTTGTTTTGTAAGATGAAAGTTGGATAAATGTTATTTATTAAGCACAGCAATAACTTTTTATCCGGTATTTAATTTAACAAGTCGACAGAATAAGTGGAAAAAAATACCTTTGCATGGCAATACATATGCGTAATATAATGAAAGAAAATGCTCAAACACAACGAAACAGCCTACATATCCACTACTCCACGTACTATGATAGTGACCTATCATGTATACACCAGGGAGTTAATTGGTTTAAAATTTAAAACAAATTAATATTAAACAAACTTTACTTCATACAATCTTAATAAATAACACTATTGTTTGTTGTTTAGACTACTTTAAAAAATTGGTGCTTTCATTTGAAGAAAATTAAAATTGACAAGCGTAGTAAAGAAATGGCAAAATTAACATGCGTTACAAAAGTTCCTTTTTTCAGCCAATACCACAAAAAGTGTTTTATTGTACATAAATTTTAAGAGCATTTAATGCCAAAGGACCCAATAGAAGTTGATATATTTAATTACATATATGCTTTGACTGTTAGCTCTAAGCTGATATGAAAATGCATAGCATGACTAAATGCCTGACTTTCGATGTCGTAATCAATTATCTATTTTCTATAATAGTCTGTATCAGGCATTCGAATATCCATTCTGAATCTAACTACATTTTAAATAGCGTTCTCCAAAGAGGGCATATATTAATTAAAAAAATGTTAGAAAGATGACTTTTTAATTATTTAATTTATAAATATAGAAATAGAGTCAAGATTGGATGTATTAAATTTAATAAAGCAAGAAAAAACCTTGTATCAAAAGCATCGGTAATTTTTTATTTCTTCAAATGTAACCCTCTGAGGGATATGCAAATTGGCTGAAGTGTAAGCTTGTTTTCACTGCATGATATTAAAATTAAATTTTTTAGATGAAAATCAAATTTGTTAATTAAATTTATATTTATATAGTAGATGGTTATAAATGGTTCCTCAATGCTTTAAAATTTAATAAAATTATTAAATTTATAATTATTAAAAATTAAAGCAAGTTGCTGGAAAACCTGACAGTCAAGGTAGCATCTGTATCCCAAAGATGGTTAAGAAGAAAATTGTAATTTAAAAAAATTATATATTTATAATATATATTAAATTTTACGTTAAATAAATAGTGCCCTTAGCTAACAGTTTTCGTTCATATCTTTATCTAGAATAATTTCTTAGCATTAAAAAAAGTGCTTCAATTTTAATTTTTTCATATATTTACAATTTGCGCAGAACAATTATTGTCCAATTATACTTGATTAAATAAAACACAAATTAAATTGTGATTGTTGTCCTGAAAAGAAAAGTTTTACTTTTTTACTAAAAGTAATAATCAAATAAGACTTTGAACAAATTGAAGCTTATTACAATTAAACGAGTCAGCAACAAAACCTGCTAAGCATTAATAAATTCCTTTGTAAATATACTCAAGTATGATGTAAATGCAATCAATGAGTTGTTACTGCTTCATATTTCTGTCCATATGTTATAGTTCTATGTTCCTTGAATCCAAAAATATAACCAATAACAAGATAAAATGTTTAACCCTTTCACTCCCAATGATTCCATTAGGAATCATCAGCTAGCAATTTTCTTTCACACTAAGTTAAACTCACAGTCTCTTGAATAATTAAATATTGTTTTTTTAGTTAAATGAAAATATAAAAAACATGGAAAAATTAAATTCATCCTGAAAATATTTTATTAAATAAATTGGCCTTAAATTCTTCATGCTTGTATTTTTAAATGCTTAAATATTAAATAAAGTTTCAAATAAATTATTGTTATAATTAATTCAAAAGTTAAGATTACAAAAAAATATTTCCTTAAATTTTAATTTAAAAAATTAAGATTTTTACACCTTGCTTTTCACCATCTCGGATGCATAATGAGCCGATTTCACAAATTTTAGATTTTTAGAATAAAAAAATATTAAGATGAGAAGGAAAAGGTTAAAAGAAAAAAAAAATGGTCTAATTTTAATGTGTATTATATCACATGGTAGATGTATCAAATTTGTAACTTTTTATTTTATGGAACAATCTAATACAGAAGTTTCTCAAACATTCAAGGACTAAAAAATGCATCTACCTTGCCCCTCAACACACTTTCACGCGTTCCCATTCTAGTTTGAGCGAGCATCAATTCTAAAACAGAACCAAGTGTTCATTTGGTAGTCAAAAGGCACAGTTTGAACAAGGAGGGGGTGACTACCTATACAGCTAACGACACAGGCTAACCAATGAAAACAATAAAAATAAAGTAACTGATATTAATAACTTGAACAATTTTGATATACAGAGGAGAGCCAAAAATCTATTAACCCTAAAAATCCACACAAGTTTGTAGATGCAAAAATAAGAAAAAAATTGAACTAGATCGTAATTGCAGTTAAAAAATTTTTTGTATAGTTTATTAAATTAAAATTTAATAACTGTCTTTTTGACGTAAAATCCACAAACTCCCAAAATTTGCACCTTCTCTCTTAAGTTTAAATTTTTTACTTTCCTCTGTTTTCATATTATATTAACTGCATTAATTAGGTAGTAGTTAAGTATGAATCTAAAGTAGTAATGCAGTTTAAGCTTGCATTTTGTTTTTCAAGTTTCAAGATATATACGTTGTGACTAATAAATGCATTTGAAACTTTAGACACATGACCCATAGGTCATTTGATTTCCATTTATCAATCATAAATTCCCTTGCAAGTAACGGGAACAAACTAAACAGTTGATAAACAATTTTAAAAATAACGAACTATGAAAAATCTGAGTTTAATAAGAATTTAGAAATAGTAAAATTATTTTTAACCTTTTAAATATTTGTCGATTTTAAGTTTGCATTTTGCACTAATAATCACAATTAAACTACAGATAAATTAAGAATTTTTAAATATATAAAAAAAACGATAACAGTAACCCAAGCAGCTGACTAGAGGCAATTTTACCATTCATATACAATCAGAAAATATCAACATCCATAATTATCTCAAGGAAGAAGCATTATTAGGCTATGTCCTCACTACGACAACAAACGCCACAAAGGCAACAAAATTTGGCGACTGCCAAGCGCGCCAAGCAATGCAATAGCATGGTGGTTGACTCTGCCAAGTCGCCAATTTCTGTTGCCTTTGTGGCATTTGTTGCCTTTGTGGCGTAGTCAGGACATAGCCTTACAGTAGTTTGATAGACAAACTTAAATGGCAGTGAGTAAGTATCGTCCAATACCAAGCGAGGAGACAGAGAACATTGTAGTGCAATAGGCAGAAAACATTGTTCACATTTAAAGGGTGAAATTGCAAAACTCTCAGGTAACAAAGTATAAATAAGATATAGGGTCTGGTCCGTTCATTGGCGATTTTTGACAATGGTAAATTCAATCAGACGAAATCGCCAATGATGTGGCGGGGCCCTATATCTTAGTTATACTTTAACGAATGAGAGTTTTGAAACTGGTCCATTGAAGAAACACACCCGATTTATTTTTTAGGTTCAATTGTACAAAATAGTGAATGAAAATTAGTAAAAGCATTGTGATTGAATTCAGTTTGTAAATATATCCTTATCATTGTATGTTTTAGTAAAACTGATTGATGTCATTTTTGAAAAGTAAATATATTGCAAAGCAAAACCAAAATTGAGATAAGCAGAAGTAATAATATAATAAATTCTTTAAGACAAAAAAGATTAAATGGCTAGTAGTAGTTAAAAAAACTTTATTAAATTAGACACCTATCAATTATACTTATAAATTACTGATAAAATGCATTACTAGTTTTGAATTTACCGGTAAACTAATATATATTTGAATCCTTAGGTAGATAATATATACTTGAATCTTAAGGTAACCAATAGATAAATACTTGAATCTTTAGGAATTATAAAAATGGAGCATATTGAATTACATGCTGAGAAATAAATCATTGAATCAAAATTGATATAAGCTTTACTCTTATTATTGAACTGGATAATTAAACTGAAGTATTCAGATTAAAAAAAAAATTGGGTTGTTAAAATGTGAAAATGTCTGCTGTTTATTTGCACTTGGGTTTAAGTTCAAGTACATCAATCTTTGACAGGATATGATAACATACAAAGGAGAAGTTTCCACACAGTTGTAGCCAGAATGATGTTTTGGCGAGATGATTTTTTGGATAAAGGCATTTTGGCAAGGGTTGAATTAAGTGGTTACATTGTGAATTTGATGGTATTTGAAAGCAAAAATTAATTAAAAGAGATTTAGAGAATTTTGTAGATGGAGAAGATTACATATGATAAGATTACTTGGTTTATAATAACTTAAAAGCTAAATGGACAAAAATTAAAAATAGTAAATTCATACAGAATAAGTTTTTTTTTAAGTTAAATAATATTTCAAAAAAACTGTAAAGAAATAAAATTACTTTTCTACTTTTCATGAGCAATAATTTTTTGATTCTGTTTCCAAATTTTGCAGCAAAAAATACCTGAAAATTTAATGGGAATATTTCTTATGATGTCATGCTTTCAATACTGTGATTTCATTGGTTTTGTTTTCTTTGACAGTGTTGAAACAAGCTCATTGGTTTTTTATAACGTCACATGCTCCGAACTGCAATTTCATTGGTTGGTTTGTTTTCTTTGACAAAGTGTTGAAACAAGCCATTTCAACTATTTCAAATAACAAAATATAATAACTTTTATATGTTATGAAAGATAAAGCACAAACATTTGTTCTGTTTTAAATGAAGTAATAGGCATGTTTCACGTCTTGAGTGGCAACAGTTTCACAGGAATGAAAATAAAGTCTCAATTGGTTATCAATAAGAGGGCAGAATTTAACGCGTCATGCCACCAAACACTGAAACCACCAATGAAAAACAGGAATGATCTATGTCAAATGACACAAGCCAATTGTCAATATTTCAATAAATTACACAAAATAAAAAAATATTTAAAAATTAATCTTAAAAAATCAAATAAAGAAGGAAAATTCCTAAAATAAATTAACTGTACAACTTTAATATCCTCTACATAACAAAAAAAAACTAATATACAAAACTTTCAATTCACTCACAAACCAAACAAATTCCCTACTCGAAACAACCGATGCCAAAACACCAAACCAAATTACGACCACACAGCACACACAACGCATAGGCGGAAGAACTTTTCATACAGTTGATGCCACGGCGCTGCTGAAAATGTCAAAATGTCCTCCACAAAGGCTACCAATTCTGACTCGGCCTCCCTGAGCTATTGTAATGGCCCCTGTCCGAAGCATGGCCGCTGCGTTCTCGGTCGGAAGTCCGATCGTAACTGCGTTCGTCTCTGGGTCGTTGTTCCGAGTAGCGACCTTTTTCGTGGGGCATGTGTTCTTTGGAAGTTCGTTGGGGTGGGTAGTGGGGGTTTCGGGAAGGATCCCCGCGCATGTATTGGGAGTTGTCTCTGTGATCTGGATGGAATAAAAAAAATGAGTTAGAAAAGAATTTTGTTAAAATGGTACTGGATTGATAAGTAAATTTATGAGCATTAGTCAGTTTTTTATTCAAAGTGAATTGATTACAAAATTTTACTGTTTTGTGTACCAGTTTTAGTTATGGATAGCAGTTTAATACTTGGTTATATATTATAGCCATATCTTATGAACCAGTGTAAATCCCTGAGTGCTGTGAGGTCTGAGAAAATAGCATTAAATTTTGTTTATTCAAGAAACTCTTAATACCTATCAACTGCGCAACATATGAAAAGGCCATCAGCAAAAAAAATTATAACTGGATAATCAAATAATCCGCAAAAGTAAAGAAAATATACACAAAATTGCCTTGAAGTGTAGCTTTTATTTCAGCAAAGTAATGTTATGTAAGAGGAGAAATTGTAATGGCTCAACAAGAAAATTGAAGTTTTTCCCCTAAGCATTAAGTTGCCTCGAGAGGCATTATTCTGCTCCTCCAGGTACATTCAATAACAATCACAACTAGCGTATTTTATAAGTGGTGCTTATTGGAAAAGCGGTGATAAATTTGAAAAAAAAGGGTGGGGATTCTTGGATAGACACAAATAATCAAGAGTTATCTGCGTATAAAAGATTATAACATTAAAAAATGTTGAACAAAATATGCACTGTGACATTTTGAAGTCAGACACAGGGACATTTGGGAAACTGTGTAGCAAGATTTGATTTGAATTATCAGCACACTAGAGCCACACAGCAGGTTCTGATCAACGCAATTTAGAAAAACAGGCAAGTGATGAGCTGACACACAACGCAACTCTTAAGGGTGACACCCGACAACGAGACGTTTGAAGCATATTTAATGTGCACACCCTCTAACCGAGACTTTTTGACTGAACAGATCGTTTATGGTTCAGCAGTAATTTTTGCAATGCCCGTACATGAGCCTGGGACCTTTCGCATTCAAGGCAAGCACTTTACCGACTGGGGCAGCTCAGTGGCTGAGAGGTTTAACGTGTCCGCCTCATAAGCCCAAGATCGCGGGTTCGGGCCCCTGCTGAGTCGTCGGATTTTATGGATGGGAAAATCTTGGGCACGCAGGTCATATGATTATGTGGCATGTAAAAGATCCCTGGAGTATCCATTTGGCTCGAGTTCTCTCAGTAAAATTAAATTTCGGCATACTTTAACATCCACAGAGAGCTCAGATTCGTTGTAATCTGAGCGTCAATATCAGTAGCATGAGTCACCTAGATGGTGCCACAAAAAAAACGCTCTCGGTTCTGGAGATTATGCCGAATCTGCCAAGGCTTAGCTGCCAATAAAGCAGCCCTATCGGAAAAAACAAGTTTAAAAAACGGAAATTTTGGGACAGTAAGAAGTATGCCCTTACCTTTTGGATAGCTCCCCCTGCTTCTATTCTGCTGCCCCCGGAAATCTTGCGGGGCCTCAGTAAGGAAATTGGAAGGAACCAGCCCCCGCTCCCCGTTCAGCTCGCCCATGTAGAAACCATCCTCATCTGCATCCCCATACACGTAGATAACGTCCCCTGTCCGGAAGGCAAGCTCCATCTGAAGGGAAAAATTGGCATTAGTAATAAATTAGTACAATAAGTGTATAAAGTTAAAACTATAAATAAGTATAAAGTAAATTTAAAGTTTAAGACAGAATAGAAAATTATGAAAAAAAAAAAATCTTGCAAGAATAAAGATAAAAGAAGCATAAGTTAAAACAACCATAAGTACAAAGTAAACAGGTAGCAATCGGCTCCCTAAGCTCCAGAAGAGTTGCAATTTATAGGTAAGCAAAATAGTAAATATTAAAGAAAATACAAAATAACAAAGCAAGTATAATATACAGTTTTTTAACAAGAAGTTTGTATACATAGATAATAATAAAATCTACGAGTTATTTTAAGTGCCAAATTTTATGAGAGATTGTAAAACAGATAATGATTTAATTCACTCCATTCGATATGAAGTTTTAAAAGAGGACACCAACATCCACCACTATGCGGCATTTGCAATGCTTGTGTTTACCCAGTAAACATGCAATTTTAGACACTTGAGCTCATCTCTGGACTAAACCTTTATCTGGAATCTTAGCTAGTTGGCTAATGGCTATGTCCGATTTCATATCTGAGGCTCCAATGCCGGTCCTCCCGATGAATTGGTACTGAGCCTTAAGCCCAGAACCGAGTTATATCCCATATAAAGAGGAGATATTTTGCATTATGGTGCAGCAAAAGGAGGATGAGTTTTTATGTCAATTCATATTACAAACCTAATTTTTAATGCGACATTCAGAATTCTTGAAGGCTTTAAAACTAAGGTCTTAATTCTAAACCAATATTATAATTTTAAGGGCATGGATTTTAAACCAAAAATTCTAACACTCTGAATTCAAGTTTTAATATGAAAATTCATAAACTCAATTTAAACAAATTACTTCAGTAAAAATCCAATATGAACCGATATATATATTAAGCAACATTTTATTATTCCTAACCTTCAATTTTTAACTAAGTCCACTTACAAGATTCACGCATTTGGATTATAAAATTAAAACAAAGATATATATTTACCTGCTATAAATACAGCATTTCCAATTTAAATTTCATCCAAGAGTTTGGCAAGTAAAAAAACAGAAAAATATTTGATTTATCCTTTATACTAAGAAATTTTATTGATTAACTACTAAAGCTAAAAATGATAATGTAATAGAGATGATCATAAAAGTATCGAGCACACAAAACAAATATTTACAGAAGACAATCAGAAAATTCAACTGAACAAGTTAGTATATAAATATAAGAAATTGCAATTAATAATAATGCCTACACAAGAATAAAACAATACACATTGATTAGAAAATAGACTTAATTTAAAATATGAGCAATTTTTAAGTTCTTAGAAAAGGGTTGTAATTGACAAAATTAATCCTTTATAAGTTAGCATGAAAAACGGATGGAAGAAAAACTAAAAATTATTAATTTAATATGAGAAAATTAACAAACTTTTAGGCTAATTAGCAACTCTAATTGCCGAAAAATTATGTATTTATAAAAATATACATAGAAGAAATATATATATATTTTTAATTTTGGGATTAGTCTTTCAAAAGACCTAAAATTCTCTTACCTTCCAAAAAATTCTACTTTTACTTACTATAATTGTAAGTTCTAGTGATTCTAATATCGACCAACTCCAAGGATTTTAATATTGAAAAACTCTGCTTAATATAAAAGGCAAATTCCGGAAATTCTAACAGCTGCAAATTACTAAGATCCCATAATTGGAAACCTCTGGCTTTCATATAAAAGGGAAATTTTAGTTACCCATTAGTCGGGAAACTATAGAGATATTTAAAAAATTCAGTTTCTAATTTAAACTAATTATAGGTACAAAAAGCGGAAAACCACACACAGGGTTCATACTCTCTCTATGATAGTGAAATTCAGGAGTTTCTAAGGAGTTTTTCAGGAGTGCAGCAATGTAAATTCAGGAGGTAACGAGGAATAGAATTGAATATACCTGTTTATTATTGTATTAGTCTATGACGACTTCACTGGACTTCAAATGATGAAACAGAAGAAAAAAAATCTTCTAAAAAATTGTGTCGTGAACCCTTGAATAGTAACTATTATCACGATGTCTGAACTCTATTTTTCTACTGTGCATGTGCAGTAGACTTATTCCTAATAAAGTACAGGAGAAAAATGGTAGAGGAAGGAGAAAAACTATTCGTGTCATCAATTTTTTCAGGAGAGGGGGGGGGGGGGGGAATATCGGGACATGATACACAAATTTCAGGAGTTATAAGGGCCCTTAGAAGAAAAAAATTAAATTCAGGAGTTTTTCAGGAGGCGTACGAACACTGCACACATTCACGGAAAAATCGCATCCGCAAGTCTTTATAACAATTAACCCTTGACTAAAACAGTAATAGTTACCTCTGCATCCACATTAGGAGAAAGTTCTTGTGGATCGTAATCATACAGAGCGACTAACTTCTTCACTGGATACGCGGACCAGGGATCTCCCGGTGCCCCGGAATGGTGGTGCCTTGTTGTGCCTCCCTCGTTCATGAGGTGCCTCGCTGCCTCTTCCTCATCCATTGGGATCTCCGTAACCATTTTGTACGGGACGTAACCCACACGGCCGTTCATTTCCCCGTAGAAGTAGCCGTCACTGTCTTTTTCGCCGTACACCTGTGGAGAAAAAGTGGGGTTTTATACGGTTTCATAGATTGGTTGAAATGTAAGTTATCAATGGGCGTTTTTTTTTTAACTGTGTGTAATTTGAGTTAAATTTAAAAATTGGAAATTTTGAAAAATATTTTAACTGTCATAAATTTGAAATAGGCAATTTTCAAAGTTCTTAAAATCAACCTCGCAACATACTAAAGTTTAAAGTAATGAAGTTATATACTCCTTGGGTATGTCTGAACTGTCATATTTATACTAAATTGGGATGGATTGGTTTGGATTGGGTTGAACTATTGTTTTATAAGAGCTATACAAGGGAATTGGCAATGGTTGTCACAAATTTAAAATTCTATAGGCAAATAATGAGTCGACACCTGAATAGGCCCAACACATCTCTTAAGGGTAACATTTTAAGCAGCGTTGGATTGGAGCATATTTAATATGCACTCCCTCTACACTGAGTATTATTCGGTGGGCTTTTTGGCTACATAGACAATTTATAGAACGGCAGTTAATTTGGCAATGGACTGCCCGAATCTGGGACCTTTCACATGTAAAGCTAGTGTCTTACGGACTGGGCTTTCTAGACCTATTTTTATGCAGGAAATATTTAAAAAACAATTTTAATAATATTTTTTAATAATGTAAATTAAGTGAAAAACTAACAACAACTATAAACAAATCCACAAACCTTGATAATCTGTCCCTCTTGAAACGACAACTCCTCATTCGACGTAGCAGGATTCGGCGACATCGTAAGTGGGTCGTAGTCGTAAACAGCCATGAACATCCGGGACTTCTCCGTACCACTCCTATGACTGGACCGACTACGGTACTCGTTTCCATGATAGTCGTCCCGCCTGGAATTTCCCCCATGACCATAATAGTTTTCACGACCGTGGTAGCGACCGACGGGTGTGGTCGCTTCGTGGGGGCGACCGCGGTGTATTGGACGGGAGGGTTTCTGTGGGATCTGGGGTACGGACCCGCAGTTCGTCATGGAACCATCGCTATTGGATTCTGTGGAGAAGATGGTGTTAAATTTTAAAAAGTTTTTCTTTCAAATGATGTATGGATTTATGAATCAACGCTGTTATCGAAAGTATTCAATGGAAATAAGTAGAACAGGACCGCTTACAGCCTAATGTTTTAACCTTACCGATTTGTCGATTTTATATTTTTGTTCAGTAATCTAAGTTAATACTTATAATTTTGCAATGGTAATCTCAATGATTCGGACGCCACCCATTTATCATGGAACATCGATCTCTTGTGATTTCTGTTGGAGAAAGATTTGGGTTGAGTTAAGTTTGGTTCAAGTCTTTGATAGGGTACGAGTTAGGTAATTCAAATTTTATTTAACCATGTAATTTAGTAAAGGGTATATTACATGAACAAAAGTTATCCAACTCAACCATATCTTCAACGCAAAACTTGGATGTAGTCTGCTGTGGAAAATGAGGTTGAAGAAAGTATGTTCAACCCCACATGAACTGGTTGACTCAACCTAGTATTTGAACTAATGAGATCCATAGATCACTGCTTTTATCACAGCAAAGATATACTACGTCATCTTTAAGCAGGTGTATATTTAGCCAACTTCGATGAGGAAATACAAATTTGCACCAAACATGAGGATGAAGTTCTATTTATGACAACTCGAAAATAGAATACGCAAGCAACCGGTCATTCAACGTTGGCAACCCCATGTCCAACTTCGCCAAGTCAAATTTGAGGTACAGGTTTTTTTTAGAGTTGGGTTGAATGAAAAAGTTTCCATGTGACATGCTCTTTAGAGCTTAAAATAGCAACATACTTCAAACACAAATAGAAGATTGAAAGTTTTTAATCTTGTATTTGTGCTTGAATTACGTTGCTATTTTAAGCTTGTATAATAACCCATAGGTTTTGTATCCTTTTACATATACAATTTAGTTCCTAAATAAATAATTTATAAGATGGGTGATAAAAATAATTTGAAAATATTTTGATGAAAAATACGGCAAAATTTTGTGCTTTAGATGTTACCACACACAGAAAAAAAAGTAAAATTGAACTTTTAAAAAAAATCTAAATCCTATGTCCTAAAATTAAAAATTCTCTAAAGAGAATGATAAAATAAAATTTATTATCTCAGAAGGAAAATATACTTAATTTAATATAAAACATATTTTAAAAGCAATTTTTACCTGTTTAACTATGTCTGTGTGCTACTTTAGAAATGAAGGATTTCACACATAACTATTTTAAAACTACAATTTCCTCAACTAAAGCATATCTTTGTGAACAGACCTATAGCAGGAATAATATGCTGTGACTGTGGATAGATATCCTTGTCACTAATTAAATATTCCTTTGGGCGAATGCACAAAACAAAAATACTAACACTATAATTTCTCCAACTAAAATATATCTTAGTCTTTTTGCTAATAACGCAAGCTTAGAAAGCGCTTTCTTCCCCTACTCCTTCTCATAGGGTTTCCCAGGAAACGGCGTGAGAGACGCTCTTCTAAACCTACCATGTTTGAGGCTTTCTTGCAAGTTTAATCGCAATTGCTTTCTAAAATTAAGTTAGGTGGGGTTGAAACAAAAACAGCAATGCTCACACAGTTTCCTGGAAAACCACACAAGGGGGTACAGGAAGAAAGTGATTATTAAATTATCTTTTCAAATTAATGATATCTATTGATAATTTAGAAGCTTTTTCCATTTACACCATGAAGCATAATTTAAAAAAACCTGCTGTGCCCTTTTATTGTTCTTTCGTTTAATTTAACTTCATAAATATACGGTATTTTATGTTATATTTATTTGTGTTAAAAAGTAATTTTGAATGTAAGTTTTAGTTCTCCTAAATGGGTTTGTTGCTCCCCTTGGCAAGTCATATAATTTTTTAATTTTATTTTGTAACATACAAATATTCAATAAACTGATTAATTAAAGCTTGTGTTGTAATCGGAAGGACTATAGTAAAAAGCCAGACCGACCTATAGCAGCAATAAGCCTCAAACACGGTAGGTTAAGAACATTGACTCTCACGCCCCTTCCTTGGAAACTGTGGATAGATCTCCTTGACACTAATTAAATATACATTTGGGCTGATGCACAAACAAAAATATATCTTACAGTTCTTCTGATTATAATGCAAGCTTCAAAAAACATTTTCTTCCCCTAAACCCCCTCGTATGGTTTTTCAATAAACAACGCAATCGCCGCTGTTCTAAACTTACCGTGTTTGAGGCTCTTCTGCGAGTTTAATCGCAATTGTTTTCCAAACTCAAGTAAGATGGGGTTAAAACAAAAACAACAACGCTCACAGTTTCCTGGCAAACCGCACAAGGGGGTAGGGGAAGAAAGTGATTATGCAGCTTGTGTTGTAATTGGAAAGAGTATAGTGAACAGACCTATAGCAGGAATAACATGCTGTGACTGTGGATAGATCTCCTTGTCGCTGAGATTCTCTTCTGGCTCAATGATCACTTGTCCAGCCGAGTTTCTCCTTTCTACTTCTAGGTTGTTGTGGCGCCGAGGATCAGAACTGCCATAACCGCGACCACGGTGGGTCGGGGAGTTGCGGTGCCTGGAGTCGGAATGAGACCTGTTGCCAAAGAAAAACTCGTTTTATTGTGTCAAAATAATGACTCAGTTCATGAAAAAAGTTCAAACAATGCTTAAGTTCTGACATCTGAAAAATTTAGCTTTACTGAAGAGCTAGTCTGTACAGTTACTGCAGAGCCTAGTATTGTGTCATAATTATGTCCTCATAAAAATAAAAACTGAATGTAATAATTTTAAAATAGCAGGGTTGGAAAACAATTCTTTTTAGAAATAATTAGGGATTGGAGTAACACATTCACAATTTTTGGTAGGTTTTGATGGTTCTTAAAACCTTTTACATTCCTTAAACCTTCTAGAAATTAGCAGTAGTGACAAAATCGAAATTGAAGTTCAAGACCATCAAGTAGAAAATCACATCTGTGAAACAACAACAAGCAGATCACTTGCGAAAATTCTCATAAGACTAAAAACTGGACGCCTTGGAAGAATGAAAATTCAGCCAGATGGAACCAGAACATATCCCAGCTGCAAAAACTGTGACTATAAGTCCTGAATATGTCCTTCTTTCACAGCCATCTTGACGAGTATTCAGCAAATTAATGACTCTCATTAGGATCTTTATTTGGACAACTGCCTTCGGATTGCTAAGGTTGTGTGGAAGGCGCACAGCCTTATTTGACCTTCAAATTTCGATCCATAGACAAGACAATAACAAATAAGCAGTAAAATGTTTTAAAAAAACATCAGGATAGTAAAATACAACAGTCACGCTAAGGACCAAATCATTTCAAAGGACAAGATCTATAATACTGAGGATATTAGAATGTGGTAAAATTGAAGCTTTGAATTGACTTAAAAAACACCTAGAATAACCTTGATCTGAGTGTTTTGTGCGTGACTGTTCAGATTTATAGTGGTCCCTCCGACCATCCATCCTTCGGTCCCTTGATCGTCTTCGTACCGGTCATCCCTGTAGTCACAGTCATGCCGGTCATCAATCCGGTCACCATGGTGGTCTGTCTGTGGTCCTGCGAGCATAGTCCCGAGGAGAGTGGTTGTCGCGAGGTTTTATTTGTTTTAGTTATTTATTTTTATATTTAATAACTAGGGGTAATACTAACTACTTATTATTCCTAAGTTATTAGTTGTCTTTATTTACATTAATTATGCAATTTTTTAAAATTTAGGATAGGAGTGTGTAATACAAAAAAACGACGGAGGGGATAATGATGGAATGTCCTGATTTTTGGTTTAGAAAATCTGGTCACATAATCTAAAGCCAAAATCCCATCAACAGACTATATCTATAATAGTGACGGATACTAGAATGGTGGAATTGAACCAGAGACTAAAAAACCAAAGAATAACCTTGAATCTGAGTGTTTTGTGCGTGACTGTTCAGACTTGTAGCGGTCCCTCTGATCGTCCATCCTCCGGTCCCTCGATCGGTCATCCCTGTAGTCGCCCCCCACGCCGGTCATCAATCCGGTCGTACCGGATTGATGTGTGTTCGGTCGGTTCTGTGGTCCTGCGGTTGCAGTCCCGAGGAGAGCGGTTGTCGCGAGGTTTTATTTTTTTAGTTATTTATATTTAATAACTAAGGGTAATGCTAACTATTCATTATTCCTCAGTTATTAGTTTTTTTTTATTAACTACATTAATTATGCAATTGTTTGAAATATAGGGTAGGAGGGTGTAATAAGAAAAAATTACAGGAGGGGGGGGCAATGATGAAATATCCCGATTTTCGGTTTTGAAAATCTAGTCACATAATCTAAAGCCAAAATCCCGTCAACAGATTAGATATATAATAGCGACAGATACTAGAATGATGAATTGAAGCAGCAACTAAAAAACACAAAATATAACCTTGAATCTGAGTGTTTTGTGCGTGACTGTTCAGTTTCATAGCGGTCCCTCCGATCATCCATCCTCCGGTCCCTTGATCGGTCATCGTACCGGTCGTCCCTGTAGTCGCGGTCCCGTCGGTCATCAATCCGGTCACCGAGACGGTCGGTCTGGCGGTCGTACCGGTCTGTGGTCCTGCGGTCGTAGTCCCGAGGGGAGCGGTTGTCACGAGGGGATTTATTGTCTCGTGAGTGGTGCTGGCCTTTCCTGTCTTTTCTCTGAAAAGAGTAGAAGGCACATTTAAGATCAAAAGTCAGAATTCTTTCTAACATTAAAGGCTAGGTCTATATAGAATAGTTTATATTTTCAGATTTGTATTACTATTTCCTATTATTGTAATGTATAAAAGAACTCTGAACTACTATTTGTTTGTAATCTGATTTTTAAAATTGGTAGAGAGAGTCACTTAGATGGTGCCACAAAAAATAGCTCTCAGATCTGGGGAATATGTTGAGTCTGTAAAAAGTCTCTAGATTGCTATTAGTTATTTCACGGAATTAACTACAAAGATACACGTTAACATTATTCTAAAAACTTGTATGTTTTGTGTAAAGAAAAATATTTAGCGCAAAAGACATATTGGAATTTGTTTGTCTCAGGAGACGCATCCTTTTCACCTTTTATTCCTGTCTTTCCTTCGATCAGTGATCTGATTGGCTCTATGTTCCAACATGACATTGATTCACCAATCGAAGCTCATGAAAGAATATATTTTTATTTAGCATTTCTGTTACCACTCAAGACCTCAACATTTATTGTATTTAAAAAATTTCTAGTTACTAACAACTTATACTAAAATACAAAAATTCCTATACAAAAATAAAAAAAATAAGGTAAAAGAAATCTGGGCTATTAGCAACGACCATCACAATTTAGAACCATATCAAGTCACGAGCTGACACCTGAGTAGGTACCCTATATAAGTTTTAGGAGCAACATCGTACACAACATCGGGACATTTGGAGCATATTTCCCTCAACATAGGGTATTATTCGCCAGACTTTTTGGCTTCACATATCGTTTATCAGGCGGCAGTTATTTTGAAAATGCCCAGACTCAAACCTGGGATCTATTGCATGCAGGGCAAGCACCTTCAGGGTTCATAATCTATCTATGATAGTGAAATTCAAGTTTTTTTCAAGAGCGCATCAATGTCAATTCAGGAGATAACAAGGAATAAAATTGAATATGTTTGTTTATTAATTATCATATTAGTCTAGTGACTTCACTGCACTTCAAATTAGGAAACAGAAGAAGAATCTTCTAAAGAGTTCTGTGTTGTACTCTGGGACATTAACTAGTACCACGATGTCCGAACTCTATTATTCTACTGATCATGCACAGTAGACTTATTCTGAATCATCAAGTATGGAAGAAAAATGGCAGATAAAGGAGAAAAACGATTCTTGTTGTCAATTTTTTTTCAGAAGAGGAAAAAAAAACATTAGAAGATACACAAATTTCAGGAGTTGCAAGAGCCCTTAGAAAAAAATTGAAATTCAGGAGTTTTTCAGGAGGCGTACAAACCTGGGACCTTACTGACTGTGCTCCCCCGCATCAGAGATTAACAAGAAATCCTAGGCAAAAAACAATAAGGACTCACCTCTCCGTGCATCATATCTTCTTCCGGTTCCTCTGCGATGTCTGACAGCTCGGACCTAATCCCCTCTTCCACTAGATCCTCAACTCTGGCTCCCTGGAACAAAAACATTCCATCAACAAACATTCTAAACATTCAAGATGATCAATGACATGCTCTGCACTTGCAACATCCAAAAGCAGTGGAGCCCATACAAAGAAGTGGAGTAACATCAATGGGTGGAATACATCAAAGAAAACATTCAGATTGTTAAAAAAGGGTTGCAGAGGAGTGGAGTTGAACACCTAAGTAGCTGAAAATTTGGATTTTGTAGGTTACTCTAAGGTTTAACCTCTCGAATGGCCAGGAAATGGGCAAATATGTATGGTTGTTTTCACTGTATAAATTTTAAATTTAATTTATTTCAAATAAAATATATTAAAAAAAAATTAGAAGTTTATTTTGAAAGAAATGAGCATATAAACATTTCCAGATGAAAAAGTACATGAATAAAATTTGTTAATTATAAAATTTTAAAATTTAAGATTATTGTAAGAAAGACTGATGCCCAAAATACAGAAAAAGCCGGGTCTAACAATCGGAGGGTTAATTGTTAATTGCAGATAGCTATGTTGTTGAACCTTCTTAACGGGAAATCGAGAGGTGCTTTATATGTTTGAACAGTTTTGTGTTCGTATTAAAAATATTTACATTTCTTAGTTTATAAAACAATATATCAAAACGTAATGGCAAAAATTAGGTAGTAAAAAATTAATTATAAATATTTTAAAAAACCAATTATAAAATTTCAGCACATCAATTTATTCATTAGTATATTCCAAGCAGAAATAGGTTAAAAACCAAAACTGGAATAAAAAAAACCCTTACTTGCTATAAAAAATATTTCTTTTTAAAATATTATGCAAGTAACAAAATGCATACGATTTTGTTTATAAAATGGACATGGTTTTAAATATGAATGACATCAAACTTGCACATGTATTAAAAATTAACACAGACACATAGATGAATACAAAGAGAATGGAACATGTAAACATCAATGCATAGTAAGTTTAACATTGAAATTAGTAATTAAACATACATTAGTTGAATTCAGGGATAAATTGTCATTCCAAATATTTTGAAAGTAGAAAAGGGAAGTAATGTGGGTTAGGAAGGAAAATGGGGAAAGGAGAGCCATTCCTGCAATATAGAAGTTAAACCTACTCTTGTGCCCTCAAATCATACACATTTAACAAAATCCGACATTGTAGAAAACACAAAATGGTTCATTATTGTCCAAAGTGGTAATATAGTACAGTTGGAGGTCTACCTTACAGAGACACCTAAATACTTATGTTCTTTTTAAATGTGAACTTTGAGTTAGGTATCAATATTTTAAAATGTTATTGCAACCTAACACAGTTGTCAGAACTGAAGCTATCTATTTAGAACAACTAGACGGGCAATAGTTTTTGATTGGTCATTTCAAAAACGGGCATCTTAAATTTTAAGGTAATTAATTTCTTTCTTCTAAATATTAACCTGTCTGATTCATCCTCATCATTACATAAAAATGTAATTTAATTGAAAATTGTTCCCCTTACAAAATCTAACTTATGACAGCAAGGTCTTTGATTTGAGGTTTCTGATGTTATAATGTAGGCTACAGGAAATGAGCCTCATGAATTTGAATTTCAAAATTATTTTGAAAGGCGAGGCTGACACCAGAACGTGAATGCCACGCAATCTCATACAGACATCAGGATATTAGACAATGTGTCAGATCTTGTGTGCACAAGTTCTCTATACACAGAAGTATTAATTGGAGTAACTTTTATTGTTTTGTTTGATCTAATTATATGATTTGATGACTGCAGATTTACAGAACTTGTGATTGTACTTGTGCGGTCTCACAGAGATATCAGGATATTAGACAATGTGTCAGATCTTAGGTGCACGAGTTCTTTATATACAGCAGTATTAATTTTAGGTTTGTTTTGTTCGATTTGATTATAGGATGTCTGGAGAAGTACAGAAATTGCAAAAGATTACCTCAGCGACAAGATAACCTGAGAGAGTAGTCTGTCAGTTAAAAGTATAGTGGGGACTAAGGCACCTCTGGTTTAAGCATTTACTACTGCATTCGGAAGCCACTGGATAGAGGGAAGCACTACCAACCAAAAGTGGATCCTTCTAATTTGAGAGACAGAGGTCAAGCAGAGGATCCCGGAATTGGCTTTTCACCCCAGAGGTATTGATTTAGCGTGTTAACTTGGAGGACTAGTCATCATTAGTGTACACAAGGGTGTCTTTGGCTAGGACAACTCGAACTCTCAACCTAAGGGATACCAGTCAATCAGTTCACCCACCAGTTCATCCTGTCCTGAGAATGTTAGTAACTTAGGACTCTAATCAGAACCACTTTGCCAAAAATAACCAACAAATCAAAGACTTTAACCCAAGGGCACAAGAGCGGAACACCAAAACAGAGAACACCGACACCGCAAAAAGCAGCCCAGAGCAAAAGACCATTCCAGTCACAATGGAATGTCACCTTTTCCCCGGTGGCAATTTCTACCGCGGCGCTAGGATCGAACTCGGCCGTTCTGCGAGCCACGTGCTTCAGCAGCTCAGCAAGCTCGGTATCTGACTCGGAATCCGAGCTCCCAGTGGATCTTTTCCGAGGCCTCGGATGCGGTTCTGTGCCTTCCTCGGCAGGGGTTGCTTCTGCCTCGGCTGTTTGTTGGAGCTTTATAGGGGAGAATGAGATTGGGTTCTAAAACTAGCATATTTGGGAAATACAATTTTGGTTACTGTTGTTAGGGTTGTTACTAAACTAAGAATTTTATACCTGAAAAATAACTATAGCAATGGTTACTAATCAAAACTCTTCAATTTTAAAGGATTGCAAAGGTTTGTTTAACATTAAATATATATAACCACAATATAATTTTAACTAAATAACTTAAATAAATAATTTGAACTAGCATATTCGGGAATTACAAGTTTGGTTAATGTTGTCAGGGTTGGTACTAAACAATCTTTTGTCTGGAAAATAACTATAGAAATGGTTAACAACCAAAACTCTTCAACAATTTTAAAGGATTGCAAAGGCTTGTTTAACATTAAATATAGATATATAGCCACAACATAATTTTAACTAAATATTAAGAAATATATATTTAATTTATGAACCAATTGATGTACAGTAATGTAATTAAAAAATTATTTTATAACCAATTCGGATCCGTTTCTTAACTATTAAAAAAGAATATAAACATATAAGCAAGTACATGGGGGTTTCCCTTAAAACTCTTTTAACAAATATAAGGCATTTCTTAAAAAATAGTAAGTGCTGTATCAAATACCTAATTTTAACAAAATTTCAATACAATGCTAATAAATGCATTTATATACACACATTAGACCTGGTGATGAGCTGATTCTTAAATAATCTTTAAAAAGTTTTACAATTTAGGATCTTAATAGTTAGTGGCACAAAATAAAATAAAAATTAGAGGTTCTAAAATTATGTGATAAAAAAAAGTTTTTTTAAACAACTAACTCTAACAACCCTGTCACTTTTAATGAAATTGTTGAAAAATTGTGCAAGATTTATATTTAGATTAAGTTCACACCTTTAAGATTTTCCCTCTGCAAAGTAAAATTAATCAATATTATGACATTTTTAACAAAAACTGCTTTTTGTAATATAAAGACAATTATTTTTACGGTAACATGTACACTTCCAAACAAGTATAAAAATGACTTTTCGTGCCATATTTAAGAGCATTGAAAAAATAGACAATTTTTGCATATGGGGGGGGGGGGGGGGGCTCGGAATAAAAGTGAACCAAGTCCATAAAAAGTTTCTTTGTGCTACAGAGGTTTAAAGTTAAAGCTTTAGAACAAAATTACCAATTAATTTTTTTTAATTGCTGCTGTCCAGTGGATATTATATGAACTATGACTTTTTTCATTATTACACTGAAAACTCAAAAATGAAAAAAAGTGGACTTTGGGATCATTTGTAATCTGAACCCTCCATATGTAATTCTTAAAAATACTTTTCAAAAACAAAATAAAATAATCCAATATTTTTGGATCCACAGAACTGGAAGGCCTGAAAAAATATCATATAATTCATAAAAAAGAAAAATCCTGCTTAATACACACATTAAAAAAGTGAATATATAGATATTAATTATCTGGGTTAATAAATTAAACCGTGAACTCACCAATGTGGCAGCAACACCTTTGAGCAGCTCAACCGGAATAAGACATGGCATGGAGTCTATGGACAAGTTATCCCCAGACTTTGTTTTCACTGTTACGGCACGTTTCTTGAGGGGTGCTAAGTTCATCATATCTAACAGTGCATGGTCACCTGCAAAAAAGGTAAATACACATTTAGAAAACGTTTAGGCAAGGTTACAATAATGCAAAACTGAAAAAAAATTACAGATTAATTTGTAATATGTTTATGATTAACCAGATAATGTATTTTCTTCATCAATGTTTTTTTCCCACAAGGAAATTTGAATTTGGTTGTTAAGGGAGAATAGGCGCGCTGGACCGCGGGTCTCCAAACTCAAGTGCCTCAGTGTTAACACAATGGGAAATAAACTATTTTCCCTGCCACATTTCTCCGGCTGTATTGAATATTTTTACTAACGTTTTTTTTTAAATAATAAATGTAGATAACTTACAGGTCTCTATCTTCCCACTTTTTGAAATTGCTTCAAATATTTTGTGTAAAATTATTTAGTTAAAATTAAAAAAAATATTCTTACCCATTCCAAAAAGTGGGAAGGTCAGGACCTGTAAGTCAGCTACATTTATCGCAGAAAAAATCTGCTTGTAAAAATATTCGATACAGCCGGAGAAATGTGGCAGAGAACATATTTTTTTCTCCATAGGACTAACACTGATGCACTTTAATTTGGAGACCCCCGGTCCAGCGCGCCCATTCCCCCTTAAAGATATTGGTTTGCTTTTCAAAACAAGGAATCGTTATAAATCTCTTATTGTCTTTCAGCCATTGAAATGTGGGTATTCGAAAATTCAGTTTCACAGAGGTAAGCAGAAGATGGAGATGTTTGGCTTGAAAAAAAGTGTAGCATTGTTGGCAATCAACGCTAGTAAGCCTAAACAAAACGCTCACTCAATGTTAGTTTATTTTGAAACTCAAAATTTTTTCTAATAAAGTGTTAATTAAAAATCTAAAAAATAACTGTTTGATCAGCTGTAGACTGTACCTTGATACCTGAATTTACACAAGATGGTAGTAATTCCCTTTAAAGATAAGAAAAAAAAATGCAATTACAATTTTTTTATTAGAGATAAAGAAAGATGTGATGGACCTAGTCATTAAAAATCTTTAAAGCAATTTTTTCTGTCATTATTTCATTGGAAGTCCAACATTGATTTTTAAAAATTAACTGAAATATACTGATTGCAATAGAAAGTACTTTTATAGGTCCTTAAGAACCAGTTTCGCAAAATAAAAAGTTTGTGACAACTTTAAGGACTATAAGAACTCAATAAATAATTATGTGCATCATTTCTAAAGCTAAAAGTACATACCAGTAGGACTGTCGATTTCGCTAACTTTACGATCCCCTGTATAAACTGCATAGCCGGTGACCGGGGCACCGTTAGAAGTGCCCCGATTGTTGATGGTCACTGGAAGCCAAGTTACTAGCAAAGTTCCATCTTGGGGACCGGGCTCTATTTGGACATCAAGAGGGGGTTCAGGAAGACCTAGCGGAGATACAATAAGTTAGAATAGAATTTGTGTAACGCATATTTATAATTTGAACTGTCAAAATTCAATTTAAGTATTATAACTTAGTGGTAATAAATAAATTAGCTTAGAAAATTACATGCGACATTAAAGAATAAGCCAATTTTTTTTAATAATAAAACTGACTGAGTTTTTATTTGGCATTAAAGAACTTCAGTGAGAGCTGAATGCAAAATTTAATTGTAACTTTGTTTGTAGAGATTTTCTTTTTCTTATAATCATGAAACTACAAAAAAAAAAGGATCTTACTGAAAATCTTATTTTAAATATTAGTTTCATAAGTGTTATAATTCAGTTGAAAATGACCAAATATTTATAATATTTTCAAAATTATGAACTTCAAACTAACGATTAACCTTTTCAGTCCCGATGACAATTTGGCATCATCATTTTATAAATTTTTTTCTGATCGTCTATAGCCATTTATGATACCAAAAAGCACATCATTCGATTCTTCAAACTTTTTTCTATTCGAAAAAATAATTTTATTAATCCCAATAGATGTCAGCCCTATCATTTTTTTAAAAATTATGATCATAAACATGTTGATGCCAAATGGCATCACCGGGACTGAAAGGGTTAATATTTCAAGAGCAAAATAAATAATTTTTATGAAAGCACATTGAATTTTTTTTCATGCAACATTGACACAACTTCAATAAATTCAAACAAATTATGCAACAATCAACAATTAGAAAAAATTATATTAAAATTAGTTTGGTTATAAAAGTTTGGAAAATTAGATTTTCCATTAAAAGATTTATGTTAATGTTAGCATTAGAATTATTTTTACAAAAACATTTTGTGAAGGTCTGAACATTTTTTCAATTTGCAGTCTTCATAATTAACTGACTTTTTCCAGGTCTTTACTTGAATTTGATTTTTAATTATCATAAAGCAATGCTAAAACAAATCTTCATAAATTAATACTTTTATGATTTTTTGGATAAGTACTGCATCAAGAATCAAATGAATTAGGCTTTTCAAATTATTCTATCAGACATTTTAAGCATGTATGTTTTAAAAATTATGACAAATGGGAACTTCCTTTAAATGAAACTTAATACATATTTATAAAGGGGTAGCATACATTTAATTTAAATGAATTAATGAAAAATACAACCTAATACTTTTTTTTCTATATACAGCAAATTTTTAATACTTTGAAAATAAAATTTCATAGACTAATTTTTAAAAATGTGGGTTTAGTCTTAAAATTACCCTTTTTCTGTACTTCCATCAAAACTGACATAAAAAAACTATTAAAAAAGCTATCACCATTTCAAAAATTAAACTTAAAATAAAAATATGTATTACTCAAAATAACAAGTTGATACAATAGGGAACATAAATACACCACCATATTCTTGGTTGCACATGGTTAGAAAAAAAGCACACTGAATCAGCCAAAAGCACTGCTTTATTCCATTGAAAATTGCCTGACTATTCAGAAATAATGACATTTGGGTGGCTGGAATTGAAAATATTATAAGTATAATCTCTTTACTGAATCATGTTACAAGGCCGGACCTATCAAGTCTCCATTTAACAAGGCAATATTGGACTTTAAATATTTTCTTGCAGCAAAGGGCGCCACACGAAAATTTCATGAGTGTGCGCACGTGTTTCGCCACCGAAAATCTGGAAATTGGTACATTTGCCCACGAAATCCAAGAAATTGTTTTTAAAAAATCTGAATATGGCCGATATAAATCAAGTTGCGGGTCTACAGTGTTAACCCATTAATGACAACTTTGTGAGTACCATTAACACCTTCAGTTCCAAATAAAATGTTACTTTAAGGTTCTTTAAATTCGGTTTTTGTGCAGTGTTAACCCATTAATGACAACTTTGTGAGTACCATTAACACCTTCAGTTCCAAATAAAATGTTACTTTAAGGTTCTTTAAATTCGGTTTTTGTGTAACTTAATTCGTGCTATACATAAATTGTTCCGTACTATGGTCTTCAGTTGCTTAATATTTGGTTCATTCACATAAACTTAGGCAAAAAGCTTATTTTCACATGGCCAATTTTCTTGCCAATTGTCGTCAATGAGTTAAGGATGGTTTTGAGCTAAACAAATGCTACATTACCATACAAATCATGCATCTTACAACACTGACAACCTCCATTTACCGACAGAAGTGCAGCCGAGCAGAGTGGGTTGGTTAGTGCTTGAAGATTAACAGAGGAGAGAGAGACCACATAGAGAGAGGAAAATCAATTAACCTTTACAACCTTTGGGCAGGGTTCGGAACTCGATTGCGGACGTCAGGTAGCCTATCTTGCGAGGGTTCTCATGGTTGAAGAACAGGCGGGCAGGTCTTGCGCGAACGGAAACGCGATAGGTTGTGTTGGGGGCCAAACCTGGAAAAGAAATTAACGCATAATTAGAGGGATCAAAATGGAAACTTTAAAAATGATTTTTTGAAAATAAATCATTGCATAGAAAATAATCATTTAAGGAGTAATTTAAATATATATATGGAATTTAAATAATAATTGAAGAATACAGGGTAAAAACCCCTTCATTGCATAGGAATCTGTCTACATCAGTCCTCTTTGGCAACGATAGCGTGTCATTGCTTATAACTGGTGTAAGGAAACCGGTTTCTCACTTGGTTGTACTCTCGCAGCATCTGTAATTTACACAAGACACGAGTCCCATGTTTGTACCGTGAGAAAGAAACCGGTTTATTGTCACCAATGTCCCCCAAGCAGACCAAAATACTTCCTAATCAATAAAGAGGTTCTTCCCCTGGACTCTTCAATTGTGTAGGAACTTTAACTCTCTGAGAGATAAGCAAATTTATTGAAATGTAAATTTTGTTTTCACTGCATGAGAATCACAATTAAATTTTTAATTCAAAGTTTAACTTTTTAAAAAATGTATTTACGTCACGACTATTATAAATGACTGCCCCATACTTCAAATTTTAAAATTTAGTAAAATTATAAAATTTAGATTTTCAAAAAAGTTACGTGTGATGCTGAAAAACCTGACAGTCAGGTGACGGGTTTATACGCATGTATCTCTTGGAGGGTTAAGGAGTAAGAAAGTGATGTCTATGTTATATATTTTTGTTTTGGATAAACATTGAAAAGAATATTATACCTAAGAAAAATTACAGGAGGAAACACAGGTACATATTTCTCACACGGAAATATCAGTGGCAAAGTGGAAGGAAAATAGAGAATAAAGTTCTTTTATGTTGTGTAAAATATTTGACACTGATATAATACACATGCAAAATTTATAATTTCCGATTTTAAACAGAATTTTCCCGCACTATATTATGAAATAACCACACATGTCCTTTAAAACTACCTATTTATAACGTCATATATCACTATATTTTTAAACTTCTTTTTGCAGAAACAGTCAGGAAACATCTATCATTTCAGTTCTTGCCCAGACATTGTTATTTTATATGAATATTAATAAAAAGACGAAAAGCAAGCATACCAGAGATGGGATGCCTGAAGAAACTGGGTTTTAGCGTTTTCACTTCAACGCTGTTGATGGCAACAACATGTTGAAAGTTACTGTTGCTTGGCAACCAGCTGATGACAGCAGATGTTGAAGTGACATTCAATGCCTTCACACAACTAGGTGCCAATGGTATATCTAAGTATAAAAAAAGTTCATATTATATTAGTTTAGTTCATACTGTTTTGGAATATGTTATTATAAATAGTGGGACAGGAATGAAAAATGAATGTAGCATTGGTTTTAAAAAGGATAATTTTTTGGTTTAAATAATAGTTTTCAGTACAAATGAAGACGGTAAATACATTTGATGTCGAGAAAAGGTGTGTTATAATTTGTATTATACACACTTTATGAATTGTAAACAACTTTTTTTCTTATTATTATGGAATGAGATACATTGATATACTTATTAAATAGGGCACATTTGATAAAAAAAAGTAACTTAAATTATGCCAAACTAATAAGAATCAACCCTTAACGTCCTATTTTTAAGACACCTCATTTTATTACTCAGCCACGTGACGGCTTCTTTAAGAATTTCAAACTAAAAGCATAACTATATATCGCACTGTATGCGGAAAAGTGACCTATTGCACAAACATGACTTTTAGAGTTGCAAATGCTATAATATTCAAAATTTAAATATCTAGCGATTAAAGCAAAAATTAAATCAATTGGTAGAATAGTTGGAATGCAGAAAGCGAATTATTATTTCTATAATGCAATGCAATGGAAAAAATAAACTTCAGACGATTTTTCTGAAAAACTAGTATTTTTTTTGCGACAGGTCTCTTTTTTGCATACAGTGTGATATGTGATCAAACATTAAGGACGAGTACTAAGATTACATTTTTGTCCAGAAAAGTCACTGTACCTATATAAAAGAGGAAATGTCATTCTCTCAAATTTCAGGACCAAAGAGGTTAACACAGATTGAATATATATAAGAATTGGTTACTTTGAAAATACATAATATTTTACTCAAACAAAAACTTCTTAATAACAAACCTTTTCCAATGACAATTGTGCAGGCTGCATCTCTTGAATGGCGACCAGAGGAGTTTACAGACCGCACACTAATTCTATGAGGCTAAAAAGGGAAATATAATTTAACAAAATATAACATTTTAATATGGAATTAATGGATTTTTTAAAGTAAAAATACATTTAAAACTTTTTTATATGTTTGTAAAACAAAAAATCAAATTCAAAATTAAAAATCATTGTTGCCAATGCATCATAAAGTTTTTGAATTTAAAAATTACTTGAAATT
This sequence comes from Oedothorax gibbosus, assembly GCA_019343175.1. Classification (NCBI taxonomy): domain Eukaryota; kingdom Metazoa; phylum Arthropoda; class Arachnida; order Araneae; family Linyphiidae; genus Oedothorax; species Oedothorax gibbosus. Next base: position 55,495 of record JAFNEN010000912.1, on the reverse strand, counting down.
TCATATAAGTTTTTTAAAAATCACTGATTATTTAAATTACTTTAAGAAAAACCTTTAAAATCTTAAGGGGAAAGACCAAGTCCCCGTTAATTTATAAATTGTGCAAAAGTTTTGTTGGGTGCCTGCTCAGGTGTCAACCTTGTCACTTAATCAGAGTTGTAAATTACAAGGATTTATAGGGGATAAAGTTTCCTGCCGATGGGGTCGTTTCAGATGATGTAACTCTCCTGTTCTCATTTTGAGGATTTCTTGCAATTTCATTGGGTGCTTCTTTTTCACTCTCACAATGAGTGTTTTCTTTTTATCTGCTGCATTCGATTTTAGAGTTGTTTAATAAATAGCAGAATAAAAACAAGTTGCATGTAAACTTTATTAGTAGTAATAGGATAAATTTCAAACATGCAAAGCATGACCAAAACGTCAATGTTATTGGAAAACTTCGGTTTCGATGATGTTTTGTCTTATGTAGAGAAATTAAGTGAAATTGTGGGATAGCAATTTAACACGATTCATGAACCTAAAAAAAGCTTATTCTGCTGTAATAAAAGTTTGTACACAACAATCCTTTCAGAAGGTAAGAAAATATGATATAGTTGAAAACAAATGTAATACCAGAAGGACAGAGAATGCAAACAATACCCCTGGAACTGTTGTCACTCAAGAGGTTGCAAATGCCCATTCGGGGACCCCCAAAATAAAATTGTCAATGTTGTTGTCCTCTGCCTCCAGGTCATAGACTAGAAGGGGAGGAGAAGGCTTTTCAGTAATCGTGAGGGTGGATATCTAACTTCTACTTCAAAAGGGAGCCATTTCCATATTTTAGGCACGTTGGTGGAGGGGAGGGACAATTTCTACATACAACCTGCACCTATGGTACTGTGCTATGATTAACCACAGGACTTTTGGTCCCACAGATTTTACAAGCACTTTCTCCGCTTGTACTCAAGATAACTCAAATATCTATGCCTTATCAGGGATTCAAACCACGGTCCACTTGCTTTACAAGCAAGGAAATCACCATACTGGCTGGGCGACAGAAATTTTCAGTAAATAGGCATTATGGTGGCAAATAGCAATGAGGAAAAAACAAGTAGGTTTGTAATAGAATCTGTTACTTAGCCCGCTTCCACACAACATTTGCGTTCAACAGGAAAAAAAAGGGCCAAACACAGTATTAATTTAAACATTTACACTCTAAATTGGGATATCTTCATTTACTTTCTATCAAAAATTCAATTTCAAAATTTTTTCGGAGATTTTCAGTGTCTTCTAATTTTGATGCACAGATTATTTTTGACATATCACATTTATCGGTAGCATTTGTAGTTTGGGCTATGAAAATGGGTGAAGGCACAGGCATTATAAAAGCTTCTACTTTTTATGTCATAAACATAGTATGAAAGCTAAAACCACCTTTGAAATGACATTCAATTACACCAACCCACCTGATTGCAGTCCACCCCTTCGACCAGCGCCCTAGTCTTCTCAATGGCGCGAATGGTGGCTTTTGGTACGCCATCCACGTAAACGTGGTACGCCTCGGCAGTTCCACGAGGAGCATCGGGGGGACACCACCCAATCAGGATGCTCTTGTTCAACTGCCGCTCCAGCACGAGGCGGGTGGGAGGAGGCACTGCAATACAAAAATAACACTTAGAATAATAAAAAGTTCTAAAAGGACTAAAAAAGCCTACTTCCCTTAACTTTAAAGGGGATTGGGAGCGAGTTTACACACAAAAGTGTCTGTGTTAATCCAATGGAATCATTCCACGTCAAATCTGCCAGTTCAAAATCTTCATATCACAGAAATCGATCGTGATTTTTTTAAGTATTACAGACATATTTATTCGACTCCAATTTTTGAATTTTTCCAAATTACAAGAATTGATGAAGTTTTGATTTTTTTTAAAACAAAAAGTTAAGCCTACCTTTTTCTTATTTAGAATTACGATTTTTGAGAAATGGGAAAATGATGTTTTTCATAAGAGTTAGAGCCCTGTAGTTGGCTTACAAGGCTCTATAATTCCACTTTTTTTTAAAATTGGTACGAATATTTTGTGGTAAAATAATTTACTGAAAATTAAATAAAAATATCTGAAATAATTTGAAAGAGAGGGATTACAGAGCCCTGTAAGAAGGCTACATTTATCATAGAAAAAAAAAAACGTTTTTAAAAATATTTTATACAGCCAGAGCAATTTAGCTTAGGAAATAATTTTTTTTCTCCATTAGATTAACAAAGGGATGCTTCGTTTTGGAGACCCACTCCTATTCGCCCTATTCACTGATGATCATAGAGTACGGAAAAAAGATTTAAAGAGCAGAAAGAAATTTCTCTTATGTCAGCTCTTTTAAACAAAAAAGAATTTTTAATATAGGACGATTCGAACTGAAGTTGAAACAGACCATTGACAGACAGGTAAACAGACATCCATTCGGATGTTTAGATGGAAAGCCAAATTCACAAACAATAGGTCCCTGGTATATTTTATACACAAAAAGAATTTTTTAGATTGGTCTGATAGAACAGAAATGGACTGAGGACAGGCAGGTAGACCGATGTCCATTCTACAGTATAGACAAAAAGTACAAAATATTGGTCCCTGATGTCAATTTTCAAACAAAAAAAGAATTTTTAAAATCGGTATGTTAAAAGTGAACTGTGAACAAACAGACAAACCGAAATCTCTACAATGTCAATATCTACTCTTTTTTAAAAATTATTTTTAATTTTGAAAAGAAAAGTAGATCTATAAAAAACATGCAACAAAATTATAAAATGCTGCTTAGGTTAACTACCAATAGGCTATAGAAACATTGCTTTTTTAAAACATATATGTCACAAGAAAATTGAATTCAGGGAATTTTATATATAGTGTGTTTAAATGATATATGCACACCGTTTTTGGATATATGCACACAGTTTTTGACTAAAAATGGTGTTTTCCTAATGTTCTAAAAAACACAATAAAAAGTATTTTTAAATACCTGGTCCTTCTTCTCGCTCGATGTCTGTCAAGTAATCTTCAAATTCTTCCATATCTTCTAAATCAATATAGTCGTTCATTCGATGAAAATCATCTGATAAACACATCAATTTAGAGTTATTTCGTTGTAAAGCATTCAAGAAAAGAAACAAATATGAAGAAACAACAAGTAGGTTTGTAACAGAATCTGTCACTTAACCCGCTTCCACACAACACTTATGTTTAACAGGTAAAAAGGCGAAAAACACCATTAATTCTATATTAAACATTTACATGCTAAATTTGGCTAGTTTCATTTATTTTATTTTGAAAATTCAATAATTATTACTTATCGTTTGCAAAAATTAATTTATATTTCAAAGAATAAATATGTAATATTCCTTGCTTTCAAATAGAATGAAAACATTTCATATCAACATACAAAGAATCCGTAGTGAAATATATTTGACGTCATTTCAAACTGATCGATGTTGCAAAGATAAATTTATTTTAATTTATTGTCTAAAAGAATTAAAGTTTCTCGAGCGATTGTTGCGAATGGCAATGGTGATTTAATTCTAATAAAAATGGCTTCCTATGCTTTTTAAATGAGCATTAAATTTTGCAGTATTTTAAATAATTCGAATTCTTTTCTGAAATTTTCAATGTATTCTAATCTCGATGCGCTGAACTTTTTGACGTATCACACTTGTCCGTAGCATTTGTAGTTTGGCCTATGAAAGTGGGTGACAGACGGACTGAACGATTATAATACCTTCCACTTTTTACGTTATAAACGTAGTGGGAAGCTAAAAAATACATTTCATGTTTAATGAACCACTACAAATACACAAGTAGGTTTTAAGAAAAAGAAAATTGTGTTTAAAAAGAATGTATGATACTCTAACAACAATCAAAAACTGTCATGGCCTTAAAAAATATTTTTAAGTTTCATTAGGGCTGCATTACTTAAATAATTTTAGCTAACTTTGCTTTAAAATTGGATGGGAATAATTTACAGAAAATCTACACCAACTTTGACCCAGTTTATATTTAACAATGAGGAAGTTTAGCATTTTTTAGATTTACCGTTTGGTGTTGTATTGTAAAAAAAAAAATAGGCTAAAAATTGTCTAAAATCCATTTTGCAAACGAAATTAAGAAAAAAATCTTTTACCAAGTTATAAAGTAAACAAAAATGCCAAAAAAGAGAAGTGATCACTAATTGTTCCAAACGCCCGATATCACTGCTTTTGTCATGCGTGCCTACAGTGAAGAATGTTTGATTTCTGTATATGCTTGAATTCCTGTCTAAAAATGAATAGTAAACTGGAGAATTTAAAACTTCTTTAACTGCTGTAAACTCAGCAATAAATAATAGTAAATAGCACGCAGGTAAAAAAAAAAAGAACATGGCTGCAGAAAAACTTTGGCACTAGCTACGTCATCAGCTGTTCATCTTTTTTGCAATCACTCTTTGAGTTGCTGTAATTAAGTAAATATTGAGCAGAATGATGAAATATTTTGGATTCAAGGAGTTTCTCAGTATTCCGAATCAATTTGAAAAAAATTAAAATGCTGAACTTCCTGTTATAACAAATGTCAATATAAAATCTTAATAAACCTGTTGTAATTTTCGATTCAACTCTGCAATACATTTGTGGATCGTCTCCAGCTAAGTCTCCTTCATGCAAAACTACACTTGCACTGCCGTCGTCAGAGTCCCTTGTCCCATATAAAACTTGGGACTGGAACTCGTACAATTCCTCTCCTAAATAAAAGAACACATGAGATATATAAAAAGTTTCAGTCTCATTTACACATACATGAAGAAAAATCTGAAATCATCAGCACAAATAAATAGTTAGAATATAAGCAAACATATAATATAAGCAACATATAACTTTTACCAGCAACTAATTACAAAGAAATTTGATACGTTTTGTAAAACTTTTTTTAAATTTTAAGACTAACAATAAGATCTAAACTGCAAGACTGTGTACAGGGTTTTTTAAGAATGTACTGTTGTTTTGAAAGTCTCATTTAAAAAGACTGGTCAATTTCGGAATACCCTGTCATATTTAGTCTCATTTTCTTTTTTCGTTTAAGAGCAAGAAATTTAGAATTTATCTTAATCACAATAAAATATTTAAAATATATAATTCATTTAGTTTCAAATATCACAAACTTCATGCAGTCTTCACATTAATAACTTATAAATTAGAAAACCATTTTATTCTATAATCATAGTTTTGTAAAAAAAAAAATTAATTAAATAGCACTATAGCATGTACATTTTACCTATTCTATGCTGGTTTTAATTGTATTAATCCAGTATCCTTAAATGTTTGTAATTTACATAAACAAAAATAAAGCATTTGGGAAAGTATAAGATTTATTTGGAATTGATTTGCAACAGAAAAATAAAAAAGTTTTATTACCTACCTGTTAGTTTTTCTACAAAGTTAGAAGGAACTAATCCTTTTTGACCATCTAGAAGTTCTCCATTGAAAAAGCCATCCTGAAATTTAAACAAAATACTTTATCTGTAAAACTTAATTTTTAGTATAAATATCAAAGATTAATTATTATAATTTGTTTTTTAAAATGCCAATGCTAGTAATGCCTAAGTAATTTAAAAATCAAAAATTATTTGACAAGCATCATTAATTAATTTTGAATAAACTAAGATTGTGAGTAGGAGTTTGGCTGCTTACGTACTGCTTTGGTTTAAAGCAGTAACATGATTTTTATGATTGACAATAATGGACCAAATTGACAATAATACAACCAAGAGAATATATTTTAAGTCGGTTTCTTACTTTAAAAACATTTAATTGAAGAGTTGAACTCATTGCATCGTGTGTTTAAATTCTAACCTATGCCATAACAAATAGAGCCATCTTATTGAACAACATTATTCTCAATTTATAGATTATCCAGCTTCAGACTTGGGGTTGAAAAGCCAACCTAACTATGAATTTAGAATCATCAGTACAGTGACATCGAATACTAAACAATTAATTTTACATTCACACAACAGAAAGGAATTGTGAAAATATAATTTAGCCCTCTGAGGGCTATAGTCATACAAAGCCTTTAACTGAATGTCAGGTTTTCCAGCAACATGCATATTTGTTTTTAAATTTATAAATTTTATAATTTTACTAAGTTTTAAAATTTAAAGTATGCTGGGGTCATTTATAATTAATTGCTGCAGAAATATATTTTTGAAAATGAAATTAAATTTTCAGTTGAAGTTTTAAATTTTAATCTCATAGAGTAAAAACGAGTTTACACTTCAGCCAATTTGCCAATGCAGAACTTTCAAAAACATCCCTTACCTCATCCATATCTCCGAATATGAGCACATAATCCCCCGCCGTCAAATTAAGCTCAGCCTCTGGATTCTCGTTGGGGCTCTGCTTTATTGGGTCATAGCTGTACCGAGCAATGAACACCTTGCAGCGCCCTCTGTGGGGCAAATCGATGTGGTCTGTCTCCCCGTAGCCCGTCGTCTCGGAGGCGTGGGTCTTGGCGCCCGGGGTTGAGTTGTAGGGGGTGCTGCTGGGCAGGGTGGGTAGAGTTGAGCTGTAGTGTCCTGCTGCCCCGTGCAGGCCAGACAGGGAAGAGATGCCCGTGAGAGGGGTGCTGCTTCGGGAGCCCGGAGGTGTGGCTGAGAATGGCCTCCGTGTGGCTGGAATGAGAGTTTGGATTTATTAAACATGGCACTAGAGCTGCACAAATGTCTTGGTTTCCGAAGCATCGTAATTGTAGCGTCTGTCACACTGCTTTGGATTTTTTTTTAATACATACTGTACTACCTTGTTATGAATAAACTGCTCTCCCTTTAGGACGACACATTTATTTTTACAAAAGTACCCAAAACGTACAAGACAAAACATGGAAGTCTTCTGGCCTAGCCAAAAACGATGTTACGGTTTCTATTTCTAAACAAGTTCTGACGATTCCATTACAAAGGCAACCACGAATTTTCAATACAGGCGTCAAATCACTTTACTTCAAGTATGAAACTCAATTTTCTAAAAAGTATTAATTTTATAAAAGTCACTTCACTACTATTTGATTGGTGGCACTCATGCTATTTGATTGGTTGTCTTTTAAATGTATGATGACTTATCTTTGTGGGAAACTAGCCAAATGGTCTTAATCGCCTGACTTGACCCGATCTGAGGCAGGTCACTCTTTAAGTTTACCAATGTGCAGTCAATTCTATTTAAAGTCCTTGATATGGGAATTGTTATTTTCAATTTTTTTTTAACGGACCACAACAAATTAACGTGCAGTTCCTTACGCACTACGCTATTTAATAGCTGATTGTTGTTTGAACATAATCCATTTATGGTACATTAGGTTCTCTCTTAATCGGACCCTGTTTAACCAGATCTTAGCTTTAATCGGACCAATTTTTTTAATACTTAAAGGGTAAAATAGATATAAAATCATGTGTTTTCTTTTCGATTCCCATGTGAAACTGATAAAAAATTATGGACTTATACCAGTAGCTGAAGTTCTAAGCTCCAATAAAAAAAGATTACTATTTTTTTAATGGTATGTAACTTATAATGCTTTAATACAGCGGTTCCCAACCTGGGGGCGATCGCCCCCAAGTGGGCGATTTGTGTTATCAAGGGGGGCAAAAAATACTTGAGGGGCGATCAGGAGGCCATGAGTATTCAAAGGGGGAAAATTAAAATAATGTTGTACCATTGTATAATAAAACCATTCTCCAACCATAACCAAACCAGCCAATTTTTACATTCAACTCCTTAGTTTTCTAGAAACCAGTAAACATATCTTAGTTAATTATTTCACTTTTGTTCATTAAAAATATGTCAGAAAAAACATAAAACACATATTTTTATTTTATTTAAAAGTGACCGGATAAAGCTTCTTTGGTTGCTTTTATAAACGGTTAGTAAGTGTTATAAAACTGTTTTATAGTTACACTTTAACTCAAATTATGATTAGACATAACATGAAAATTAAAAGGGGGCGATGAATGTTGATCAACCTAAAATACGAGGCGATGGTCCGGAAAAGGTTGGGAACCACTGCTTTAATACATTTAATAATATTTCTATTTTACATTTATTTATAACACAAATATAATCAATGTAAAAATGTGCAATCAAATGGTCATTTAAACTATAATTTATTTCACTTCTCTGGTTTAACTGGTTTACCCTCGATCCCATTTAAGCCAGTTAAGAGAGAGTAATGTATAACTATAAGACCAACCTCCAAAAGCTATCATCTGTAGCATGATGCCTCTTAACCCAAATACAGTAAATTTCTGTTACAACAATTCCAAGAGAACAGAAAAGTTCTTTGTTATAGTGGATTGTTCGTTAAAACGGAATTGCATTAAAAAAATAAAATTTTGTTAAATTTGAAATGCTACAAAAGTCAAAAATATGCAACAATTTCATTAATAGACAAGTTATAAAATTTATACTTTCAATGAACAAGTACTAAATAATATAACTAAGTATTAAAAGTTTGAAGATGGCTGTGCCCACATCTTGAAATTGTGCAGTCAATATTCTTTTCCAACTCAGCCCGATCATCGCCAACTGGTCACTACAGATGTTTGGGTTTGACCCATTGAATAGCAATTTCGGGCTTTCTTGTGGAGGGGCGTTAGGGGGGTAGATTAGCAAAAGAATGGAGGTATGGTGATCCTAACCCCCCTTCTCTTTCCATTTGACAACAATGATAAACAACCCGTTTAAAAATTGTTTTTGGTGCCTTTTCAAAACAGCAGAAACAGAAAAGTGTGAAGTTGCCGAAGAAAAAATCCTTCGTTATAATGAAACTTTGTTTTAGAAATTTCGTTAAAATGGAAATTTTAAACTGTTATTCTTATAGGATTTCAAAAAGGACTGGGGATTTATTTTGTTACACTGGATATTTCGTTGTAATGATATTCGTTATAAATAAATTTTACTGTAATACCTTAACTCCAATAAAATAGAAAAAAGAACTTATATAGCTATTCTTAACTCCAACTTCAAATATGCTAAATGGAGAATATATTTCTGAAGAGTTAATTTTTACACCCCCAAAACCAAATGCCCCTTTATTAGTGTCATACTAAGGAGTAGTTGTCAGCGGTTGATGCCAGAGGAAAAATTTAGAGAATGTAAATCTTTTTATAACATTGAAGCAAAATAAATGAAATACTTACATATAGTCGCTCTTTTTCTATCGAGTTCTGCTAAAATCTTATTGTCTTGTTCTAATTTTGCCATTAATACATCAAGCTCTTTCATTGTTACAGATGATTCTGGAAAATTAAATAATTACTTAAAAGTATAAAGATGGACGAGAGAAAAATTAATATTTTAAATATGTGATAATGATAAAAAAAAGAACACATGACAGTATAAATTAAGCTTAAAAGTATTTAACTAGAAGATGGCATTTAAAAAATATTACTTAAAGTTTTATAATAAGAAAAAGCAAACTATCTATTGATGTTTCACTAAATAATGATCTGAATCATTTATGCCTTAATAAAATTAAGCTTTAAAGCAGAGAAAAAAGTGCAAAAACAAATGAGTGGTCCAGGAAAAAATAGTAGAAGGCATAATTAAATTTGTATCAATGTTATTCCAACATAACATTTATACATTGAGGTTTATAAGGTTTTTCAAAAGTATTATAAACTTAATTGATAGAGCATAGCTAAAATGAATCAAGAGCATATCTAAAATGAAAAACAAATTGTTAGCAATATTAAAAATCCCAATACAGAAAGAAAATGTCTAATTATACAACATACACTTAAATTAAAAATTACACAAAACAATACTTTTTATTTTTAAACCTTTTGTTCAACAGAATAGACCCAACATAAAGTTTTTATCAGTATATTACCTAACCAAAATAAAGACATATTTGATTTTAAGGCAGTTTTGTTAAATTAACATGCATTAGAAGATGTTAGATTATAACTTCATTATAATATTTATATAATTGAGATAACTAAAACCTAATTATGACAAGAAATAAAGGATTAAAAAATGCTTTAAGCACTTTTATACATCATAAATAATTTGTAAATAAGATCGCTTTTTAAAAAAAACTAGGTATTGAACTTAAGTTAAATGTTCTAGTAAGAAGTTGCCAATTATAAAAATGCGTCTTTATAAAGCAAAAACTAGTAATACATTTTCAAATACAGTACATACACAACTGACTATTGGAAAAAACACTATCTATGAAAATAATTCCTGTTTTATACTTTAACTTATCAAAAATACAGAATAAAAATTGGGACAAGCATAATTAATGCATTATAAACACAGACCCTTCAAATTTAGAATAAAACACTTAATTTTATCACAAATGTATCAAAAATTCTACTTAAAAACCTATGTATAGATGTATTTTGTAAATACAGTGTTGTTTCAATTAAGGCTAGTTTAGAATGGAGAGAAAAAAGAATGTGGTTCTGGTAAACACTAAATTAGAACAAATTACTATAATAAAATTGTGTGAATAACAAGAACACTCTATACTTTAAATTGCTACCATGCAAACTTTTTGAATAAAAGGAATTTTGAAATCGACTAACTAAACTAGTAGTGTAAAATTTGCTTAGACTAGCTGCCTGGCAAAATAGTTATTTTTATTTAACTGTGTCCATAAAAGGTTGATCAAATATTACCATATAATTTAATATAAATGATTTAGCAAAACGTAATAGAAAAAACAAACTTGCATAAATGCTTTTTATTGTTTTCCTATAATTCTTATTAATAAATTTATGAGCAAGGTAGTTAAATCCATACAGAGTAAGTAAATTGAAATTATCTATAATTTATTAATTATTTTAAAACACCTATTAAAAATCTCAATTAAATGTGTTACATTCATATATTTTGTAGAAAATTTGATCTGATGATTCTTTTTAAAGTAGAAGCTTTTTTTCATTGAATATAAGTTAATTGCTATTTGAAACTGATATTATTAACACTTAAATCCTATCAACCATTTAGGACACATAAAATAATGTTAAATTACAAGACTAACAAGGAAAAAAAGGCGCAATGCACTACTGGCTGCTAGGTAGATCTGAATGCCGCTATTGGCCGATTCAGTCGTATCGCATACTTACGTTGCTTAGGTAATCTACTTTTGTTGAGTTGCCAATACATTTGTTTATTCCGCTCACTCTCAATTAATAATTGGTCAATTGCAGGAGAGGAAAATGAGGATTCTGCCCAAACAGTGATGGTTAGAACACTCACACAATAATATAACATTTCAAGTCAGTGTTATGAATTTGTTTAATGGTTTGTATTTATATGTTTTTATGTAAAACTGCAATTTTCATCGAACCTAATTTTAGAAATAAAGGCCAATGTAAATTACAATTGCATGGAATTAAAAATGTTGATGTTGAAAATCTAAACAATTGTATGCATGTGGAAAATTATGCCATAAATAAAAACCTATATTAAGTATTGGTTGGTTAAGTTAAATCATCACACTAGAGCTACACGAGGGTTATTGGTGAAGGGGCATTGTAATTCAGAACTATAGTCAAGTGATGAGCCGACACCTGAATAAGCACCCAACGCGACTTATAGGAACAAAAAAGTATGCAGCTTAGAGTGTTTGAAGCATGTTTAACATGCACACTGGCACACTCTCTAATGGGGTATTATTTGTCCGAAGGATGGCTGCACAGATCGTTAATTAGTGGGCAGTTATTTTGCAAATGCTCCGGACCCAAACCTAGGAGCGTCGACAGGACTTTGAAAGCATACTTAACGTACACTCCCTGTACACAGGGTAGAATTCAAAATTTTGGACTGTACAGACTGTTTATAGGTCAGCAGTTATTTCGGCAATGCCCGAGCCTGACACTTTCGCATGTAAGGTAAGCGGCTTACCGACTGGGCTCCCCAGCCCCAACAAATATTTGAGATTTTGACATAAATAAAAAATCTTAATAACACTGACTTGTTTGTAAATTCATTATGATAAGACACAACACAAACATTACATGGTAGGTAGAATAAAGGGAAGAAACACAATAATCAACATAATTTGAACATTAAATAAAAAAATGTATACTTACTCATGGTGTGTCTATGACTACTTTCTTCGTCTTTCTTTTGCTCCTCAAATTGTGCTGTTAACCTTTCCATATTTTGGGAAGTGACCGGGGAACCTGTGTTTCAAAGAAATGTTTAATTTATTTAGCAGTCATCTTGACAAGAGAATCTGCCGATGTTTTTGCAATTGTTGAAGCTGGTGCATCAACTGACTCACTTGACTATTACAAATGTAGAGACTATGTCCTTTATGTGTTACCACGATCACGACAAGTTGCTCCCGGCACAATTGTGGGCATTAAGAATTCAATCACTACCAATTTTAAGATCTTACATGAGGTGCAGTGAAATTGATTTGAAGCGGTAGAAATGAATCTATGGAAAAATAATACTCGAACTAAGTTCATTTTTGCTTATAACCCCCTTGGAAACCTTCCAATGACCCCGATTCTTAATGCTGCTCTTGATAGAAATACAATAATTATTGGAGATTTCAATGGTCATTCTCCAAGATGGGGCTACAGAGACACAGACTTATTGGGCGAAGCTTTGGAGGATTTCCTTGACTCTTCACCGACAGCACTTCTTCATATCGCTGGTCATACTTTCTTCTCTTTCAGGGGGGAAAAAACCAACCCTGACTTAGCCATAGTACATGCTAGAATTGCCCCCCCCCCCCCCAACGTCTCTGAAACTACTGGAATCTTGCAGTGGCTATGGTAATAGAATACTGTGCGTGAAACGTCTCCCTAAGAATGTCTTCCTCTCCCAACCTAAAGCCGATCATCTGCCTAGATGAGACTTAAAAAAGGCAGATTGGACAAAATTCTCCCACCAGACTGACATGCTCTTGATTCCAGACATCATTGTTAAGGAGAACATTGATAAAACCTACGATGCCATCACCGAAACAATTAGAACTTTTGCTCTTGAAACAATACCAAGACTCAAGAGGTAAAGTCAAAAGGTATAAACCTTCCTGGACTGTGGAGCTGGCTTCTCTTAAATCAAACCGAGATGAAGTACGTATCCAAGCTGAGCTTACGGGTGACATTTCTGACAACATAGCCCTTAGACGTACCCAAGCCGTTTTTAAGAAGGCCATCAAACACACTAAAAGAGACTGTTTCAAGAACTTTGCTGCCAACTTAAGCTTTAGAAAAGATGGCATTCAAGCTCATAGATAACTTTCATCCCTAAACAATGAACATACTTCCGAAAAGAATGAACTTCTTTTTTCACTTGGTAGAAGTTTTACCACAAATAATGAAAAAGCCATGGCCTTGGTCAAACACTATGCATCTGTTTGCAGACTTGCTGAATACAATTCAAAAAGAAGGCAAACCTCTTAAGAACATCCCCTGCATGTTTAAACCATGATGAGGATTTATTGTTCAATAGCGATTTCTCAACCAGTGAACTGCAAAAGGCAATGGAAGAAACAAAGAGAGGTAAAAGTGCTGGGCCTAACGACCTACCAGCGGAACTCTTCCTACACTTGGGAGAAAGTGCAAAACATACACTCCTCCTCTTCTTTAACACTACTTGGAAAACACATATCCCTGCTGATTGGAGAAAAGCAATAATTATCCCGATTTTGAAACTACACAATGCTGCAGAAACACCTTCAGTTATAGACCCATTTCCTTAACAAATGCTTGCTGCAAATTAATGGAAAGAATGGTAGCCAACCGTCTTAACTTCTTCCTTGAGAACAGAGACAAAATCTCCAGTCTCGAAGCTGGTTTTCGAAAGAGGGGGACTATCGAACAAACCGCTTTTCTTTCCCATTGCATTAAAAATGGTTTCCACCGCAAAGAATATACTCTGGTCGTTGTTGTAGATTTCAAATCTGCATATGACACTGTCTGGCTAAAGAGGCCGATCTACAAAATGCAATGTATGGGAATTCAGGGCAACATGCTGAAGTGGTTCAAATCCTTCCTATGTCAGAGATATGCAAAAGTCAATTACAAATCATCTTTCTCTAAATATGTTCAAATGAGAAATGGGCTTCCCCATGGAGCCGTTACTAGCTGTTTTCTCTTTAACATCATGATAAACGACCTGATCGAACAACTCCAAGAGATTGAGGAAGTACAGTTCTTATAGAATTTATGGCTAACTGAACTGTTAATACTAACAACATAAAAAGTACAAATTAAAAATAAGTTCCGTAATCTAAATGTATGTGCAGATAAATACTAAAATTTGAACAAAGACAGTATGCATCAGGAGTTCTACATTATTTTATCAGTTTTTTGTGGCGCTTGGCCTTTGAGTGTCAGAATTTTAATTTTTTAGTTTAAAAATAAATCAAAGTAAATCAGCAAGTTAAAAGTGTCAATTCTTCAAACATGATATTAAAAAAATATCCTGCGGAATAAAACTTATTTGGCCTCTCAAACTATAAAAAAATATCGATTATATTTGGGTTCTTATAAAAAAAGTAATTAACCAAGGTTAATGAAGACATCAAGGTCTGAAATACATTGTTAATTCATAGACATAAAATTATAACATGGAAAATCATGTGTACAACAGATTGGACCAATATATGCATGTATGTATGTAAAAAAAGCTAATTTGTAAATTTGTCTAATAGTAAAACTGTAAAAGGTTAATCAAGAGTTTAATTATAATATCGTGCATTATTGTGCATTAATTATTAAGCATCAATAGACATAAAATTATATTACATGACAAATCATATATTCAACTAATTGGACCATCACATGCACAGAACTCACTTTACAACTTACCAACTGTTGCTCTAGACCTTTCTAGTTCGGCTAATACCATATTGTCGTGTTCGATACGAGCAATAATCTTGTCAATTTCATAGGATGTTGAATTTAGGATGTGGGTGGAAATAGGAGATGAGGATGATACTGTTGTGCCAGGAGACATGGCATTTGCACCTGTTATAAATGGAGAAACAGCTATATTCAGAAACTATCTTCACCTTTGGCATTCTACACAAGAAGATTCACGATGAAAACAATGTAGATTATAGCGGCTCAGTGGCTGAGAAGTATTACATGTTAGCCTCATAAATTCAAGTTTGCGGTTTCGAGCCTCGGCTGAGTCATCGGATTTTCTGGGTGGGAAAATCATGGGCATGCAAGTCATATGATTATGTGGCATGTAAAAGATCCCTTGAGTACCCATTTGGCTTGGGTTCTCTTGGAAAAATTAAATCTTGACATACTTTAACATTCACAGAGAGCTCATGTTCATAGTAATATGAGCGTCGAAATTGGTAGCGAGAGTCACCTAGTTGGTGCCACAAAAAAAAAGGCTCTCAGTTCTGGGAAATAAGCTGAGTCTACAAAGGCTTGGCCGAAAATAAAGCAGCCACGTTGCATAAAAAAAACTATTTGACACAATAATCTTCAGTGTTTTCCTCATGAATCTCTTCATAGAGAACAGTTACCTAACCTGTAATGGGCAGGTAAACTGTAGTAACCACAACAATGAGTTGGACCATTTTTGCTTTGAAATAATCAGTCTTTCAGTATACTTTCATATAGGTTTCAGTTATTGTGAGTACTTGCAGCAATGGACCTAGATATTAGTCTAGATACTGCAGTTTACCTGCCCACAGCAGTAATACATTCAGTGTTGCTTAAAACTTAATGACTTAGGAAGTATAGTACATTTGGGACATAATATTTTGAGCCTTGTATAAATAAAAAACAATCTTTTTATAAACTATCCACCAAAAATAAATTTTAATTTTTTCAATAAAAGATATAACAGAGTTTCTGAATTCAGCCTATTTTTATATCGATTTATGGTATCATTATGTTAAGTTTGAGCACTATTTCATTATCCTTTTTTTTTTTAGGAATTATAAATAAAGAATTAACTCCAATAACTAAAGTAAATTTTAGCAACTCGTTCCTACCTTTTTGATAAGTAGGAGTACTGCTGAAATGCCTTTGGTCATCATCATATAACCCTAAAAAGACAAGTGTATACAAATTAAAATAAAATCGCAAAGATTATGTGGAATAGGAAGGTTGCATCGAACCTGAAACAAATCTTTCAAATTGTAGTTTTCAGTAGCAAATAAATACCCGTTCTTCGCGCAGACTAAAAAAAAAGATCAAATCGATCCAAGTATATGCACCATTTAATCCATTATAGGATAATAAGCTTATGTTACTGTTCCTGCTCGTTATAAAATATAGAATCTCGTTACTTATATTACCTTAAAAATTCAAAATACGCTATAAAATGCACGTATAAATGTCATCATAATGTCCCGTATAAAAACATTTTAGCTTATTTGACGCGTTTTTGCTAATTTGGCAAGGAAAAGTTATGACTACAAACACACCCATTCAGCTCTAGCGCGATGACCTTTGCACAACCAACCAGCTTACAAATTATTTCTAAAACAAACATTTTTGCTTATTTGGCGCGTTTTTTGTAATAACTTGGCGAGTTTGGCAAAGTATTTGGCGAAAAAATGAAGACATTAAACCCTAATATGCAGCTCTAGTGCGATGACTTTGAACAACCGTCATAGTTCAATAGTAGCTTAACTATTATTAGTAGCTTAGCATTTATTTCTTAAATATGCATACATGCAGTCAATAGAACCATCAATGAAGAAATAATCAAATGAACACACAATAAAATCCGAGAATGGAGACTGGTCGGAATTACGTCACTTGAAATGTGTCAATTATTTTCAAATTATGAATTTAATTTCTAAAAGTATAGGCAACAGAATAAAATAAACATCTTCAATTTTAATTATTTTCATAAAAGTTTATTTTAATTTTTTCAGCCAATGGCAACAGGAAAGGAAAAAATTATCAAATTTAAGCAAAAGTTGTGAGGTTTTTTCAGAAAATTCGAATTTTCTCTAAAAATAGAACATTTTAAAACCTGAAAGTTAAAAAATCATAACCAAAGTATGAACTACGCATTTGTGCCAAGTTACAAGTCAAACAGATGTCTAGTTTATGAGCCTATAAGGAACACACCCACAAACAAACCAACAAAACTTCATTTTTATTATTACAGATTATCACTTAAAAATGTCCAAAATTTCAAACCCTAAACATATGTTTGAAAAGGCATTGAAAATCGTATTAGAGAAATAAAGTATATCAGGTTTCGTGTTCTTTTGCATTTTTTAAAAATATTTAAAGCTAGAAAGAAAACTAGAGCAAAAATTAAAAAAAATTATTTTAATTTTTTTGCTTTAATTTGTAAAGTATAAAAGAAATTCATTTTACTTTGATTGTAATCACTTAAATAATAACTAATCTAGATTTCTGGATGATTTTTACATCGAAAATCTTTAATCTGGACAATAGAAAAAATTTAGATTTGGTAATATTTCAAATAATGGACAAAATAAATTTCTTCATAAAACTTATAGTAAATTAAGTCTTATAATAAACAATTTCTTATATAAACAGTAATTTTTTTTGTCTAAGGATTTGTTAGTAAAAATTAAAGCATCTCGCAGCATTAAATATAAAATAATAAGCATTTGAATACGAAATTAGTTCCACGATGTAGGCTTTTTTAAAGGGAATCTTGCTATTCCCACGAATTCTGGAGAAAAAAAAATCCAGGAATAAATCTCACCTGGACTGTTCATCGAGATTGAATTGAAATTCTCGAACTGAACGTTGAGACCTCTGGAATGTTGTGAAGTTTCTAATACTGGTAGAGAGGAAGAAATGGAGGAGTGGCCCCGGTTGGAACTGAAGATTGTGTCACTGCCCACTAAGTACAGGTCCATCTCCTGGTCGAGCTTGGAGGAAGATGTCTCACTGGGGATCTGGAACAGAAAAAGTCCAGTTTAAAGGGCATAGCATGTTCATTCAACCCCCAACGCAACTCCATTTTCAACTTTCATTTCAATTTCGACTTCATAAAGTTGGATATAGAGTTGACGGAAATAAACCATTGCTCGCAGATTGTATTTTCGGGCTGTCATAAATAGAACTTCGTCCTCATGTTTGGTGTAAATTTATATTTGCTCATCAAAGTTGGCTGTGCTCTTTATGCCTATTTTAAAATGACACAGTATCTCTTTGCTGTGACGGAAGCAGTAATCTATGTGTCTGATTGGTTGAAATACTAGGTTGATTTAATCAGGTGGTGTAGGGTTGACAATGTCAGCAAGAAGTGGAAGATACTTTCTTCAACATCAATAGCAGACTACAGATTACATCTAGGTCATAGGTAGTAACAAAATAGGTGGTAACATAACATAATCATCATAGGTGGTAACAAAATCCTAGAAAAAAAGTTCCCTGATATTTCCATGATTTCCCTGATACTTTCACAAAAAATTCCCTGATTTTACCAATTACCTAGAAAATATACAATACACACAATTCAATGCAGTACAGAAAATTTAATCCAGACATCGCAGGACTTAAGATTTTCCGGATTATGGGTTAACCTACCTAACTTTTCCGAAAATCTGAATAGAGTATAGCGGAACCACGTGATCAGAGAATCATGTTATAACATAATTCGCAAGAGATATTCATCCGTCCTCCAAGACTGGTCCTTCAGGCAAATCGGACCAACCAGAATATTTTCTTTTGATCAAGTGTCCGTTAGTAGTGATCACAAGTACAACCTAAACCTGCTGTTTAAGTAATCCAAAATTAAAAATTTCCCTGATATTTTGCAAAATTTGAAAAATTCCATGAGAATTCCCTGATATTTCCAGAATTAAAAAGTTCCCTGAGAATTCCCTGATTTCCAGGTTCTGTTACCACCCTGATCCAAGTTTTGAGCATTGCGTATAGATACGGACTGAGTTGAGGGTTGAAGAATTTTTGCTTGTGTGATATGGGCTTAAGGGGGAATGGGCGTGCTGGAGCAGGGGTCTCCAAAGCAAAGTGCATCAGTGTTAATCCAATGGCGAAAAAAATATTTTCTCTGCCACATTTCTCCGGCTGTATTGAGTATTTTTTCAAGCGGATTTTTTTGTGTGATAAATGTAGCTGACTTACATGTCCCGACAATCCCACTTTTTGAAATTGGTTCGAATATTTTTTATAATTTTTAATAAATAATTTTACACAAAATATTCGAAGCAATTTCAAAAAGTGAGATTATAGAGACCTGTAAGTTATCTACATTTATTATTTTAAAAAAAAGTTTTGTAAAATATTCAATACAGCCGGAGAAATGTGGCAGAGAAAATAGTTTTTTCGCCATTGGATTAACACTGATGCATTTGAGTTTGGAGACCCCCGGTCCAGCGCACCCATTCCCCCTTAAGCAAGTCAAACAGCATTTGTAAACATTCCTTGTGAAAAAATATATGAAATACAGAAAATTCTAAAAATGGAAACCTCACCGAATCGACGGACAACGAATTCTCACAAGTCAACAAATCACGAAAATTATTAAATAGTTTTTTTCCCCTTTAAGATCTAAACCAGGGGCCACATCGTTAAAATTCGGTAAAAATAAAAAATTCACAACTACAATTTGCAAAATTATAAATAAGCAATTTTTAAAATCACTAAATTTAATTTGATTAGTAAGTTTTCAAAAACTTTTAACCAAGGAAAATTAAACACCTAAAATTTTCTGCAGCGCCTATATGCTTCCATAGAGCCGCCATTTCCAGCGGCAGTTCTTCGTGCAAGCTTTGTATAAAACTTTTACGAAGCAAATACTATTTTTTAAAAATTCAAATTGTTCAATAAAAAAAATTGTGTCATGTCTATGGGACAGTTTCCCACCACCCTCATTTCCTCCAACATTTTAGTAAACAAAGATGGGTGCATGGAAATCTTCCAGTGACCCCTTAACAACATTTGGCACCATTCCCAACTTACATCTGCCGAATGTGACCTGTTCGACCTCCAAGACTGCTTGACTTGGGACCTCCGTAGAGCCGCCATTTCCAGCGCCAGTTCCTCATGCAGCACACTCTGCAGGTCACACTTCTTCTGGAGTTCCCGCACCTTGGACTGTGTAGGATATTGAAACAAAAATTAATTGCTTAAAATTCTATTGATGTAAATGTTAATTAGGTAAAGTTGGCAGAAGTTAAAGTGATAAAAGTTATTAAAAAACTTTAATTATAATCATTGTGTACAGATATAGTTGAAAACTGTAACTTGCTTCAAATAAAATTACTAGCAAAATTTAGTATTACTAGCATTATTTAAATACACAGTTCATTCATTCAGAATCAACATTGCAATCCTATCATTTCTAGTAATAACATAATTTTTTAAAAAATAGTTTTACAAATGTATGCAAATTAAATATTAATAACCAAATTTAGTTGGATTAAATGGCCTCATAATTTTAAACTGCAGTCAAGTAACAAGATCAATAATCTAGTTGGTACCAAACCCACCAAACCCAACCTAGGAGCGACTTTTTTGCAGAACTAGGACATTGAACCCTGGGGAGCTGCGGAGCACAGTCGGTTAAGGCATTCGCCTTGTATGTGAAAGGTCCCAGTTTCGGTTTGGGCGCATATCTTCATAAATAACTGCCTACTTATAAAAGGAAAGCAGTCAAAAAATATCGAACGAATAATACCCCCTGTAGAGAAAGTGCATGCTAAATATGCTCCTAAGTCTTAACGTTGCAAACGATTTTGCCCCCAAAGTTTCGTTGGGTGTCCGCTCAGGTGTCGTTCTTGCCACTTGACCAGAATTCTAAATTACGAAGTGTGTATTGGCTGTTAGTAAAAAAATAAAGGAAAAATATAAAAGATTGGTATAAGGGCAATTCGACCCAGTGAACCAGCTATAAATCCCAAACCCAACATTGAACTTACTACTGATATAATGTTCACCAACCTCCTCTGCAAAGATTTTCTCCGTATTTAAAATACAAAATATGCATTTTTTTTAGATATGTTCTAGCTAATCACTTATAAACTGGACTTTCATATGCTTTCACAAAAAAGGATTTTAACTTTAGGGACCTGGGATCCATTACAAAGTATGTTTTTGATTTTCATTCCAGCACCATTTTATTTTATAAATAAATAATCAACCGACATCAGCTACCAAAGACCAAAAAAGTATTTTTAGTCTTAGTTCTTGTTCTTCTTTAAAACCATTTTGGTTTTTAGCTTTCTGAGCGTTGGACCCGGATTTTAGCACAATTTGTGCACCAGTCTTTCTATAAATAATCATAAATTAAAAAAATTTATAAACAAAAAATGTGCATTATTATTCAACTTTTTTTCCCATGGAAATGATTTTAAGATAATTTCTTAAAAAAGGTAACGAAATTCGGATTTTACAAATAAATGTTATTTTTAAAAAATATCAAGGAAAAACAACAATGCATTTTTGGCCTATTCCAGGCCATTCAGAAGATTCAAATTCTATTGTAACATGAATGAAACAAAGTATTGCATGCTAAGATTTGAGAGAAAGTAACCTCCAGGTTCTGTATGGTCTCCTGTGCCTGCATCCTGTCCCCGGCTCGGGAGTGGTGCCTCTCATCCTGCTTCCTCTGCAGTTCTGAAACAGCGTCAGCATATTGTTTCTCGAGCTCCTTGCGCCGATCTGCGGCTTCTCGCATATGCTGAACACAATAATAACTACAATCAAACTCTGTTACAACAAACTCATTTATAACGTCATAAACTTTCGGTCCCATGAATTACCCTTAATGTTATAATATCTTGCTTATAATGACAATTTTTGATTAACTCCTTTGTTATGATTGTTATGATACGTTTACTCCTTTGTTATGATACGTTTATGTGATTTTTAAAGATTTTTTAAATTCTGTTTTCACTATTTCAACATTATTTTATTTAAAGTCGCCAAATTTAAAATTTATTCCCTGCCTAAAATAATATGGACTTGGTAAGAAGAAATAAAACTATTAAAAGAGTTAAAAAATTTTCAATAGATGTTATTTTATAACTTTAATAAATAATATGAGTACATAATGCCCATTTTACACAATTTAATATACTTAGTATTCAACCTTACATCATGGTGCCTTGAATGATGCTATAACTGGGTTATACTGTACCTTGAGAATCTATAGCAACTGTTAGTATAAAAGTGCCCTCAGATTTTATGACCTTTTACCAAGTTTTCCCAGAGGGTCTTAGAAAAGATGTTTAATATATCTACAGTCCCTGGACAAATTATTAGATGCACTGCAAGATTTCTGGTGTTTCTATTCTTCGTATAGCTAAACATATACACAATGATTCAGTTGGATTTTTTCACCATGTGGTCGGCTGACTGAAAGGAAAGAAGTGATGCCACTTTCAACTTATAAAACCTTTCCAATGCTGAGAAAGGGCATTGGGTCATGTATCCCTATGGGTCACAGTGTGTCTAATAATTTGTCAAGGGACTGTATATATGAATCTTTTTCATATAAAATATTTTTTTTAGTGACTTGGGATACAGCAATGGCAGTCACCTTTTTTTAGTAATATAGATAGATAAACGAACTATAATAATTTAAGGAAGAATTTGTTAATTGTAATAAAATATTAACTGAAGGTAATACATCATAGAACTTATCTTAAGTAACAGCATTTTCCTCCCTTAAAATAAATCAACTGTGGTATTTCTTGCTAATTTTTAATTACTGAAATGTGCACAAAATTCCCCGACTATTCTGAAAAAAATTGATTTTTCATTTTCGATAATAAATCCATGGTTTTCCCTGTATTTTAGGTGCATAAAATTATCTTAGAAATTAAATTATAAAACAAGGGAGATTTATAGAGAGGGTTAATACAGCCCCTACACAATGAGTAAAATTGTTCATATTTGAAAAATTAAATTTAAAATAAAAACAAAAATAATCTCTTATATTAAACCGACTACTTTTTTAAACATAAAACAACTTAAAGGAAGAATACATGAAAACTCTACTTAATATCAACTATTCATCCATTTTAACCATCTTCATTTCATTTTCATCATCTACTTTACTTCAGCACTAGTTTGCATTAATTTTTGGCTTTTTCCCCATAGATCAATAATAATAAAATATATTTTTTCATTGACTCATTTTCAATGAGTTTTAATATATTGATATGAATCAAACCATTTAAGGGGGAATGGACGCAGGTCTCCAAACCAAAGTGCTCTGTGTTAATCCACTGGAAAAAAATTAATTTCCAAGCGAAATTTCTCCAGCTGTATTGAATTATCTTACAAATGTTTTTATATGATAAATGTAGTTGACTTACAGAACTCTATAACCCTACTTTTCAAAAGTTTTTTTACGATATTTTTAAAATTTTCAATACAAAATTTTACAACAAACTATCCGAACCAATTTCAAAAAGTGGGAAATTGGGAGCCCTGTTAGTCAGCTACATTTATCATATAAAACAAAAACTCTTGGTTAAAACATTCAATAATGCTGGAGAAATTTGGCTTTGTAACGCGGACATACTCTTTTGGGCGATAACAATCCTTTCCTAGTGGACCTATCTTGCCAAACATGCCGATCATTTGCACATATACAGACTTAAATCAGAGAGGAAGATGTATCCAGACGATACACATCACCTATATGTTCTCGTTATTATAGGATATATGTTCTACGTTGTCCAGTTTGGCTTAAAGCCCAAATGTTGTTCTGTAGGTTTATATTTTATTTGTGATTGTTGTGCTGTGGGACTTTTTGAAAATAAAGTATTTGTCCCCTAGATGAGTATTATCTTTACTAGAATACTTTTGTCTCACCTTACAACATTACAGCGCTTACATCCCCCCCCCCCCCCCCTCCCATCAATTGCAGTAGGACAGAGCCACTTTGGTTTGGGTACCCATGGTCATCCCATCTTAACTAATCCCTAAGTAAAAAAAAAAATAGTGTTTTCGAATTGTTTTTATCCATTTTCTCATCGCCAATGAGTTAAAATATACTGATATAAATAAAAACTATTTAAGAAATAGCAAAGGTGCATTGTTACCTTTACAAGAGCCTCCAGATTGTTGGATTTGCCTTGTTGGCCTTCGACCTCAGACTTAGCCAGGGTGGAATGACTTAGTAAACTATCAAAACTACTGAGCACATTCAGACATTCTCCATTACCCTGCAATGCAGAACATGAAAACAATGAAAACTTTATTGAAGTCTAGTTAATATGATTGAAGTTTGAGTATACCAATGCAATAGTAATACAGATTTATTTTAAAAATCGAGATTAGTTTTATGAGAAAAAGTCAAATAAAATGTAATTTTTTATAGATATTTTGTTGTTTTTAACCAAGTTACTAAGCTAGTAAGTATTTTTATTGCTCTAGCAAATTTAAAGATTATACATGTTGTTGTTACTAACTCTCCATGATCTAGATCAACTAGATCAAGTTCAGGAGTTAGTACACCTTTAAAATGTCCATAACTCGAACAGGATTCTCCATTAAATCTTATCCAGCCCCATACAAGCAAGGAGGTGGCTAGGGGAGGCTGGTGCCAAACAACATTTTGTACACAATATAAAAGTGTTGTAACCCTGGTCAAACGAAAGAGATTTAATGTGGCCACTAATAAATCTAATAAGGGTTGTCTGCATTGCTATATCATGAATGAACTCCAGGACAACTTCTTGGTGATCAGCATGATACCAGTCATGTGTTGGTGGTGCTTAAGATGATTTATAAACAGTTTTAACAGTTGTATGATATTTTTTCATTAATTAAAAAATGTTATTCTTTTGAACTGTAGTTTTTTGCACACATTATTAAGAAAAACTAACTGCTTGTATAAACAGCTTAATTGGATGTCTATTTAGAACATTACACACTGAATAAATTTAACGAACGCAAAAAACAGTGCATTTCTCACCGGCTCAAAATGCTTGTGTCGCTCTTGGATTTCCAGGCTATCTTGCTTTCTCTGTTGTAAAGTAGCAAGCAGCCTGTTCTCCTGAAAGAAATATAATTTTACTAGCTGTTATACCCGACGTTGCACGGGTAGAGGTGGAAAAATAATTTAACAGTCAATTTAACTTTTTTTTTATTTCATTTTAGTTACACAAGATATGAAGATTACCCAGTAATTTTCCATTTAATTACCCAACTTGGATATAGTAATGATTAATATTAATTTCAAAAATACCTTTGATAAGAAGCACAAATTAAAAAGAATACATATTTAAGTAAAAAATAATCAGTAAGAATTAAAAATGGAAAAACAGCTAAATCTTAAAAGGGTGTCAAACATTTATTTTAACGCAATTCAAGGGAGTTCTATAATAAATTAAGTAACTTTTTTTGACACTTTGTAGATATAAATACAATATAAGCAGTACAAATTTCTACCATAATTCAATACAAATGCTGAAAAATTAAGAATTCAATGCAAATGCATACAGTACTAAATCAATGCAGATATCTATATACATAAAACGCATGGTCTGCGTGCAGAAAATAAAATATTCTTAATGAAAGCGAATTACATGATCTAATTGTTTAGGTGTTATAAAGCTACTCCAGCAAACAGCAAACGATTTTCATTTTTTATATTTATTTGTATTTCTTTTAACTGTGATAAAGATACTAAAGCAAACGATTTTTAATTTTAATATTAAATATTTTTCTAACTACTAAAAAGCTAGCAAACGATTTTTGTTTTAGATGTTTATTTCTAATTTTTTAGCTGTAATTAAACTAAATATACTTAAAAATTTAAAAAATTTGTAAAATAAACTAAATAAACAATCCGTGAAAGAGTGCTGTTGAAAAAGCAATAAACCTCCAAGGTCTTCAATGCATTGAATGGGAAACATAAAAACGTTAGAAAACGATAGAAGGAATGGTCTGATTCGAAAAATTCTTAGCCTATGTTTGTTCCGGAGATATGAGATGAATTTTTGTGCCAAATTTCGTGACGATCTGTTGCATGGTTCTTTAGATCTCGTGTCTTATACAAACAAACGGAAGTTGCCTTTTATGTATATAGATTATACCACATAAATAAAATTAATATATTTATATATACATTACAACAATTATATATATAATATATATATTTTAAGACAATCATGCTATGATAATGCATATTTTTAACAAAAATAGACATTTTATTTAATAAAAAAGGGAAAAAATGCCAACCTGTTTCAGTTTCTGAATAAAGCTAGCAAGAATTAAAAATAGTGAAGGATTTAATGTGAGGGATAGTCTTTAAAATTATCAATATTATCTCATTAAAAACACATCTTAAAATTAACATAAATAACTTCAAAATGACTGAAACTATTGTCTTATAACCCAAAAATTTCTTTTTAAAAATTTGCTTTTTAATGTTCAATATTGAACTTGGTAAAAAAGATATTAAGACTTTAAAGAAATAATTATTTAAAGTCCTAAAAGGCCTATTTTCAAAAATAAGGAGAGTCGAGATATTTAGTTTATGGTACAATTCTTGGGGTTGTTAAAGGCAATTGCAAATGCCACTGTAATTATAATAATCATCCTATGTAAAGCAGGCAAACTGCATTAACCACAACAATGATTTGGACCATTTTCCCCCAGAAATAAGTCGTTTAGTATACTTTCTTATAGGTTAAAGTTATTGGGTTCTTACAACAATGGTCTAAGTCATTAGTCTACTGCAGTTTACCTGCCTATAGCAGCATAGGGAACATGTAGAAATAAAATGTCTACCAAGTTAGTGCAAAGATGTTCCTTGCTATCTAACTCCTGTTTCAGCTGTTGAACCTCAAAATCTTTCTTTTGCAGGCGGATCTCCTAAAAAGTAAAATTCCCATAAATAAAAACAGTAAACCTATACCTGGTTTAATCAAAACAAGGGCTGTACTTCTGAATAGGTTTAAGCAGGATGCAGCCAATTTTGAAGGGGTGGCAATTTGGCCAATTATTAACTGCTATGAGTTAATGGCCGGTCACTATTTGGTGTGATTTGCTTTATGTTGCCAAGCAACAAAAATTCCTAAAGGTGGTAAACCATTCCACTTTATATAATTTCATACAACTCGATGGGAATTGCAACCCTACGTTAAATTTCCAAGCTCCCCAAAAGTTGCTAATGAACAGACTGACGATTTTATCATGGCTCTATCGCAAATTATTCAAAAGCTTAAATTCTATATGAAAATTAGTAGGCTTTATCCTCACTGAGTTAACTTTATATTTATAAAAGACATCAAATGAATCAATATATAACACGATATAACTCTAATTTTGCTCTATAAAACATGTATAATGCAAATATGAACTATAAACAAGAGGTGCCAATTGAAAGTTAGAATATAGGTGTATTACTTTTAAATAATCAAAGATAAAACTTTTTTTTTAAATTTGCAGCCCAATATTTTTAAATACAATGTTACATGAAATATATCGATACAGCAGCCCTCGTTATATTGCGCTTCCCGGGAGACAAGCAAAAAACCGCGATATAACTGAATGCGCAATATAACGAGCGACTTGATAAATACTATACTTTTGATATATTTATGCTCTCAACAAAGTTTTAAAACTAAAGCACAGTATGTATTTGAAAGATAAAACTAAATCATATTTCATATTAAATAAATAATTCTTCTAAAAAAAAAAAATTAGAAAGGACATTATTATTACATATTATTAATTACTATAAGCATTACTCATTATTGTAATAGGTAAAACTATATATATTTCACTCATTTTCTAGTAATGTCGATTTTAAGGAAAGTACATATTGAAAAAAATTGGGAGACATGATACAAGGCGCGATGTATCCGAAAGCGCGATGTAACGAGGCGCGATATAGCAAGGGGTTACTGTACAGTCAAACCCCGTTAACGGGAACTCGAAGGGAACAACGAAACATGTTGTGTTAACCGTCTGGATTTTTTTTTTATTGAACCAGTGTTTAGTTTTTTAAAAAATAAAATCTAAAAATTATTCTGATTTTACAATGTAACACACTGTATGGAATTAGTAATTCCACTAATAAAGCTCATTTGGACTAGTATGTACTATAGAAAATTTAGGAAAATTTTTAAGGAACAGCTATTGGATTAAAACTGATGAATCATGGGAGATCTTGTGATTTTCCCAGAAGTAGAAGACAATTTATTTTTATAATGTTCACTATCTGTTTTTTTTTAAAAATATTATTCCGTTAACGCGGTTTGACTGTATTAAATAATTTAAGCAGAATTACATACTGCATCTTGCAGCACACTGGAGGTCCTCACAAGTTCATCTAGTTTCTGCTTCAGTGCGTCATTGTTCCTTTTCAAGGCTTCATATTGAGCAACATCCACCGCTGAGCACTTTTGAGCGGCCTGCAAGAAAAAATACATACTATAACCAACATGGTTTGTTAAGGGGCTATAACCAATAGTTTGTTAAGGGGGACGATACACTGTAAAAAAATCAATTTTTTTCCTATCATATATAGATAGTTAAAATAACATCTCCAAAATATACCTGTACATTTTTAGAAGAAAATTCACATTATTTATAGATTAAAAATTCATTTGAGTGCTCTACCTCAACATAGCGCTTGAACGCTCTGTCAAAACTGTAAGCATGATTATCTCAAAACTTTTTTAAATTGGCGGGCAAGATAACCCAAAAAGTTCCCAACAGATTCGTATGAAATTTGGGACATGTCTTCTATATAGTATTAATTTCTATTTGAACTTCAAAAATGCCAACATTTGTTTCAAAAATTACTGTTTTTTAAACAAAAACCATTAAAAAAAATACGGTTAAAATAGATTCTGAGGCGTACCAATTTACGATTTATCGACTTTTTGTTTTTATATTGAGCTGTGTATTTCCCCTAAAAAATTACATTTGTTTCAAACGATAGTTATCAAACGGAATATTTCCTGTGGCAACCTTTAACTGTGCATTATAACCAAAAAATTCCATTTTTGTCGCCAAACATTTTTTTTGGCGAGATTTGCACCAGTAAAAGGGAAAAGTACCCATTCATATTACAACATGAAAATACAGTTAGTGTTTCCACATCTTTAAAACATAAAGCTCACTTAATTTACATAAAACTACAATTTTAATAGGATACAAAATAAATTACATATTTAATATCTATATAACAGTTTATCTATATTATTAGGGCAATTCCATAAAAATGTCAAATTTTTTAAAATAATTTTTTTGCAATTTTTACAAATGAAGTTTAAAAATATATTCCAAGTTTTCAAATTATGTTTTAAGAAAGCAGGACGATAAAGGATATGTATTCACATTTAAAAAAAAAAAGAAGATTGATGCCTAGTGGACAAAAAAGATTTGTTGGCTCTGCAAATTCAGCCAGCATTTCAACTAGTTGGAAATCGACTTTGATACGCTTTTAAAAACCTTTCACATGTGAATAAATGTATATATAATGTAATATTTGATATCTTATGAGTATTCTATATAATAAAAAAAATTAAATTTATTACTTTGCACACTTTTAATTTAATATATGTTTATGAAACTTCTATCATTCCGTCACGTCAAATGAGAGTTAATAACTTAAGCCATGTTACAGGTAGGTTGCTCTAAATTATAATTTTACATAGCTTATATATCATATTTAAGATATGCATTAGTTTAAAAACTCAATGTATTGTTAATTCACAGAATTTTCCATTTTTTAATACCAGGATGCAGTCGTGGGTTGCGAAAATGTCATTCCGTCACACAAAAAGAAATGAGCCAAAAATCAAATAATAAAATAATTTTTTAAAAATCAACTTTTTTTTTGTCATTTTTTAATCATTAACAATAATATATAAACTGAAAACCCAATTTTCCTTTAAAAATAGCTTCGTGACAATTGTTTTACTTCAATTCTACAATTCAAAGTGTCATTCTGTCACACATGGAATTGCCCATTAGTCAAAATCAATTCCTATTATTTATAGTAGCTGTTACATAATTGCACCTGTTTTGTGAGAGTTTAGCAAATGGAATTATACATTCCCAGAAATCATTAAGATTTTGATACTAATATGGTTTTTCTATGGTTTAAATAAAAAAATTTACCCATACACAGAGAACTTGACAAAAAAATTTTTATTAAAAATAAGAACTTATTTTTAAATTTACAAACAAATAGCACGTTACAAGGGATTCATTGGCACTCAATATGAACAAATAGCCTCAGAAAAGTTTCATAGCTGAAAATTTAAAACAAAGAAATGAATTTAGAAAGTGAATCTTAAGGACTATGCATTTGAAAAGGAGGATTTTGAAATCGGTAGTATAATCATGTTTTTA
Source organism: Oedothorax gibbosus (assembly GCA_019343175.1). NCBI lineage: Eukaryota > Metazoa > Arthropoda > Arachnida > Araneae > Linyphiidae > Oedothorax > Oedothorax gibbosus. The sequence goes on along the minus strand of JAFNEN010000912.1, from coordinate 25,231 downwards.
TAATAAAGTGTTTCTGAGGACTGTATGAAATCAGTTATATGACATTTACATTAATTAATAATTGCATTTCTATTGTGAAAAGCATAATTTATATATGTATTGAATGTTAAGCAAGGAATAATCAGAATTTAGGTTAGTTAGTTTTTTAAAAGTTCACAATGGTAAACTTGCATTTTTTTTACATAAACAAGTAGGTTATATTTTTGAAAAACGATTTTTATATTTCTTTCCTTATAAGATATTAGCATTGTTTAAAGCTTTATAAATAAAACGAAAAGTTACTATTCAAAGAAAAAAGTTTAAAAACAAAAAAAAAAGCATGAAAACAAAAACAGAAAGATTAGTTGTTGGTTTACTGCTTCTATAAAACTAACTTTCTGGTTTGTAAGAACAACATATTAAAACAACAGTTTGGCTCATTTTACAGCTTTATTTTGATTTCGCAGTAAGTTAATAACACTGGCTCTTCTGGTAACTAGTTTGTTAATTAACTGTTAACATCAAGTTATTTATTCTAGGCACAGAAATTTTCTAGGAATATAACTTTTCTGAAAGAAATACTAGGTTAGCATGATTTTTAGTATCTTTCAGATTGCAAGAACAGTGTCTGAGCCACACGTATGCTCTAACGCTCGTAAAACCGTCTCTTCCGCTCGTGGCGGGAAAAAAAATGTAGGACCTACAGAAGACCTCAAAATATGTTTATATTTCAGAATGAGTAAGAAAAACTCTTTCTGTTTATTATTGTGTCTGGCTTGAACTAAAAATGTCGTGTTTGAAAAGGAATCCTCGAATGAAAATGTTTAATGAGTTTTAATTCAGGAAGCGATGATATTGTATTTAAAGTGACAATAACTTTCCTTTAGAATGCCATTAAATTGTATGCACTAGAAACGTTAATGACTTTAGAGATCTTATCAATATCTTATTTGTCCCACTAATTAACTTGTCACTATCATTGTGATATACTGTGTTTTTCTAAAATCTCGTTCTTGCTTCTATTCAAAGCCACATTTAATGTATCGGGACTGAAACCGTGCAAGGAGATTTTACACTCTAGAAAGTTACATAAAATTATCGATTTTGTACATAAATTAAATTATTTCCTTTTTTAGTATTCCGACTCCAACCGAACGAAAAAATACACAGCAGATGAAAACAAAAAAGGGACTCAGTATTACTTTGATACTGATAGTGCGATTTGGCAAACTGCCACGAAAGTTTTCCTCTTTCCATTCTTCTTCATGGTAGATGGAACATGCGGACAATAGAACTAAGAAAAAAGTTCAATGGAGCGCCGAGCAGGCTGAGCAAAGACAGCAGACGACAAATTCGCAGTGACACACCACTTTAGCACACACATACACAATCAAACACTTTCGTTTTGGCTGCAGAAGACGATACGGAGAAAGAAAAGTCCTCCACGAAGGCGCTAAAATGTTGTTTTGTTTATATTTTTTGTTTGTGCGAGAATGGAGTGTTGTTCTGATGCGGGGATGTTATAGTGCAATACAAATAAAAGATTTTATCATTGATTAAATACATGCAATCATTGCTAAATTCAAAGCCTAATTCGATTTTGGTTGGGTTTCGATGGTTGAATTAGCGTCGACAAAGATTTGAGAGAAAGAAAAAGCTGGCTACATCTCAGTAATGAGTTTCGCAATATATTAATGTCGCATAAAAAGGATTGGACTGTTTAACACTCAAGCAAGCGTAAAATCTTTTGATGAGTTGGTTAAATCTGTTATTCAACTGAAACCCTAAATCCTGTGTTTATGGTGTTAACCCATATTAACTACTCATCTGTGAATACCAGTAACACCTTCATTTCCGAATAAAATTTTAAAGTTTTTAAAATTCGTTTTTCGTGTAACTTAATTTGTCTTAAATAGATTGTTCAGTGCTATGGACCTTAATTGCCTTATATTTTGTTCATTTGGATAACTTATGCAAAAATTTTATTTTCGCATAGCAAATGTTTTTACCAATCGTCGTTAAAAAGTTAATAATAACAACGATCAAACCACAGAAAGTAACGCCTGATAATAATTCGACCAATCTTCGTAATCATTCATTAATTTGACTTGCCATATTTATTAACATTCTTGATCATATTTATAAAGGTTACTGCCAAAGCCCGAAGTCCGACCCATTCGAGAAGTGGCCGTACTTCAGGCTTACATAAATATAAGGGCGTAACAAAGATTCATTAATCATTGGCAGAAATGAATTCTTGGTGAAAGAAAAATGTGTAGTACCGATTGTCTTCAAATCGTAGAGACCAACATGAATTTTAAAATTGGAACTTTTTAGCTATTTTCGAACAGCAACTTGGCTAATTTTTAAATTAAATTTCACCCGGCAACCTTTACGTATAAAAAAAACTTCGATGTTTACCGTCTCTCGCGGACGCAAAAATAAAATTAAAAATTAGAAAAGGATAATCAAGCGTTTACACTTCATTTCCTATCGTATATATATATATATATATATATAGAGAGAGAGAATTCAGTCGCAGAACAAACAAATAATAAACCTTGTTTGTGAATCATATGAAAATGTGGATACTAAAAAAAATTTAGAGTTACAGTTTCTGTTATAATAATAAACATTATTCTGAAATTGTTGAATACAATTCTTCTAATGGCCTATTTAGCGCTCCTATTAAGTGTTTATAACTTGATAATTCGTGAAATGATTCTGAACAATAAAAATTATTATAATTAGTTTCACGAACATGAATGGAACATTAGCAGAAATGTAAATGTCCCTCGCTAAAAGCCGTACTGGAATTTTATGTAGAACCTAATTATGAGCAAGACTACTTCTTTTAAAAGCTTAAAAGTATGTGTGATTCATTAGACAGTAAGTAAATAGTTAATAGGTTTAAAGTAAACAAGTTTCTAAGCCTTTGTTTGTAATTCATTTTTGTTAGATAAACGAATAATTCATTAGAAATTTTCTAATGATCTCTATTGCACTTTAAAACTATCTGAAAGTTAGAGAAATATTTAGCACTAAAATTACTTTTTTATATCTAAAACTTTAATATTATTTTACAATTAAAAAAGTTTGTGTTTTTGAGAAAAATGCTAAATCAAAACATGCAACAAAAAGATTTCCTGACTTTTGATCCCTATTATGTTATTTTGATTCATTTTTATTATTTATATACTACCCTTTAAGATTAAAGTATTAGAATAAGTACGAGAATACAAAAGATTGGTATAAGTGCATTTTGCAACACCTTATAACAATGTAAATGCTAAAACAATTTTAATTATAGTTACAAACAAGGCCCAAAACTTGGACTCATCATTGTGGGCACTGATCAATGATCATACTCAAGGATTGAATGATTTAAATCATTATATTTGTAGCTATCCTTGTTTTGATTTCTACCCTGTACCACATGTGGCACAATTTTTTTTAAGTACGATTGCTGGATAATGGTATGATTACAGTATCCACTTAAAAATTGTGTGTTTGGCTTCAAAATAATAATTGTTTCTAGTACCTGCAAAGACTGTGTGGTGAAATGTTTGACCATATTTTCTGTATTCGTATAAACCATTTTCAGGTTTTGAAACCAACACCTAGGAAGTGGTTCAATCAAATATGTGGTGAAACATTTCACTGCGCAGCCGTTGCAGCTATACTAAGAATAAGAACCATATTTTTAATGAAACCAAAATTTTAAACAATTATTAATAGGAATAGGTAAAGCTAAACGTAAAAAGGGGCTAAGTCCACAAAAAGTTTTTATACACGCTTCTTTCGCTAAAATAATAAAAAGAAGCGTAGTGGGACATTCTCTAATGTATTGAACCCGTTTTTACGTTTAAAGATTCATATATGGGTCATTACTAAAAAAAAACTATGTCCCCGCAAGATATCTCACATTAAGAAAGGTTTTGCTTCTAATTGAATTAATTTAAGAAAATTAATGTTTTATCTACCCACTAACGTTGAATAAATAAAAAAAAATCAAATATTTTGTATAAAAATTTTTGCCCACAGACTATGACAAATCATGTTCGTGGATTGTCTCACCGTCATGTCCGTGGACTGTTTTGGTTAGTTAATCCAAATTAAATCCCATTTTTTAATAAATATTGTTTTTAATTAAATAGGCATTACGTGAAAGTACAAAACACAAAAAGTAATCGTTATAGAGAATATAAATGCATAAAATCTGTGAAAATAAAATGTCCCACAGATTTTGTAAGAGTTAAGAGTTTTAACAAACAGTTAAAATGCTAGTTCGGTTACATTGTAATGCTCTATAAACGGTTAATTACAACCTTTTATTTTTAACAGCATATTTATACAGAAAAACCGTTTAAAGAAAATAACTGTACTTTTTTTGTAAATCTACGATTTTCCCTGTAAAATTAAACAATTTTTTTTTCACTCTGCGTAAGTAATTTCTATAATTTCTTAGTTATGATTAAACGTACTCACGAAAGCGTAAAAATGAAGAACAATTTAGATATTTTCAGTAATAAATCTTAAATGACACTTTCCTTAAAGACATTGCAAAAGGATAACTTTTAAAGTTTCAGTTTCAATACAGTGATGAAGAGCCTAATGAAAACTGCACTTAACGAGAACAATTGTTTTAAAGTGCGAAGAGGCGTTCTATTGTTTGCACAAAACTAATTAAAAGAGAGAAAGTCACAGTTTAAATCGAAATGGAACAGGAGGCAAGTTTTCGAAGTTCAGTTTAATAGTGAATTAAGTCCCTTAATTCACAAAATCTCCATTTTGAATTTTCGACCCCTTTTCGCAATGTTTACTCTTTCATTGCCTTTTATTTCATACTAGCTGTTATACCCGACGTTGCACGGGTAGAGGTGGAAAAATAATTTAACAGTCAATTTAACTATTTTTTTCCTTCATTTTAGTTACATAAGATCTGAATATTACCCAGTAATTTTCCATTTAATAACCCAACTTGGATATAGTAATGATTAATATTAATTTCAAAAATACCTTTGATAAGAAGCTCAAATTAAAAAGAATACATATTTAAGTAAAAAATAATCAGTAAGAATTAAAAATGGAAAAACAGCTAAATCTGAAAAGGGTCTCAAACATTTATTTTAACGCAATTCAAGGGAGTTCTATAATAAATTAAGTAACTTTTTTTGGTCACTTTATAGATATAAATACAATATAAGCAGTACAAATTTCTACCATAATTCAATACAAATGCTGAAAAAATTAGAATTCAATGCATATGTATACAGTACTAAATCAATGCAGATATGTACAATAATTGAATGAAAATAAATACAATAATAATTGAATGAAAATAAATACAATAATAACGCTAGCAGATTTATACCCGTTCTTCGCATGGATTAAAAATTATCAAATCGCTCCAAATATGTGTACCATATAACCTGTTATAGGATCATAAACTTATGTTATTGTTCCCGCTCGTTATAAAGTATAAAATCCCGTTTCATTGCCTTAAAATTCCAAAATGAAAAATACGCTATAAAATGCACTCATAAATGTCATCACAATTCCCTCATAAATACATAAAACCTTTTAGCTCATTTGGCGCGTTTTGGGAAATAATTTGGCAAGAAAATATATATAGCTACAAACACACCCATTATACAGCTCTAACACAATGACCTTCGAACAACCGACCAGATTATAAATTATTTATAAAAGAAATTGCCCATTTGGCGAGTTTTAGTTAATAATTTGGCGAGTTTGGCAACGTATTTGGCGAAAAATAAATACATAAAACACTAATATGCAGCTCTAGTGCGATGGCCTTATTAACCATCATAGTTCAGTAATAGCTTAACTATACATTTATTGCTTAAATATGCATACATGCAGGCAACAGAAAAATCAATGAAAAAATCACATCAAATAAACCCACAATAAAATCCGGGAATGGAGACTGGCGGAATTACGTCACTTGAAACATGTCAATTATTTTTCAAATAATGAAATTAGTTTCTGAAGGTAAGGCAACAGAATAAAATAAACATTTTCAATTTTAAATGTTTTCGTTAAAAGTTTTATTTAATTTTTTCAGCTGATGGCATCAGGAAAGTAAAAAAAGATCGGATTTGAGCCGAAGTGGTGTAGTTTTTTCAGAAAATTCGAATAAAAACGTTCGAAAACGATAGAAGGAATGTTCTGATTGGAAAAATTCTTAGCCTATATTTGTTCCGGAGATGAGATGAATTTTTGTGCCAAATTTCGTAACGATCTGTTGCGTGGTTCTTTAGATCTCGTGTCTTATACAAACAAACACACGGAAGTTGCCTTTTATGTATATAGATTAAGTAATTGAAAGTAAAAGACATTCAATAACGTACTACTCATAAATTTCCCAAAGAAGACCTAATGAAATACATGTTATTCCTAATTTTAGCAAAGAAATTTTTCGTAAACACTTTTTTTTATCTAGCTCCACATTATTATAACAGGTTACCTTTACACATTCGAAATATTGTATCTGTCTCTTCTTTCAAACCTGAAATCTCTAATTTTATCTGTGAAATCAACGACATTGATACCTTTTAATCTTATTTATTTATGACGCAATAGTAATACTCCTAGCTTATGTTTGCCGGACGTATTTTGTTTTTATCTTTTCTTATTTACTTTAGTATTTATATATAATTTTTAATTGTATTATCAATCTTCTGCTATGGTCTGTACGGGTTTTGTTTCCCCTTGGCCATCAAAGTGTGTTTTGCCTTTGTTTTGTAAATGTAGTTTGTAAATAAATATTCTATTCTTAAATCATACGTACTATAAAGTAAACCTTAAAACAACAAATGAGTTACAAGGCTTTGTCTATACTCGCCGCCAACCAAATTAGAACACGTTAGGGATGGCAGTTTTTCAGAAAAACCGTTTTTTCAAATACCGGTTCCATCCCTAAAGTGTAACAAATAAGGGTGGCGGGAACTATAGTCTAATAGATATAAAGAGTGCAGGGGAAGAACCCTTCAATCGACTGGGAATCTGTCTGCATCAGGTATGCTTGGCGAAGATAGCTAGTCATTGCCTACATTGGTGTAAAGAAACCAGTTTTGCATTAGTTCTTATCACGCGAAGCACCGTTTTAGTATCTCTATGATCGAGATTTACACCAGACAATAGTTTGACGCTTGAACCCCGGAAGAAGAACCAAAGGAGAAAACAGTTTTCGATCGTCACTACTCGCCAAGCAGACCTCAATGTGGACAGATTCACAGTCGATGAAGTTTTTTTCCCCCCTTGTACTCTTCATAAGTCAGTAGATAATGTGACAGAAGCCCTTGTTTTTCATAATCCTGTCATTAGAAATTTCACAAGCAGTTGGCTCACTTGTGCTCTAAACAATTAATGTCTTCTGAAGTTTTTAATAAAAATAGTTTTTTTTAGTACAAATGGGAAGGAAACTTTTATTTGATGTTGAAATGTATCTGGAAAACGGTTTAATTTTTTTGTGTTTAATTAAAGTAAAATTGAAAAATCATTTATATCCCTTGAGATATTACTTTTACTTTTTTAATATTTGAGATTAGCAAAAATACTTTTACATTAAAATTGATAAAAGAGTTTTGCTGTCTTAATAACGCAAAAAATATATACGATTCATACACAAATTGTCTTAAACACGCTCTAATGTCATCTAGAATTGCAAATAATAAAAACTATAAAATTGCATAAAATTGCCTGCTATCAACTTTCAAAGACACACTCAACATAAAAGATATAAAATAAGAAGCGTATTCTATATTTTTGGAAACTCGACCGAAGGTGGACACTTTGAGAACCTTTGGGATTAAGTATGTAAATAGATGTAAATAAACCTGTAATAAAAGTATAAATAACAGTTGCTGTATTAATAAATGTATACCTAATAACTGTAAACTTACTTTTGGGCCACTATCTGTATAGATATTATTAGGTAATTCCAATAATGGGAATTTTTCAGATAATGTAACACTCTTGTTTTCATTTTCTACGTACTACGACTTCATTGGTTGCTTCGGTTTCACTCTCAAAATGACTTATATAGATGAAAAGAATTTTTTCTATGCAAGCTTTCTTTAATAAATGTTTGGAACAACCAACAACACAGCAAGAAGTTGGCACTTAAAACATTTAATGGGTAAAAAACTATTAGAAAACTCATTACCAAATATCAAAACAAACGTAATTCAAGGCAACAAATAAAATCAAACAGTTGGAGCTGTTGCCAACTTGATTGCAACCCAAATTAGTTATTTTTTTTACAAACAATTCCATAAGAAAATCGACGATGAAAATGTTTTAAAAGCACTTTATAATCAAAATTTCTCCTATTTGAAACAGTATAAGTAACTACATGTTTTAAAGTACAATAAAAACAAAGTTGCATGGTAAAAAGAATTAAGATTTTAAATGTATTTGGCGACGAAACGGTAGCTTGGCTGGAAAAACACCGATAACCAAGAGTTTTCCAATTAATCTAGACAATTTTCTGCCGAATCGCGTTTTAGACTAACAAGATTTCATTTGCGAAAAGCGGACTAACTTCATTAATGCTAATGCAATTTTACTTTTTTCTTTTATCAAACGCTTTTTGGAAATTGTTTTTTCCCTCTCACGTAAATCGCTCTTTTATAGGCCGTTATGGTGGTTAAATTTGATCTAACGGTCGTTTGTAATTTATTGTATTTGTGACACTTAACAAGTGTATTTTACAAATAAATGAGATTCATAAATTGCTTTTTTGTTTGTTAGATTCAATGTAATACGTTATATTTATAGCAATTATTTAAGTATTAGCATATTTGTCTGAATATCACTATTATGTGTCTTACATGTTTTATTTACTTAACGTAAACAGTTAGACTTTGGTTTGGTTAATCGGTTGTATATTTCAAGTTACGGAAAATATGTTAGATTAAATCTTCACATTGGAACACAAAAACAAACGTGTATTTTACATAAACGAAATTTGTAAATTAATTTTATAATATTTACATGTAAATGTATGACAAATAAAACACATGAGCTGTCCCCCAACCAAAGTCAGGGGTATAACTAACAACTAATATGGTTTAAAAAAATGATTTAATTTAGTTATTCAATTTTATGTAGCAGCGATACACGGAGTTAGGTTTTAACTAAAAATAGACGATATGGAGGCCGTGGCTAAAAATTTTAAAAAAAAAACGTGCCTCACTGAAGAGGTAAGAAAGCATTTTTTACAATAGAGTTCGTTGAGAGTAGAATTTAAAAAGAATCTCGATAGTTATTGGAGACTGGTAAATAATTCGTAAATTTTTGGAACAAACGTTGCTGAGCCTCTTTGCTTGTTGTTGGTTGACAATTTTTGTATTTGTTACGTCCTTGTTCCGAAGTGCAGATCGCCACATATGTAAGGGTGACCGAGTAAGATTGACAGCGGGTCTCCCAAACCAAAGTGCCAGCTAATCCAATGGAAAAATATTTTCTAAGACACATTTCTCTGGCTGTATTAAATATTTCTACAAACAGTTTTTTCATATGATAAATATAGCTGACTTCCAGGTCTCTACATTCCCACTTTTTGAAACTCGTTTGAATATTTTTTTTATAAAATTATTTATTGAAGTACCCATAGTTATTTCGCATTTCAATTCGCACGAAAGTTTGAACATTACATTGCTGTTATAAATTAGCCGTTTCAAATTAAACTTAAAATTTTTTTAGAGTGGTAAAATCAATATTTTTTCAGAATTTTTATTCTTGTACAATACGTAATATATAAAAAGTTCCCTACTAATAATGAAATTTATCTTCTACACGTAGACCACCAAAACAAATGAAAATTCTCATTCCGAATTCGTTCCACACACTTTTATTCTTTCTCAAGCCAACCACCAATAATTCCAAGGAATAATATACCGACGTCCGCTAAACGATAATCCACTTTGTACTTCGCGCCAAAACACGCCGATGTTTCATCTATTTCCTTGTACTTTTTCTCACATAGCTACACGGAGGGCCACCATCTAATATATATCGAAATAAGAAGAGCAGTGATGGCAGCATCGAGCAAAACTCTTAGCCGAAAGATTAGAAGGAAGGTTTCTATGAATTCCAAATTAGTGATAACCTGATTATGTTTTAGAAATATTTTTTTTTATCGAAATTTAGACAAAAGTAACGTATAGGCTGTTTGGAAAAATATAGGGGAAATTGCAGCTGTGAAATGTGTACACTCAATCTTTATTTGAGTAAACCTTTCTTATAACAAGCTCAACAATGAAACTTTATAATACTCATAAAAATATGTAAATTATACATTTTAATGCAATATGATACAAGAAACTTTATTGAAGAAACGGTAAATTAAAAAATCGACTAACTTGCCTAACCCATTTAAGACGAATGTGAAGAAAAGTTGCCACGCAAAAATAAACTTTCTGCTTAAGTTTATCGAATTGAAAAAATTATAAGACTAATGTAGGTCCTTATACTGAACAATTTATGTAGGACAAATTAAGTTACACAAAAAAAAGAATTTAAAATAACTTTAACTTTTGTATTCGGAAAGATAACGTTTGTATTTGGAAATGAAGGGCTATTGGTATTCGCAAGGTCGTCGTTAATGTTATCCACTCCAAGCTACTGCTTACACCGGTTACAATAGAGTATACCGTAACAAACAAGTAGGGGTTTTTTACAGAATCTGTCACTTAAACCGCTTCCACACAACATTTGTGCTCAACAGGAAACAATTTATACACCACAGAAAGAAATTCGCCAAACAGGGCCTTTAGCTAGTTGTAATTCAAACTTTTAAACGCCAAAATTAACTATTTTCACCGTTTGTTCTTCTTTCTCAAAATTAATAATTAGACTTTATCGTTTGCTAAATTTGTTTGAAGTTCGAAGAATAATGATGTAATTTTCTTAATAAATATCTTTGAGTCGCCACAATTTCCCATTTACATCGTTTGTTAAATTAATTTACATTTCGAAAAATATATAATTAGTAAAATTGATGCTTTAAAAATAAAAGCGAAACTTTGCACATTTTTTTTATGCAAAGTTACAATTCTCTATGCATCTTTCTTCTTACATATATAAACCATCAAAAGAACTCTATTGTGATATTACAACAATCCAAACTGAATTATATCTATATACATAAAAGGCAACTTCCGTTTGTTTGTTTGCTTGCTTGTTTGTTTGTTTGTTTGTATAAGACACGAGATCTAAAGAACCACGCAACAGATTGTCACGAAATTTGGCACAAAAATTCATCTCATCTCCGGAACAAACATAGGCTAAGAATTTTTCGAATCAGACCATTCCTTCTATCGTTTCGAACGTTTTTCTGAAAAAACTACACCACTTTGGCTCAAATCCGATCATTTTTTTACTTTCCTGATGCCATCGGCTGAAAAAATTAAATAAAACTTTTAACAAAAGTAATTAAAATTGAAAATGTTTATTTTATTCTGTTGCCATTAACTTCAGAAACTAAATTCATTATTTGAAAAATAATTGACATGTTTCAAGTGACGTAATTCCGGCAGTCTCCATTCCCGGATTTTATTGTGGGTTTATTTGATGATTTTTTCATTGATTTTTCTGTTGACTGCATGTATGCATATTTAAGCAAAAAATTTATCGTTAAGCTATTACTGAACTATGATGGTTAATAAAGGCCGTCGCACTAGAGCTGCATATTAGGGTTTTATGTCTTTATTTTTTCGCCAAATACGTTGCCAAACTCGCCAAATTATTAACTAAAACTCGCCGAATGGTCATTTTTTTATAAATAATTTATAAGCTGGTTGGTTGTTCGAAGGTCATTGTGTTAGAGATGTAAAATGGGTGAATGGGTGTGTTTGTAGCTATATCTATTTTCTCGCCAAATTATTTCCACAAAACGCGCCAAATGAGCTAAAAGGTTTTATGTATTTATGAGGGAATTGTGATGACATTTATGAGTGCATTTTATAGCGTATTTTTCATTTTAGAATTTTAAGGCAATGAAACGGGATTTTATACTTTATAACGAGCGGGAACAATAACATAAGTTTATGATCATATAACAGGTTATATGGTACACATATTTGGAACGATCATTCAATTATTGTACATATCTGCATTGATTTAGTACTGTATACATTTGCATTGGATTCTTAATTTTTCAGCATTTCTATTGAATTATGGTAGAAATTTGTACTGTTTATATTGTATTTATATCTACAAAGTGTCAAAAAAAGTTACTTAATTTATTATAGAACTCCCTTGAATTGCATTAAAATAAATGTTTGAGACCCTTTTAAGATTTAGCTGTTTTTCCATTTTAATTCTTACTGATTATTTTTTACTTAAATATGTATTCTTTTTAATTTGAGCTTCTTATCAAGGGTATTTTTGAAATTAATATTAATCATTACTATATCCAAGTTGGGTAATTAAATAGAAAATTACTGGGTAATCTTCATATCTTATGTAACTAAAATGAAAGAAAAAAAATAGTTAAATTGACTGTTAATTTATTTTTCCACCTCTACCCGTGCAACGTCGGGTATAACAGCTAGTATCACATAAATAAATATTCTTTCAAAAGTTTTATTTTTATTTTAAACCAGCAAATAAATACCCGTTCTTCGCACGGCTAAAAGAATATCAAATTGATCCAAGTATATGTGTCATTTAATTTGCTGTAGGATAATAAGCTTTGTTCCCGTTCATTATAAAGAATAAAATCCCGTTACTTATATTGCTTTAAAATTACAAAATAAAAATACATCACTATAAAATGCACATCCTCATATTCCAAAAATCTTCTTCAATATGAACTTCTTGTCATCGCAATTTTTCTGATAAATTCAAAATTAACGATAATTGTATAACAATGTTATTTCACGTCAAAACCTCCATTCTGGGTTTTTAGCCTACTTTTCTTTTTTTAATTCGAAAGAATTAAAAAAATGAAAAAGTAGGTATTGACATGCGGTCGATGTCCGTCTGTCCGTCCGTACCCCCCTTCCAAAATCGGTTCTAATCATCGGATCTTAAAAATTCTTTTTTTGTTAGAAAGCTATAACCTCAGATACCCAACTTTCATACTTTTTGTCCGTCTGTCTGTACGTCCGGACGGACATAAATCTACTATCTGTCGGCGAATTTCCCATTGAATTAGCATTGAAATTCAATTTTGAGTCATTTAAATCACTGTAGGTATTGAAATGCGGTTGATGTCCATCTGTCTGTCTGTCCATCTGTCTGTCTGTTCGTATGTCTGTCTGTTCGTATGTCTGTCTGTTCGTATGTCTGTCCGTCTGTCTGTCCGTCTGTCTGTCCGCCTGTCTGTCCGCCTGTCTGTCTGTACCCCCCTTCCAAAATCGGTTCTAATCATCGGATCTTAAAAATTCTTTTTTTGTTAGAAAGCTATGACCTCAGATACCCAACGTTCATACTTTTTGTCCGTCTGTCTGTACGTCCGGACGGACATAAATCTACTATCTGTCGGCGAATTTCCCATTGAATTAGCATTGAAATTCAATTTTGAGTCATTTAAATCACTGTTGCCAAATCAACAATGGCATGAGAAACTTTATTTAAACATATTTGAAGCAAAATAATATTTTCATGAATCAGTTTGGAATGACGTCATAAAATGTAGAACAATTTGATTCTTTGATTATTCATTAATTATCTACCAAGAAAGCGGCAAGGCATACTTTTGCATGCAATTATGCTTAGTTTTAATTTACATTTCTTGTTTTTTAATGCAGTTCGGAGTAGTTTCATTACTTTTGTTATTAATAAATATTTATTCTTCGAACTACAAATAAATCACGAGCAGATGATAAATAATATTTAATTAATTTGCGAACGAATATTAAGGAAAATAGTTGATTTTGGCTTTTAGAAGTTTAAATTATAGCTGGGTGCTGTGTTTCGATTTTTTTTCTAATGTGTATAAATCTAGTGTAGAAACGGCTGTTGATGATATTTACTTTAGGAACCTAGTTTTTTTCCCGATCAGAACTTCAGTAAGTATTTAAGTAACAGGAAAGTAGGCTATTTTAGTTCTTTATGAACTTCTTGTTTTTAAAAAAAAAAACCTTAAGCTCATTGGCACGTTCAATTATTTTTCAAATCATTAATTTAGTTTCTGAAGGTAATGACAAGAAAATAAAAGCCATTTCAATTTTAATTAATTTTTGTGTTCATTTTAATTTCTTCTGTCGAATGGCAACACGAAAGGGAAAAAAATGATCGGATTTGAGCATAGATATCATAGTTAAAGTATTAGATTGGCTGATCACGTGACCTCCAATGCTAACGACGGGACGCGCATGGAGGCTTTTTAAGAGGGCAAAATTGCCAGTGTTGCTACCACTTTAAGGAGAAAAATACTACGAAAAAATACCATTTATTTCTAAAATTAAAAAAAAATACTAAAAAAGGATTTTTAAAGTCACTAAAAAGATTCCAAAATGCAGTTAGTATTTTTACGATATTTTTTTGTAATTTTAGAATTATTCTAAAATACTAAATATCCTCCTTAAAAATATCGTAAAAATACTAGCTGCATTTTGGAATCTTTTTAGTGACTTTAAATCCTTTTCTAGTATTTTTTTGTAATTTTAGAATTAGATGGTATTTTTTCGTAGTATTTTTCTCCTTAAAGTGGCAGCAACACTGGCAATTTTGCCCTCTTAAAAGGCCTCCATGCGCGTTCCGTCGTTAGCATTGGAGGTCACGTGATCAGCCAATCTAATACTTTAACTATGATATCTATGGATTTGAGCGAAAGTGGTGTATTTTTTTCCGAAAATTAGAATTTTCTCTAAAAATAGAACAAATATGAAAAAACTAAGCCTCAGGTGCACACGTTGGTATTATAGGGAATCTATCTTAAAAATTTCGAATATCTGAGGGCAGTATAAGTAGGTCTTTTACGATCCAAACACAGACAGACTCTTTCATTTATTATTATTATAGATAAAGTTTCTCGTACGTTAAACGAAATGGCAACAGTGAAAATATTGAATAAAAATGGAATTTGAATGTTATTTCAATGTAGATTAAATTTTTAGTTATTTAAATTTTAAATAAACTTCTAATTAAAATTTTTTAATGAAATTTGGAATGTAGCCTAATCTGATTTTTTTGCTTCAAAATTACGTATCCCACTTGTTTGTGAGACTTACGGTTTGTTCTGTGAAAGTGGGTGACAGACAGACGGACGGACTGAACGATTATAATACCTTCCACTTTTTACGTTATAAACGTAGTGTGGAAGCTAAAATACACTACAGCAGTAACAATCTACGACAATTTCCATAAAAAAAATCATATTTCTGGATATCCTCCAAAAATAAAATCCCTTGGCGACTACACCCTTCAAACCTGCCAAAAACCGTAGCCATTTGGCGAGAACTACAAAAGAATCGATGGCATTTTATTTTTTTTTTCTGATCGGGCAGGCAAAAAGCCCGAAATAAGGTCAATGGCTGATCGTAGAGGGCCTCTGCCCGGGCATTTGCGACTTGCACGCAACGTTATCCAGCACGTGATTGTGTATTGCTGTCATATAAACGTGGGTTGGAGGACGGTTTGGTTGTTTTGATGCTTGTTAAGTAATTAGATTAATAGTACTGGTCAAGAAATTTGTTGTTTTTCAGGTTTGAAAAAAAAACCTGATATTTGTTAAAGAATTGTTAATGTTTATACACAATTGGATTTTTTTTTCGATTCAAGATTAAAAAAAAGATAAAATAAATTTGATATAGCATTTAAAATATTGCATTTATGAAACTAAACAATTTTGTTTTTAAGCGTAAAAAAAAACCCTTGCAAAATAAAAACAATCCGTTGAGATAAAGAAAGTCGCATATATCCATAAGGGATATATAATTTTCCAACAACACATTTCTCATTAAATTTCAACAACTTAATCATACTTAACATAGTTGAATAGATTCCACGCTACAATATCTATAAGAGTTTTGTAGTCCATGGTCAAGGGTAAAAACAAAAAGGAATACCATCTTGCAATTTACAACAACTGCATAAATCTAGAATTTTATAAACATACGTTTTGGACGTGCTAACTGACTTTCGCACGTAATAGAAGTAAGAAAAAGTGTAGTTAAGTTATTTTGGTGGAGAGGTTAACTGTGAAAAATAACGAGTGATGTCTATTTATTTTTAGATTAGCTTTGAAAGAACTTAAAGCCATATAAATCAAGAAAATACACATTTAAAAAAATAGGCTATATTGGTTTGTCCAGAATTTGAGTTATTGATACTCGACACCCATTTAAATGGATGAATATTTAAAACGATTTAAATGAACTATAACACTTTCTGTTGCATATTGTCAGCAGAATTGTTACTGAAGACAGTGAGATGTGACAACTGAATTTTTTTTCTCGAGCCTCAATTGGTGGCTTAATATCACGTGAGAACACAGAACCGATCGAAGTAAAAGCAAAAATGAAATATGGAAGGAATTACGTAACCTGAAACAAGCCAATTGATATTCGAATTTACTATTTTTTAAATATAGACTTTAAAAATTGTCAGCTGTAAACACAACTCATTTAGCTCTAACTTATACTTCAGTCAGAAACAGATAATTTGTAGTACGACTGTCAAAGGTGTTTCACTGCGATAGTAGTCCTACGACAAAGAAAAAACCACAAGCCACGCTTTTCAAAGTTGTTTCACTGCGATAGTAGTCCTACGACAAAGAAACAAGCCACAAGGTACGCCTGTCAAAGTTGTTTCACTGTGATAGTAGTTTTATGACAAAGAAACAAACTACAAGGTTCGCCTGTCAAAGTTGTTTCACTGCGATAGTAGTCCTACGACAAAGAAACAAGCCACAAGATACGCCTGTCAAAGTTGTTTCACTGTGATAGTGGTTTTATGACAAAGAAACAAACTGCAAGGTTCGCCTGTCAAAGTTCTTTCACTGCGATAGTAGTCTTACGATAGAGAAACAAACTACAAGGTACACATGCCCGTCAAAATTGCTTCTTGAAAATAATTTTATTTTGTTCTTTCTTTAAGTTGTATTTTATCAAATTAGTTTAGTAACTTCAATGTGAGCTCTCATCTCACTGAATCAAATATTTCAAAACTTAAAATAGTTCTCAGTAGTCTTTTCTTACACGAGTAGATAGCTGGTAACACTTTTTTCCGTGTTCCACGATCACGTTGCCTAGGAAGCCTTAATTTAGACCACTCGCGACAGAAATATTTTAATTGAGCAGAGAATTTGCGCTAAAAGTATCTACCCTTTTGACGTAAATCACGTATTGTGTTTCAGCCAAGTGGAGAATTTCAATAGGTTGGTCAATCCTTAAAAGACGATCTACCTCATCTAAGCTTATTTTCGCTAAATGGAACGCAATGCAATATCGTTGAAGGGAATGAAGGGTTAATGAATCGTTAATCGAATGAAGGGTCTAGGCGCAACACTTTTCACATTTTTCAAAGTTAAGTATAACGAAGTTGTAGGGGCCGGTCACTTCATTGGCGATTTCGTCCAATTAAATGTAATATTTAATATTATCAAAAGTCGCCAATGAAGAGGTCAGCCTTTGGGTGATGCAAGTTTTGCAACTACATATTTTAAATACACTTATATAATTACAAATTAGCAGAAAAGTACTATTACATATTTTAATTTGAACTCTGATATAATAAGCCTTTTTTTGTGACTCACTCCACTAATATTTATGTACCAGGATATGTTACCCACATGCGTTCAACATTCTAGCCGTTAATCTGCTACAAATATTTTCCCTCTTTGTTGAAAGTATTTATATTGAGATTGCTACAAAAGAAAAATAAATCTGCTTTGAAGAATGAATCAAAAATATCACGAACATATTCAATACTAATCCAAACATTGTCAAAGGCAGAAAATACAATTTCTCTCGTTAGATTTCACAATAAACCTACATAAGCACTGAAATCAGAATTCAATATTTCATCCGCTTTAAAACCTTGTCACCAACCCCATAGTTAATCTAAGTACCGGTGCCTCTACGCAAACAATCGCGAACGAAATCCATGAGATTAACTGCCAATACTACTACAGCATCCCAAAGTCAAAGAAAAATGTAGGTTCAATGGTTTAGTTGTGACAAACAATCTGTTCATAGTTTAGAATTATTTTATATTTTTATTTTCTTCAATCAGTAATCAAACCTAAATAGGCAGGATTTTTTGAGACTCCTATCTATTAGGTTGATATCCTTAAACTCCTATTTAGAAAACTTTCGACTCAAATTTTACACAAACATTATACAAACTTATACAAGATGATTCAGATTTCAACCCATGTTTTACTTTTTATTCATGCCTTACTTAATTTTAAGGGAAGATTATTTTTTTTAACAGAGAAGCTATCCGTGACCTCACACTTTTTGGCCCTTTTGGAGTGTCGGATGTACCGAAGAAAGAGAACTAAACCTGTTCGGAACTTCACATTATAGTCAACAGCTCGAGAGCAGTTTTCGGTCTTCCTCTACAGTCGACACTTCGAATAGGGCGAAAGTGTGACACAAGAAGAGTTGAGTGAAATAACATCGAACTAGAGCTACCCGAGAGCTATTGGAGACGGGCGCCGTATAGTGACGAGCGGACATCTTAGTAGGCATCCAACCTAACTTTTAAGGGCGACACCGCGCTCGGCATTGGGACTTTGAAGCATTTTTAACGTCTACTTTATCTACAAGGGGTATTATTCATCAGAATTTTAGCTGCATCGACCGTTTTTAAGTGGGAAGTTATTTTGGAAATGCCAGGACCCTAACTTAGGACCTTTCGCAAACAAGACAAGGGGCTTACCAACTGGCTATCCTTTCCGAATAAGGAGAATGAAACCTGTTCGGAATCTTACAGGTATAGTCGGCAGCGCGCGAGCAGGTTTCGGTCTTCTTCTACAGTCGACGAATTGCATGTGAATGGGGCGAAAATGAGACTCACGGAGAGCTTCTTTGGCTTAATGAGTTGAATGGGTCTTGAGTGGCAACTGAAATGTCAATGGAAATAAATTCTTTCTAGCTTTTCAATTGATGAATTCATGTCACGTGAGAACAGAGGACCAATCGGAGCACAAATCGCAAGAAGGGCAAGAATGAAAAATGGAAAAGATTCGTTACCTAAAACAACCCAATAGCCCATGCCCCCTTTTAATTCTAAAGTTGGATTAGAATTTAGCCCTCAGTACATTTATTTTAGGTATGAGTAGAGGGAAAAGAGAAGGTGGACTGCGAGTGCCGCGTATTATTGATGAAGCCCACGTCATTAATCTGAAAAGAGGCGTTGCACTATAATGCACGGATGAGGGGATATTTGGACACTGTAACTGTAGCGATGAAGAGGGTTGTTTTGGATCTATAAGGGTATAAGTGTTTGGGATTATAGGAGGTTATGCATTGGGTTGGTTTGAATTAAGTTATGAACAAAATCGGGTTTTATACAATGAGTACTGGCGAAAGTACTGTAAAATTAATAGTGGAAGATTCGAGTTCCTCAATTGGCATGGATTTTTGTAACACAAAAGTGCATAGGAAAGTAAATGAAAACACAGTTTGTATGTATTCATACGGCAAATAGTAAATAGTTATTTATAAAACTAGTGTGAAAAGTAAGGCTTTTTTAAACAATTTGAATAAATTATTTCACGAGTATAAAAAGGCTATTTTCAACGTGTTGTCATAAACTATTTTTTATAATAACGAGCAAAAAAAAGTATTTATTAAATTGGCATTTATTGATTGGCTTATTAATTATTTTATTATCACGTTCAAATGATTTTAAGGTGATTTATTTTAACATCACGTGTAAAAAGTATTTCTTAGATTGGCATTGGAAATAAGACGCCAAATAAAGAATCACGTTCAAACAAAAAAATTTACACCAATCACAAAGCCGCCGAATAAAATATCACGCTCAAATAAAGAATTTTACGCTAATCAGATGCTCTTATTTACTTTGTCGCACTAGTGCGTAAAAGTAACTTTGGAACACGATTTCGTCAAAAGCATGACTTTTGCCACGATTATTGATTTGAAAAAGTTAGTTTTTTTGCACGATATTATAAAAACAACATTTTATGTGTGTGACACCAAAAACAATTTGAGTGTGTTATTTTATTTAACTTGTTAAAAGTGATTTTTTTTATATATGACACAATAGAACCGAAACTAAAAAGTTGACCAGGACCCAACAAACCGTAGACCGTAAAAGTTAGTAGGAAAAATTATTAAACGAAATTATATGCCTTTCATAGTTGTTTTTCTGCGATAGTAATTTAACGACAGCGAAACAATCCACACAGTATACCTGTCAAATTTGTTTTCCTAAGCCTGGGCTTCCTAAAACACCGTAATTGTAGCGTACACTACGATCGACACGCTGCTTTGGAAAAATTGCCATAAATACACTATCACTATACGTTAATATTTCTGTGACGTAATGTTAATACTAACAATCGTTACCTTAGGAAACCTAAGTTATACCGGTTGTGTTTTTTTAGCGCAAGAGAAACAAACCTCGTAGCACGCCTGTCAAAGTTGTTTTCCTACAGTAGTATTTTAACAACAAAGTAACAAACGACGCCTGTCAAAGTTGTTTCTTTGCGATAGTTGTTTAACAACAGAAAAACAAACTACGCCTGTCAAATTTATTTTTTTCTGTTATAAAACTTTAACAACAGAGAAACAACCCCCTGATTACGCCCGTTAAAGTTGTTTTCTTATGGTAGTAGTTTACCGACAGAGATGCAAATCACGTAGTAAGCCGCTCAAAGTTGTTTTCGCCTGAAAATAATTTGTCGGCAGATGAAATATAATCCCGACAAAAGAACCAAGGGAGAAACCGGTTTCCTGCAGCCAATGTCCGCCAAACAGACGACCTGAATACGGGAAGATCCCTAGTCAATCAAAGGGTTCTTTCCCTAGACTCTTCATATTTACACAACCCTAACCACCATGCGTCCTCCTCCTTACCTCTTTCCCGATTTTCACACCTGAATCCCAAAATATTTCCCGACTTTGAGTGGCAAAAGCTCTTCTCAGGCAATCCCGGAATCGGGTGTGGGGGGAAAGAATCCCCGTACTATCACCACCCTCCCCCTCCTAAAGATAGTCACGTATGCAAATCAATCGATAAGCCAAACAGCGTGCCCGGCCAATTGAACACGAGGATAGCATGTGAAAGGGGGTTACATTTAAATAACAGTTTTTGGGGTTGCTTTGTCTGTAAATGATATTTTTGGGAGTGAAATTGAGTTAGGATTAGGTTGAATCGGAATGTTTCAGCTGATGTAACGTTCTTGTTTTCATTTTTAGGCGTACTGCGATTTCATTGGTTGTTTCGATTTTAGTTTCAACGTGAACGTACTTTTCGTCTGCTTTTGAGTTCATTACAACATGCAAGTGATTTTTTTTTTATCTAGGATCAGAATGCGGAAATATATGAAAATAAACTTTACTTTCTATGCAAGCTGTCTTTTACAAATGATTTGAACAATCAACAGCACAGCAAGAAGTTGGCATTTTAAAAATTCAATAAATAAAATATTCTTCAAAAACTCATTTTTGAATACCAAAACAAAAGTAATTCCAGTAAACAAATGACAACACCGTTGGAAGTGTTGCCATCCACAACGTGAAACAACTCCATAAAGTTAGGATTTGGTTAAATTATCATCGAACGAGAGCTATTGGCGACGGGGTCATAATTTAGAACCACAGTCAAGTGAGCTGACCCCTGAGGAAACACCCAACTTTAAAAGGCAGCTTTTAAAGGATACATTATACGCAACAGTGGGACTATGGAGCATATTTAACGTGCACTCCTTCTGCGCAGGGTATTTATTATTCATCAGACTTTATTTTGGAAATGTCTGGACACGAACCTGAGACCTTTCGCATGCAAAAGCAAGGAGTGGAATTAGGATTCTTTTTAAAAAATAAATAATAGTGCGAAATAAAATTAATTTTGATTGGTTTCGAAGTTGGTTGATTCTGTGTATCATATGAAAAACCATACAATGAAACTATGGTCATGGAAACGTTAAGAAAAAAAGAGAAGAAAGCAAAGAACTATCAGCTGATGCAAGTTTGGCCAACAGAAAAATTAAAACGTTATAGATAGATATGATTAAAAGTGAGAATTTATTTTTGGAAGTCTGTCATATTAGGTGTCAAATACCACCTAAAACAAATGATAAATATCTTTATCCGTTATGAAAAATTTAGATACATACTCATCTATCTGCAAGTTTACATAATCAAATAATGGGATTGTATCACGTCGTGAATGGCAACAGCTCCAGCGGTCTTGTTTTCATTTTTTGTCTGTAACTACCTTTATTCCGGTATTCTCGAAAGTGAGTTTTCTATGAATATATTACTTATTAAAATTTTTAAATGCTAACGCTTGCTGTGCTGTTGGTTGTTCAAATAATTTGTTAAAAAAAGCTTGCACAGAAGCAAAAGTTTATTTTCATCTATAACAGTCATTCTAAAATTGTAACCGCAACAACCAATGAAATAGCAGGATGCGAAAAATGAAAACAATATCGCTACATCATTTAAAACATTCTCATTACAATTTAAAGAATGGTTCGAGTACTACAGTAAACCATTTCCTCAGTACCAGATTATAAGATCATTGGTTACCTCAGTTAAAAAGAACATGGGATTCTATTCTTTCAAATCCAACGCGGGATGACGTTATTAGGATTCTACGTCCCGCCGGTAACCGTAACTGATTTCCTCTGGCTACAAACAGAGTTAAGAAGAAGATGGAGATGCTGCCGGGGGAAAAACCATTACAAAAACCAGTTTGCCAAGTGAAGCCATCGATCGCCTTGTAGTAAGCCTAGACAAACACTCTCAGCGAAAATTTTTTTTCTATTTATAGAATTTAGTAAGTAATAATTTGATTAATAAATTAATGTTAATTAATAATTTGTATAGGCTAACTACATCAACTTGGCAACTCTTTGGCGAACTAGTAAAGTATAAATATAACTATATAATTACAACGTATTTTTTTACTTGGCTAATGGGAATATTTCTTATGATGTCATGCTCTCAATACTGCGATTTCATTGGTTGTTTTGATTTCTTTGACAAAGTGTTGAAACATGCCCATTCTATGAAATTCCATTGTAAGTTACAATTTAAAAGAGCCTTTTGAATTTGAAAAAAAATGAAATAAAGCACGTTACATTATTTAGTTGGAATAAATGTACATCAGCTATATTCTGCTTATTTTTTTCGTTTAATTTTAAATATTAGTGACTAGCAAATTTATACCCGTTCTTCGCACGGAATAAAAAAATATCAAATAGATTCCAATATGTGTACCATATAACCTGTTATAGGATTATAAACTTATTATTGTTTCCGCTCGTTATAAATTATAAAATCCCGTTTCATTGCCTTAAAATTCCAAAATGAAAAATACGCTGTAAAATGCACTCATAAATGCCATCACAATTCCCTCATAAATGCATAAAACCTTTTTGCTCATTTGGCGCGTTTGGGAAATAATTTGGCGAGAAAATAGATATGCTACCCACACCCATTATACAGCTCAAACACAATGACCTTCGAACAACCGACCAGCTTATAAATTATTCATAAAAGAAATTGCCTATTTGGCGAATTTTAGTTAATAATTTGGCGAGTTTGGCAACGTATTTGGCGAAAAAATAAAGACATAACACACTAATAGCTCTAGTGCGATGGCCTTTATTAACCATCCTAGTTCAGTAATAGCTTAACTATACATTTATTGCTTAAATATGCATACATGCAGTCAACAGAAAAATCAATGAAAAAATCATCAAATAAACCCACAATAAAATCCGGGAATGAAGACTGGCGGAATTACGTCACTTGAAACGTGTCAATATTTTTCAAATAATAAATTTAGTTTCTGAAAGTAATGGCAAAGAATAAATAAACATTTTGAATTTTAAATGTTTTCGTTAAAAGTTTTATTTAATTTTTTCAGCCGATGGCATCAGGAAAGAGAAAAAATTATCGGATTTGAGCGAAAGTGGTGTATTTTTTTCAGAAAATTCGAATTTTCTCTAAAAATGGAACAATATGAAAAAACTAAGCCTCAGGTGCACTCGTTAGTATTAAAGGGAATCTATCTTTAAAATTTCGAATTCCTGTGGGCAGTATAAGTAGGTCTTTTACGATCCGATAACAGACACACACACAGACAGACAGACTCTTTCTTTTATTATTATAGATAATTCCTATTTACACACGTGGCTTACACTACAGAAAGGGTAATTTTGCATGGAATTAGCAACCTATGAAGGGAATTCCTAAGATCTTGTGGAAATTCAGATCTCGTGCTACAGCCTACAACTGCGTATAGTATTTTTTTTTAATCAACGCCTCTTAAAGAATAAAATGATGTTATTTACATTGAACCAATGTTGAGGGAGCGGCTTGTTTAGGCTTACTAGGGTAATTTGGCGTTAGGCACAGTGGCTTATGGCTAGAGTGCTTCGCATTGCCACGCCAAAGGTCCGGGGATCGAGTTCTGGATTGGACGAGGTTGACTCTTTCATCCTTTAAGTGGGTCGATTAAATGAGGACCAAGCATGCTTGTGAACTAAACACTGGGGGTTCCGCATAAGGTTAATCAACTAACTGGGACATATGTCTAGCAACTCAAAGCCCTTAGTAAAGTAATCTGAAATGGGCATGGCAGGCCCTGGCCCACTAACGGGCTGTTGCACCGAGGAATTCAGTCTTTTTAGGGTAATTTGGCGACATTCTGACGGCTTCACTTCTTTCTCACGCCAAGCATCTCCATGTTCTTAACTCTTATGGGCTTCTAAGAATGTTCGAAAGCGGAAAAAGAAGTTCGTCTGTTAAAAGGGAAGAATTATATTGAATTGTTAGTCTGTTATTGGTGCAGCAAGGTGGTTAATCAGGAAAACCATGGAAGATAATCTTGAGCAGTTTCTCTTTGGAAGTGAGGATCTTAAACTGAATTTGGGGTTTGAAGGAACGGAATGTGGTTTAATAGCATGAATGAAATGTAACAGATGTAAATGTTTGTATCTCAGTTAAAATGTTTCTAACGTAAAGTTGTTTGAAGAAATTAACAGTCAGTATTGGAGTGTTCAATTATAAATCGTTATAAATTCTTCAAGCGCAACATATTTGGTCCATTTGTTTGTATCTCTTTT
>JAFNEN010000911.1:0-235686 GCA_019343175.1 Oedothorax gibbosus | reverse complement strand
CCCCTCTGGAATTACATTTGTTTTGGGGCAATACAAATTTTTCTTCCCCAACAAAAACCCGAACGGGGGAAAAAAAACTTTTCTTTCAGTAGAATTGAAGCCTTTCTCTGTTCGTAAATCACGTTAAATTGCTGTCGAAAAATTTCGCTTAATTTACAAATTGGTTTAATTTAACGTACTTAAGGAATCTTAAAAATGTATATCAGGGCATTTCCACGCGTGACTTACACTACATTTGACGATTTAACAAATATTGTTTGCATAGTTCATAATTATCTTATATTTATTTTTAAAAAAATATTGTACGACAGTTTACTCCTGAACATACAGTATTTATAGCAATCTGTAAAAACATTTTTCATTTAGTATTTTACTAAAAAATCAACAAAATGTCATGATGTGACTTACACTACATGAAAAGAAGTCGACTTTTGGTTATCATTTGAAACTCTAATTTCTGCATACTGCAGTAAATCAACATTCTACCAGTGCTTATTTTAAGAATAAGGTTTAAAGCTTCAAAATTTAATCACAAACAAGTGTTGAACTATCAAAGAAAATAATGTATTAACATTTTATGCGTGACTTACAATACATTCAGTTTGTGACTTACACTACATCATGTAAATTTTATCACAGATATGGAAATTAAGGTAATAATAACATAACATATTAAATAATTTTGAACATGGTAAGTAAAGAATTGCATACATGGTAAAATCATAGTCAGTAAAAGTTTCACAACGTCCACCAAAGTTATTTTTTGGTAATTTCTTAATTCATTCTTTCAATAGAAATGTCTAAAAAATCTTCCTTTTCAGGCCTCGCAAAAGATTTCTCTACTATTGCAGATGTTCCACTCTGATTGAATAAGCATCTTTACTTAACATTTGCCCCAAAAAATATTTAATGATAATTTTTCCTACAAAAGGAACTAAAGCCCGATTTCCAGCATCAAATTCTGAAGAATTATGTTAAATCAGTCGACAATTACCATTTGTTAAATCAGTCGTTTAGTATTGCAGTATTTAATTAAACATTTTCAATTTTAAGTAGGTATTTGTTTAATTTTAAGAAACAGTGTAATTATTGAGTTTCAGGAATTGGAAATATTTATTTTCCTTTTGATGAGCAAATATCATTTAATCTACCTGTTTCGCCGTTTTACACAGTTGTCAGAAAACTACAATAGTGTTATGTTTGGGCAGATTTCTTATGCAAGGTGAAAAAATCTTTAGCAGAATGTGGGTCACTTTTCTTGGAATGTGTGGCTTATTTGATCCTCCTCTTCACGGTATCACCAAGTCCATCAATTGGTCCTTTACCATGACTGAAGGCAAGGATGACCAACATTGGTGGCAGAAAATTGCCATTCAATGTTGTCTAACGGTTGGAACATTGCAATAGAGATGGAGGTTTTTTAGTTAAAGTGTTGTCTGTAAAGTGGTTTTTGCTTTCATTTTCTTTAAAGGTTTGAAATTTACCGCATGCTTAAAGTCTTTCTCTTTGATCTTTTTTGTTCTTTTAGCTGCTGATTTAGCCATCTTCAATCAAAATTATCAAAATATAAGAAATCTACAAATATTATAGCTTATCTACAACAAATAAATCAAACAGAACCAGTGACTGACACTACGTTGTGACTTACATTACAAAGTTAAAAGGTTTTATAAATCGATAAAATGCTTTTTGTTTTAAATTTAAAAGATGTGGAATTACACAATAGTTAATATATAAATAAAATATCTTACAAATTTTTAAGCAAAGCTTTATTTTATAAAGTTATAGAAACTTTTATATCTTTTCGTGACTTACACTACAGCCAAAACAGGGGATTTTTATCTTTCTAATTAAGTAACTTATATTTATAAATGCCTATTAAAAATGTGTTTTTAAGGTAGTTATTATAGTGTATTTTAATAATTTTACCAAAATATCTGATAAAAAATAATACTTAACTTAAAATTCAAGAATTCAAAATGATGAAAAACCGTAACCCATGCTTTAAAAAAAAGCAGCCACTTTGAAACTTCACTGTTGCCAAGATAAAAACAATAATAGTTTTTGATATAAAATTTATAAGTTCAAACTTTTCTAAATCACATATAAAAGTTTCAACTGGAATAAAAAATATTTTTAAAATTCACTTGTGGTATGTATTTACATGGAATTAACCATCAATTTTTGGAATTTAGAGCCTTTTAATTGGTTATAGCCGGACTTCATAGGCTTTTTATAATGTAATCAAACTCTATTTTGCTCTCACTAGAGAAATATTGTATTGTTTATTTTCTTAAATTGAGAGAAATGTACAATATGAAAAACAAAAGGTGAAAGAAAAGCTCGTACTTATAAATGCTCGTATAACCACATACAAATCTTAGTTTTCAACCAAATAAATTGTCCTCGTAATCTGAAATAAAATTTCTCTAGTGGAAGTCTACAGCCATCTGGAATCCTTCCTTTTAAATGTTTTGCAAAAATGTATATCGTAAATATGTTTATTTTCTTAAGCTTCTAAACGTCAGAACAGGATTTTTCAGTAGTTTATGCCCCTCACCATTCTTTCTACAAATAACTCGAAAATTCAAAATATAATATCCTCTTTACTCCAGAGGTTCACATACGTGGCCTTTTGTAAAATTTACTTCATAACTTCATTTTACAAATTTTCTTAATACTATAACTTTTCTAATGTAAAGTAGCCTGTTCAAGGTTTTAAAAATACCGATACTAAAGATCCTGGGACAAGTATTAGGCGTTTATTTGTGTATTTGTAGAAAAAAGGACATTAAACTAGGGTGGCAGAGTTTCTTCAGCACAAAAAAGTGCTTACTTTTGCGGCTCAAAACCTCAAATTCCACTAAATATAAGTGCCCCCCCCCCCAGCAAATGTTAAACATTAATTTTTAGCTTCCACACTACGTTTATAACGTAAAAAGTGGAAGGTTTTATAATCGTTCAGTCCGTCTGTCTGTCTGTCCGTCACCCACTTTCACAGAAAGAACCGCAAGTCTCACAGACAAGTGGGATACGTCATTTTGAAGCAAAAAATCAGGCTAGGTTACATCGCAAATTTCATTAAAAAATTTAAGTTAGAAGTATATTTAAAATTTAAATAACTAAAAATTTATTCTACATTGAAACAACATGTAAATTCCATTTTCATTCAATATTTTTACTGTTGCCATTTCGTCAAACGTACGAGAAACTTTATATAAAATAAAAATATACTCATGAAAAAATTTGATGAATTATGTGATATGATTCAGTTTGGATTGATGTAATACCACAATAGAGTTCTTGTGATGGTTCATTATTTAGCTATGAGGAAAGATGCATAGCGAATTCTAACTTTGAATAAAAATATGCAAAAGTTCGCTTTTATTTTTAAAGCATCAATTTTACTAATTATTTATTCTTCTCTTTTTCGAAAGAAAGTTAATCGCTTTTATTTTTAAAGCATCAATTTTACTAATTATTTATTCTTCTCTTTTTCGAAAGAAAGTTAATGATAATGGGAAATTGTGGCGACTAAAAGATATTTATTGGATTATTTTCATCATTATTCTTCGCATTTCAAACAAATTTAGCAAACGATAATGAGTAATTATTATTTTGCAAATGAAGATTAGTGAAATAATTAATTTTGGCGTTTAAAAGTTTGAATTAGAAATAAATTATTAGCTGAATGCCTTGTTTGGCGAATCTCTTTTTGAGGTGTATAAATAGTGAGTTTTTTGTTGAGCACAAATATTGTGTGGAAGCGGTTTAAGTGACAGATTCTGTAACAAACGTACATGTTTTTTTTTATAAATGATTTGAAGATCAGATCTTTAAAAATAAACTTAATTATAACTTTCTAATTAAATATGTTATTTGAAAAAAATGCAATTAATACTTATGCAGGGAAAACAACTATACATTTTTTTTCCCATTTACAGGCCGTTTTGGAGGCTTTTGAATGTTAGGGGCAAATACAATGTCGGTATGTATTTTCAGCAACTTCATTTCTAAGTGGCACATCCTCTTTATAAAAAGACGCATAGGTTGACGATTTCAGAAGGCGGCGCACATGATTGATTGCTGAGAGAATGCGCCGGCGAAACATTGTGTTTCTTTGTATTACTGTTGGGTAAGTAGAGACCCTGGAAAGTGGGTGGCGAAGAGGAACTGGCTATGGGAATGCACTGAAAAAATAACTTACAGTCCCAAAATTAAAACAAAAAATTATATGTAATATTCGAACCCACTGTCTGGGAATGAGATCTTGCAGACTCTAATCGGGATATTATAAGAACATAACAGTCTAAGTGAGTATGACATCAATAACATGTTGCCGTCAATGCGTGTGCGTAAGTGCATCGGGATGCCGCTTATTATATTGAGATGGATCGCTGTTTACGAAACAAAACTGTGTGATTTTTTTTGTTCCTTTTTTCGAAAGAAATACGGAATTACAGTTTGGAAGTAGTGGGTACAGTTTTCATTCCGAAGGCGATCCGACAGTGATTGATGGCTGGTGTGTGCCCTCCTGAAAGGCAGAAGTGCGTGAAGTGGGATCTGAACCAGCCTAAGGTTTTGAGTTGTTGCATCTAAGAAACCAGGACCTTGCTTAAGTGTCTTTTGGCTTTCGTTTCTGTGCTTGTGTTTTTTCGTTGCGTCATCCTTTTTTTTTCTTATTTAATCTTATTGGGCTCGAGGCTTTGCCCCCTTGTCTCAGTGATCTGCCACGCCGAGCCGAGTTGTTACTTTGTCACCCCTTAGGTTCCGGTTGTTACTTTTTGTTCAAACACACAATTCTTCTTGCAGAAGTTGCCTGCCAGTCGGCCGCTTTTCAAAAACTGAAAAAGACAGCGATAAGCAACCAAAACGTGGATCCCACTATGCAGTTAGGGTGACGATATCGCGAAAAGGTGATGAAGTATCGAAGACTTCGAGGCACTGTTCTTGGACCTAACTACAATACATATTTTCACGCTCCTGAGCAGATCCCTAACGTGATTTATGTGAACACAGGATGACAGAGTCGTTAGATAATTTTGTATTTCATTTTCATTTCTGTCGTGAAATGTAACTGCTTATTTCGGAAAGCCCAAAGTCTAAGTCCTGTTTGGCAATCAGATGCTTTTCTCTGAGTAGTGAAATTCATTAATATTTCCTTAAGTGTGTTAAATCTTAGCTAGTTTTAAGTAGTTCCTTTCTTCTGTATTAAATATTTATCGTTCCAAGATGATTTTTTCTCAAACTCATAAAAATCACATTAAAATTGCGGTCGAAAATGCTTTTAACTAAAAGTTTGAAAAATTGACTAATTGATCTAGTAAAATTTTCATATTTGTGTATTTTAACTTAATTATTACTCTTTTCCACATTAAAAGAATATAACCCGGATTTTGCTTCTACAGGGTTTGCGATTCCTTAACTAACTTTCAGGTATAGTTCGCTCATATAATTTACCGTCTTTCAGAATGAATGATGTGATTATGTAGTAATGAGTTTTTCCCTTTCAAATAAGTAATTTTAAACAACTATCATTTAAAAGCAAACAATTAGTTCTACTATTACGCATTTAAATTAATAACCAGATTTAACATTACCAAATGAAAGAATAGAACTAATGAAAATTATAAATATATTTCTTCGTTAACGCGCTGGGGTCTTGTATGGTTTCATTTGTAGGGAATAGTGGGATGTGTTTTAATTCCACGCGACCGAGAACAATGAGACGGGAACTGAAGTAGGAAGACTTAATTTTGTTTTCTCAAGTAGGCCATACATACTACAAAATGAAAGGAAGTTGACTACGGACCGAGGCGTCGCGCCGCAAAATCGAATATATAAGGAATAATGACACAATGCGTTATGCGTGATTAAAAAAGATCTAATTGATTATTCAGTTTTCAAAAAAATATTTTTTTTTTGCAGAATGCTCCCGATTATCGACGGTTTCTTATAGTAAATTTTCAATTGTAAATGGTTTATGAACTCCTGATTATCTGTGGTTTTACCTAGAAAATTCCCAATTTTGAGCGGAAGGGCAGTAATGAAAAAGCGAATAACAACAACATAATCTACAAACTACGTATATTGAGAGACTTAAAATACGTAAATTGAAAAAAAAATTACTTTAAATTTAACAACTTCAATTTCAAATGTATCTTTGAAGACACAGTGAATAGATGTAAATTTTTTCTTCCATAGCTCCGGCTACTTATTAACTTTTCAGATGAAAACCCACCTTCTCCCATATTAATTTTTGTAACTTACTTAAATTAAAAATATATATTTTTTTAAAGCTATTTTAATCAAAACGAAAATTATTAAGGTAGTTAGGTCAATTCACTGCTCAATTTCACCGCTAAATAGATCAATTCTTTAATTTGGTAATGTTAACTATGTTAATTAAATTTTTAAAACAAATTTATAAAACTATTTTAATCAAAACGAAAATTATTTTTTTCTATACTTTGTGAAACTTTTGAAAGATTTGGGACTGCA
Source organism: Oedothorax gibbosus (assembly GCA_019343175.1). NCBI lineage: Eukaryota > Metazoa > Arthropoda > Arachnida > Araneae > Linyphiidae > Oedothorax > Oedothorax gibbosus. The sequence continues at coordinate 229,185 of JAFNEN010000911.1, read as the reverse complement.
AATTTACTCTTTTGTTTAGGAAAAGGTTTAAGTCATAGTTTTAATTAATTTAAATAACATAATGCTATTTTAATTTTATATTAAATCATTATGCTCATAGATTACATTTTTATTACGTACACATTGACTAAAATAAGTATGAAACACACCATGAGAAAGTTTTTATACTCTTATAAAAGCGATGTAAAGCAACTGCATTTTTGTTAAAAGCAGAAAAAAAACATCACACATTTTATTTTTGGAAAATTTATTACAATGCAAGATTTTGCCTTTCTTAAAGATATTTTTGCAGTTTTGTCTGTTAAATAATAACATGCAATTTTCAATTATTTTAGTTTTTCAAAAGTATACCCAATAAAAAAAATCTTCTGGGACAGCAGCGGTAAACTGCTGTCTTCCAGCAGCCGAACTGCTGATTCGGTGCCGGGAAAAAGTGTACTTAAAAGTCAATAAAGTGTCCGCGGGAAAAGTGACTGTCCAGCAGTGCTGGCCAGCAGCGATCCATCACTTATTTCCAGACAGCTGCATTTTCTCCAGCAGTGAAAAGGAAGTTACCCAAGAGTTACTGCTGTTTTCCAGCGGCAATTTAGAAGCGGGCCAGCAGCAAGTGCGATTTACCAGCACTTTTCTAGTAAGCCCCCCGACAGGATGCTGCTGTATGACAACAGCAGTATAGTGGCAATTCAGCAGTATTTTTCCTGCAGCCTTTTCAGAAAACTGCTAAATAACGGCAGCAATGCTACAGCAATTCAGCGTTTTTCCCCTGCAACCTGCCCAAAACAAATGCCTTCCTATTTATTTAATTTTTTAATCTCATAATGCAGTTCTTTAAAATAGGCAATCTTTATTTCAAAGGTACAATAAAATTATTCCAAACAATTAGCTTCTGACAAGCAACATTAATTATAATTAATTTTAACTAAAAAATTTACACAAGATTCAATTCTATATTTTAAAATACATATTTATTTTTGACATTTTTCTTCTTAACACTTCTACATCAATCTATGCTTTGAATCTTTTTGAGTTTGACGAACAGCAACTGAAAGAAAAAGAAATCTCAATAAAAGAAAAATACAAAACTGTTATACACAAAATTCTACTAATCCAACAAATAAATAATCCTATAAAAATAACTGTATTATATCATAAACATGTAAACTTACTTTTTAAGTTTGTAACAAGAATAAGGTAAACTTTAAATTTGTGCCAGATGCGGCAATAATTTAACAATTATCCCAATTTTACAATAATCCTCAGGGTATATAATCTCAATTTTAGAAAAGCTATGATATTATGCCTGGTCTCGATTTGGCGATTCGAGTTATGTTGCCAAGCAATGAAATTGCAAAAATGTGGAAACATTCCAATTCATATTTCCATTCAACTCTATAAGTAAAACAACCCTATGTTACATTTTCCAGCTCGTCAACTGTCGAACCGGCCATTATACCATATATGAACCCATTTAAGTTTGTTTTTCTACTATCGGGAAGCCCTGCTATCTAAAATTACCCAAATAGATATCCGTTTCGTTTGTTGTAGTTTTTACGAAAGGAAACAACTTAAATAAAGCATGATTTATATAAATTTTATAATAATTTCATAATTTAAAATCTAGTCACTAAAACAAATATGGACATGCTTCCAACTTTATGATAACCCTAACAGTGTATTTACTTAAGGAGAATGCAATCAATATACAGTGAAAAGCAAACTAATACAAAATGAAATCAAATTAATCTAATTCTACGTTTAAAACTATACTGGTTATCAGAATTCTAATATGAACGCTACGTTTCGCATATTAAATTGCCCTCACTTTTTATTTACCAAACACATAAAAATAGTACTAATAAAAGGTTTATAACTACCTGTCAATGTTGTTCAGACCACTAATCTGAAGATGAAAGTATTAAAAAATAGAATTGAAAACAGAAAACTAAGGTGATCGTTCTAAAATCTTTTGCCAAAATATTATTACTTTTCTGCGCATGCTCACAATCACAAGTACTCTCAAACTGAAGTTTGCCTACACTGGCTCAGCAGAAATACTACAGCACTTATCCAGCATACTGTAGACCGGCAGCAGCCCACCAACAATTTGCCAACAGATAATCAGCACACTTATGCCAGCAACGTAAAGGTGCACTTCCCAGCAGAAATATGTATGCACAAGAACTAAACCATCACTTCCAGCAGTTAATCAACAGCTGGGCCAGCAGTTCACTGTTTACTGGGACTAGTATAAAATGTAACATTTTTAAAATGTTAAATAATACATTTTTCATTAGTTCAACCTAAACGTAATTGCAAGTGAAAAAATTCATACTTTTGACAAAAGTAAGGAAAAAACTATCATCACGTTACGAATATCAAATAAATTGAGAAAATGTTTTGATAATTTTTTAAAAAATTACCGAGTCCTGCAGATACAAGAATATATTTTTATTCTTCTGTCTGCCTTCCCGATGGGTAAAATAAGATTGGTTAAACAATCTTTCAAATAGTTGAAAAATTGTAACAAACCCGGTTACACACGTTTAAAAGAGGGTAAAAATTAACTGATTAAACCCTCTTTTTTAACAACGATCCTTCAGGTAATACCTCTTATCTGCAATTACTGCAGTCTAGACGAAACAAATTTACATTTTGCAAAAACAGATCAGTCTTGTTCAGTAGAGTATTTTAATAGATTGAAAACAAAGTGTTATAAGTAGCTAAAACAACGTATCTAAAGCACTTGACCGCCATGACGGAACGATTATAAAATGGTATTGGGTTGGGCCCAGAATAAAAATAAGATTACTACTATGTATAATATTAATTTTGAGGTAAGGTAAGTATAGAGGGCTAATCGGTATTTATATACAATACTTTATTATTAATTTCCTTTCAACTTTATATTCAGTGCCGAATCTTATTGGTTACCAGCATGTTTTAACTTTTATTTATAATTGCAAAATAATACGTCGGTTTTAGTTGCATGCATTTTGCATACATATTATTCTTTGAAATAGTTTTATAACTTTTTATTTTCGTTTGGGATAGATTGATTAATATTTTAGCATATATTTTTTTTATTTACTTTAAATTTATTAAATCAATTTTTTGGACTATTATAATGATTTTTTATTAAGTTTCATAAACTTTTTCCATGTGAAATTCTTTCAGAGAGTTACCATGCGTAGAAATGTTAAATTAATTTATTTCTCAATAAATGCAATAATTTTCTGATTGATTAGTGGAAAATGCCAAATATAAAGTTTTCTGTAATTTATGTTATTACAGCATACTTAAAATAAACATTTATAAGTCGATTTATAATGTTAAACGTGTTAGTAACTATGCCATTTTTAACACATATGAAAAGGTACGAAAATTTATTGATAGAATGTTACTAAGAAAGTTACTTTGATGTGAAACGAAAAGATATGAAATCGATAAAAAAAAATTAAAAACTATACTTCTTGAAATTTGATTTTCTGAATTTTGTCTAAAAATGGAAACTTTTATTTTATGAAAATAATTCAATAATAAAATGTAACGTATTGCGAATAATCTATTGAAAATATAGTCTAAGTTTCAATAAAATATTTCTATTCCACAATTGATTTATTTTATGGATTTCAATTATTATTTTGTTCCAGACGAAAAGGAAACAAAGAATCATTGAACTTGCGAATTTTTCCTTTTTGGTCTAAGGAATAAACTGCTATTGGCTTGACAAACTTGTAAATGAAATAATTGTCCATAGTGGATTTTAAGTTTTCGTAACACAAATGTAATAAATTTGTTCTTTTAAACATTTACACTACATAAATAATGAGTAGAAAAAAATTCAACTAAAAATAATTTAAATTTTGTTCTTTAATTATTATTATTATAATTATTATTATTATTATTATTATTATTATTATTATTTTATTATTATTGTTGTAAAAAATTTTTAAAAAATGAAATTTAGGTCTTCACAAATTTCCGTTCTACCGTCTGCTTGTACCCAGTCCAAATTCCGTTCTAACCGTCCCATTAAAAAAATAATGTTAGAAAGGTATGATATCAATACATATATTTTATACTTTGTGTCCGTATGTCTGTCGCTTTTCCATTCACCTGTATTTTAAGGGTATTTTTGTACTTCATTTATAACAGTCCGATTATTAGAATTCTTTTTTCACTCAATACTTTTTCTGTATTTTCGCCAATCTGTACTATAAGAACTTCAGTGAGTATTAAAGTAGCAGGTAATAAGGTCGTTTTATTTTTTCAGAACTTCTTGTTTAATATATTATGCTCAAATGTACCTGTTCCATTCTTAAAAACTAAAGTTCTCGGCGCAACAGCCCATTACTGGGCCAAGGCCTGCCGTGCCCAATTCAGCTTTCGTGACCAAGGGCTCTGAGGTGCCAGGCATCTGTCCCGGTAAGGTGGTCAGCCTCACGCGGGACCCCCAGTGTTTAGTTCCAAAGCATGCTTGGTCCTCATTTTATCGACCCAATTAAGGGATGAAAGGTTGAGTGAACCCCGCCCAATCCGGGATTCGAACCCTGGACCTGGAGCACGGCAATTCAAAGCACTACCACTGTTCCATTCTTAACAAACCAATTTTTTGAAATTGTAGATCTTCCATCTTCTTGCCTCATTTCAGTGAACTTCATATTATATTATTTTTTTTTTCGTCTGAGCCAATGATGAAACGTATGGATGGGTTCGGCGGCCCAGACTTTAAAAAATTTGAAAACCAAACTTGGTAAGAAAGTAAAGTTCTGATGGAACTCTGAACTTTTTCGTTTCTATATAGCAAGAAGCCTTCATCACAATCCTACTAAATGATAATATTTTAGCCTTGAAAGTTCAAAATTTTGAAACTCTTTAAAATTTTGTCTTACTTTTCGTATGAAATGATTTTTCATGATTTTACTTGAAATAAAAATGCTATGAAAAAATCTCATTTACAAATTGCGATCCGGTTTTTCAATTTGGTATCATTAAAATAAAACCTTTACTGCGGATATTGTACACGTTTTATTTTCCATCAATAATTTTTTTCCTATTTCTTTTATCATTTTTTTATGTTCATACCTTTTACTTATATTCTTTAAAATATGTAATATTGTGTCAAAATAAACTACAGATAACTATATTAATTAAAATAAAAACGTCGTATACGATAAATATTTATCTGACGGTCATTATATTCGTATTATATTATAAATATTTTAAGTAATAAATTTAGAAGTATTTCTTCATTCAAATGCATAAATGTTGGCATACAGGAAAATTTAACTAAACAAATAATTAAATTCTGACTAAAAATATCAGGAATGTTTGCTTACATTTGTATTTTATATACAAATATAAGCAAACACTACTGTTTATATTTGTATTTATTTTAAAAATAAATACCAACAGTTAATACTTTATATATTTTTTAAGAAAGAATTGAAGAATAAGAAAACTTAAACATAAATACCGCATTGTGTTGGGTTTTTATATGCTATGTTGAAAATTTAGTAATTATAACATTATACATAATATATTGCAAATATATAAGCGTATAGTAAGTTTGGCATTTATTGAAACAAGATACATCGCCTGGCTTCTTTGTTTGGTCTAGACTCTAGAGCAACGACGCAATATTGTTTTCCTGCATTGAAACGTATGGTAGACAAAAGATTTTTTTTAAAAAGCTATATATTGAATAAATTCAATTCGACTATCTCTTTTTTTTTATAAAGAAATTTTGGTTATAAATTTCTCATGTTTTACTTAAAAAGTATCTTATAATAGAAAAGTTATCAACTTTTAAAAGACTTAATTTAGCAGAATTGTGTTACAAAGTGTGTGAAGTATAGTTAAAAAATATTTTTTAAAAAAAGGAGATTTTTTTTTCATTTAAATTTCTCGATTTTAAAAGAGAAAGGGAAATGTATTATTTTGCTGTCATCTAGATTGTTAATTACTTCTGAGTATAATTTAGTTGTTTTTAAGTTAAATGAAAATTAGATTTAAAATAGTTTGTAATCTACACAAATATAAATTTTAATTTCAATAAATTTTTTACATATGTTACCGTTAAAACCCGAAATCAGCTACAACCAGTTTTCCCTAGTTAAAACTAGTTTTAACTAAGGCCTTTAGTTAAAACTAGTTTTCACTAGCTAAAACTAGATGTCCTCCGCTAAAACTAGTTTTAACGAAACAAATTGGTTTAAACTAGTTTTACCTAACAAAAGCTTGTTTTAGATAAAACTAGTATTAACGGAAAATAATGTTAGCTTAGGAATATGGTTTGGTTTGGTTATTAGAAATGCAAAAAGAGGCTTGTGCCGTTGGCGACGGCTAGGGATCATGGTGTACGATACAGAATACGAATACGATAACAGAATCCGTTAATATTGAAACCCGACTAAATATAAAATTGCAATTTTATAGTATTAAAATCACAAAAATTAAAAGAGAAATAATAACAGTGTCCCACATCTCACTTCCACCTGTAAAATTTTTAGCGACGGAAATGCGAGTTCAATATAATTAACAAATTGTGAATTGCTTTCACATCCAGTAATTTTGAACCCTTTAACTCCGAAAACCAAAAATACAAAATATAATCAACTGGTTGTAGCTGATTTCGGGTTTTAACGGTAACAAATATATAAAATAAATTAAGTCATTCTCCGTTAAATCTAGTTTTATCTATAACATATTAGATAGTTCCAGTTTTTACTAGTTACAACTAGATTTTACTAATCTGTTCGGTTAAAACTAGTTTTAGCGGGGGACATCTAGTTTTAGCTAGTGAAAACTAGTTTTAACTAAAGGCCTTAGTTAAAACTAGTTTTAACTAGGGAAAACTGGTTGTAGCTGATTTCGGGTTTTAACGGTAACATATATATAACTGAATAAAAACTCAATTTCTTTATATAATTACTGTTTTTAATTAAGGATATTACATAATTAATGTTATTGGGGGAAAACGTTTTTTTAAGTTGTATTTAAGACATATTTATTAATTTCAATTGCCTAATGTGGAATATAAGGCAATGAAAGTACTGCGATGGGGTCAAAAATTTGGTGATTTTCTGTTTTTGACATTGTCATTCTGTCGGTTTAAAACCACTCTACAGTTCGAACTAAAAGAGCTACAGACTTTATATTTTGTACGCGAACTCCTAGTACCTAACGGCCGTACTACTAAGGTATTCGCGAAAATTGCGCGTGTGCAAAAAGTAGCTGCTATAGAACTTTATAGGTTCTCAAGATATCGCTGAAAAAAATAAAATCTTCTTAAATAAATCTTTCACTGAATTTTAATGTATCGAATATATAATATTGAGAAGTAATTGAAAATCGTGTAGTGTTTATCACATATATAGGTTTTTTCAAATTGTTTTTTATTTAAAAGTATCTCGATACTATCTTTCAAATAAAGTGATTTTTCATTTATGAAATAAAATCATTTTTAAACTGTGTGTCAATTTAAATTATTTTAATAATAAAAGTGTGATAGTTTATTTTACCCTAATTATTACATTGTAATAGCTTAATAGTTTATCGCTACTTACTAGGTGACAATATGGAAAAACCACATACTTAAGAAAACTTTCAATGTAAAATTGAGGGAATTTTTAAAATTTTCCTATCAAGTTAAGTGCTTTTCTACGAAATCAGAACGTACTTGAATCTATTAGGGTCCATGCCGCCTTATTTCGCAGAATACTGTCTGCCCTCTTTAATTTTTTTTCCGGTCGATATAACATAACCGATGAAACGCATTTAAAACACAAGATATATTCATGGAAACAAGTTTTGTTCTGACTGGGTGATTAGTTTAATGTTTTTAAAATAGCATTTTCTCTTTCTTCCCTTTTGTTATAAAGTAATTAAAGTAATATTTAAATGACATGTAGTTAAATTTTTTTTTGTAAATAACATTTTATCATAAGTAATCTTATTTTCTATGAGACATATTTTTTTTGCAGTTTAGTAAAAAAAATAACAAAATAGTTTTTCTAAGCATAGGAATACGTGAAATTAACTCTTGAAAAAGATCAAAAAATTTAATTAAAATAAATTTCATTAGGATTGTAATAAAGTAGATCATTCAATATTTTATAATAAAATAAAATAAAATAAAAAAAAATAAAATAAAATGAAATAAAATAAAATAAAATAAAATAAAATAAAATAAAATAAAATAAAATAAAATAAAATAAAATAAAATAAAATAAAATAAAATAAAATAAAATAAAATAAAATAAAATAAAATGAAATGAAATGAAATGAAATGAAATGAAATGAAATGAAATGAAATGAAATGAAACGAAACGAAACGAAACGAAGCGAAGCGAAGTGAAGTGAAGTGAAGTGAAATGAAATGAAATGAAATGAAATGAAATGAAATGAAATGAAATGAAATGAGATAAAATAAAAACAATTTTCGATAAGGTATAAAATGGGTCATTTGAGACTAAAATATGAAAAGAAAATTGTGAATTAATTCACTGCAACAAAAACGTTGCTTTTACAGTACTTTGGACAGTTTAAAACAGTTTCGCTTGGCTTTATGGTTTTTAACCAATTCATTACATTCATGTGACTAACCTTTAAAATTTTTTCAAAAATCTGTATAGTTGAAAACCTGTGTTGCCACATCAACAATCGCATTAGAAACTTTATTTATTTAAACTGAATGTTGGAAGAATTTTTTTCATATATATCAGTTTGGAACGATGTCATAGTTTACATCATAATGTGATATTTTTATGGTAAATTATTTGTGTTGATTAAGAAAGTAGCATAGAGCATAAATTTTTTGCATAAAAACTGGTACGTTTTAATTTTAATTTCTTGGTTTAATTATGAATTTTTATTTCTAATTGAATAATGTCTTTACTCTAATGCCTTAATTTTTTTTTAATTCTTCAAGGGCTTCAAATACAAATTATTCACTGTGCTATTTATTTTTAAAGCATTAGAAAATCACACAATTGGAGATGATAGATTGTTTACATGTTGTTGTAAAGGTTTTTGTTTCAGAAAATTACAAATCAGGGTTTGAAATTTAAAAATATAAGTTAAAATGGTGATATGACATGTTTTGCTCCATTTTGAGATAAAGCAATTTTACATAACTATTCTTCGAACTGTTATTACATTTGAGCAAACGAAAAAATATAAATTGAATTTTCGAATGAAAATAATGAAAAGTAAAGCCAATTGAAATTTTGGCTTTTAAAAGTTTAAATTACATTAAATGCCTTTTTAACCCTCTGAGGGATAAGCAAATTAACTAAAGTGTAAAATTGTTTTCTCTGCAAGAGATTTAAATTAGAATTTTAACTGGTAATTTAATTTATTAAATTTAAAAAAAAATTATATTTTTGTAGCAGCTGGTTATAAATGGCTCCTCCATGCCTTAAATTTTAAACTTTAATAAAATTATTAAATTTATAAAATTTTAAAAATTATGTATGTTGCTGGAAAACCTGACATTCAGGTGACGGGTTTATATGTCTGTATCCCTCAGAGGGTTGGTGCATAAAACTTGCGGGGAAGCGGCGCTAGATATCAGTTACTATTACAAATAACTATAAGAATTTCAGTGAGTATTAAAATAATATCAAAGCAAACTGTTTTATTTTTTACAGCTTATATTTTTTCTTATACATTTAATTATTTTATTTTCATGAATCTAATTTTTAAAAAAATGTGGAAATTAAAAAAATATGGTTTCTTTTTAATGGTATTTTTTAAATTAAATATCTATTCTTGCAATTTACATTTTGTACCTGTGCAATTACGAAAGCAATAGAGTTTACAAACATTTACTAGATATCAGTTACTATTACAAATAACTATAAGAATTTCAGTGAGTATTAAAATAATATCAAAGCAAACTGTTTTATTTTTTACAGCTTATATTTTTTTCTTATACATTTAATTATTTTATTTTCATGAATCTGATATTTAAAAAAATGTGGAAATTAAAAAAAAAAAGGTTTCTTTTTACTGGTATTTTTTTAAATTAAATATCTATCCTTGCAATTTACATTTTGTACCTGTGCAATTACGAAAGCAATAGAGTTTAGAAACATTAATAAAGAATATTTAGTTTTCAACTCTCCCTTATATCATTTCAGAATACTTAAGCAGAAAGCATCAAATCTATTTTTGTTAAATTTTAATGAACTTTCAGCAACAAGAAAATATTTAAATAAAAATTAATGGAATAAAAAACAAAAATCTTGGAAGCTACTTTCGTTCAGAAAAAATTATTTTATTTGAAGACTATTTAATTCTTTAACAATGTATAATTCTTGAAATGAATATAAAACTGGTATATTTTTTATGCAATTTGTTAATATTACAGAGCATAAGAACTTTTTTGTTAGTTTTTTCAAAAATCTAAATATAGCAAAACTACATATGGATATGCAAAATAAATAATTCAAACGCAATTCTAAAAAAACTATGTCTACATCTATTTACTACTTTGAATATAAGTTAAAAATAAAAGTAATAGTTATTGTTTTAATAAGCTGTTTTGTGTTTATAAAACATATTTCAATTTGCAAAACATTAAATTTTTTCTAGATTTTAAAGTTTGGTTCGAGTTTTTTACTTCAATAATGAACTGCGCTTTTCTAATTATAATTTATGCACAAAAATTAAAAAAAAACTAATTGTAAAGCTAATTTGTATAATATTTTATCGTTTGATGTAATGTTAATATACAATTTTTTATAATATAAAAATTATCCCAATTGTATATTCAAGTGATTCGTGAACTGAACTTTTATAGAGGTTGATGACCAAATAAATTTATTGTTCAAATTTGTAAATCTCATTAATAGATGCAATGCAGTTTTTTAACTATAAAAATTAACTAATGTATATAAACTTCGATTAAAGAGTCGCATAATCTATTTTGAAATGCTAATTAAGCTGATGAGTTTGGGTTGCCAACTCTAATATCACAGTTGGACAGTGTTGTAAATAGCATTTTTTATCAAATATATATGAGTTTAATATTTATTTAGAAATCATTAACTAGGGGAAGCTGTTGTATAGTCCTCCCACAACTTCTTGGCATCTATGACGTGTGTTTTAGACGAGTCCAAACTATCACTCGAAAAACGAAAAGGGGAAGGAAGATTTTGTTTAGCCATGGTTACTATATTTAGCGATTCATTGCGTTGCAGGTGCATATTTCTTTAAGGTTTAGAAACAGTTTCTCAATTGACGGGCAATTCGAACTTGCATGGGTTATTCGCTACTATTTGCATAGCTATATTTTAACTTATAGCTTTCCCTGAAGTGATACTGACTATGGTAAATAATACATACTACAGATACAAATCTATTGACGATCAAGTCAAGATAAAAAAAGAAATGCATGTGCAACTGATCACGGCCATCAGTATTTAATTATAATCTTCCTTTCACCAATAACCCATGTCATGTGCAGCTTTAGTGTGACACATTATTTCCAACCAAACTAACCCAACAATCCTCTATGCTCGCCAAACCCGATGGGATTGGCAACTCTGTCTCCTTTAGGTTCTCTACCTTTTTACAAAGTGGACTATTCCACAATCAAAATATTTGGAATGCTAAGTAGTGACCGGGCTATACCTCTGACCATATTGTTCCTTTGACCACCTAGGCTGTGGTGCCCTGTAGCAATATTTTATAAAAATTAGTCTAACAAGTATAAAGTTTCTCCCCTGGAGGGCTTCTGTAGCCTAATGTGGATTATTTAAGCCAAAGAGGATTCCTGTGAAATATAACAATCCATTTCCATCCTAAAAATGTAAGTATTTTTATCATAAGGTTTTGCCTAATACTAATTTTTTGTGTGTTATGTCTTTGTTGATATCAATCATTTGATATAGTATCTATAAACTTTAAAAAATATTGTTTTTAATTTGCATTGTCATGGTGTTGTACCTCTGACCATGATCAGTTGTTGTTCCTTTGACCGTGATTTCCTGGTCAAAGGTACAACAGGCCATGGTCAAAGATACAACTATATGTTGTATTTTTGACCACAGTTTCATTATTTTTTTTAAAAAATTAAATAAAAAATAATAAAAATAAAACTAGAACCATGAAAAAATTATGTATGATAAACCATACGATACACATTGGAATAAAATAAGAGAATTGAAGTTAGCCTTAATATTCAAGTTAAGAAAATTGAAAATTTGTGAAGTGGTCAAAGGAACGGCATCTCCCCCTAATTTAAAAGCTTTAAATGCTATGTTACTTTTATGTGCTTTTTCATATAAAGTAACTTTAGTAATACATATGCCAAAATATAGATAGCAAGTTGCAAATAATATAAGTTGCATTTTAAAATTATTGTACTAGAGTTTTATTTAAAAGAGTTTTTGATGATAAATTTTGCTGGACCCCTCATTACGTAATGGGACTTGTTTTGACTAAGAGCAATGGGATAAAGAAGTGATGGATCAAATAAATCATTTGAAAAATAAACTACATTTTTTCGAATAAAAATAATATATGAGATAGGTAGATGAGATTTTGTAGGCACATTCCGAAACCCTTCTAACGAGGATTTTTTTTTAAATCTTATCCAAGCTTCATAGCTCCATTATTCAACTTTTCATAGCTTTTTCTTATATAAAAGCTTACTCTTTGAGTGTTTATTCTCCAATTCTGAAATATTTAAACCACTAATTATTACTTAAGCGCTATTTTAAATAAAATGTTGAAATTCTTTCCTTTTTGTATCTAAATTGGCTTCTACTATAAATCTCTTTTTCACACCTGATTCAAAATCAGTCTACTGTCCCTTATAACTTTGTCAAAGTAATGTAACGATAAGCTCATTTAGTTCACTAAAACCAATCAAAATAATTAAACCATAAATTTGTAACCTCAACTTCAATTAGTTTACATTCACTCTAAATAAGTATTGGAGATAACTATAACATCTAACAGATGCTTTTCTCATTGGAAAACTTAAACGAGAAAATACAGGTAATTTCAAAGGTTATCGAAATATTATCTCCGATGTTATTGAAATAAATTATATTTACTACTATAAATGGAACTTTTACGAGGGTATTGGTTTTCAATAACGATAACTAATCTTACTCATATACAAGGATTATGAACTTATACTTTATTAATGTAATGGGTGTTTTACTGGGATTTTGTTGGATAGGGCTCGTTAAATTTTAGTGAGCCCAAATGGAGAGTTAGCTTTCGTTTTCAATCGGAAATTAGTATTCAAGTTGGATTTTTATAATGAGGTAGTAGGTAGAATAATTTTAATATATTTAAATAACTTAATCATCGGGCAGAGTGCAAAGATGATAATGGTATCTATACATTTTAAAACTTAAGTTATTGTTATAAAAAACACATAAACGTGTCTCGATCTTTTCAGCAATTTCCATTAAACTGGATTATGTCAAAAAAAATCTTTATTTCCCAAAGCGATTTTAACTTGTGTTTCACTAATATCACCATTTAAAACGTCAATTTTAAGAAGAAAAATATATTTAAGACTTAAAATACTTCTCGATTAGTAAATGATAATACTAGTAGGAAATATTTATATTATTATATTAGGAAATACGTCTATATATTATCTAATCAATATCCAGCTTTTGTACTAATATGGTGCATGGAATAAATACAAAAAAAATCGACATATATCACTGTGTGATTTGTATTTCTCAATTAATGAGTTTTGATCAAAAATGCTAGTATATTTTATTCAAAGCCATTAAAAAATAAAAAAAGTGATAAGTTATGTGGATATTTATTAGCAATGGCCTACTCAGCTTAAAGGTCACGGAAGCTCTTCGTGACGTCACGCTATCCATCTTGTTAGGATTGTCAGGATTTCCGAAAAAAATATATAAAACCTATACGCGCATGGCCGGCTATACTTTTCGAATGCGAACAGGTTTCGTTCAACTCTTTCGGAAGGACCGACAATCCGAATCGGACGGATTATGTGACGTCACAGAGAGCTTACCTAGCCTTTCAGTAGAGTCGGTCGTGTATTAACACTTTAGGCTTGCTTTTCAGTATCTAAGTTTTTAGAATGTAATCCAGTATTTTTTCAAATCGTTTCCTTTGTATATAGTAGTCTGTTGATCAGTTGATGGAATTCTTAAATCAGAACACACTGTTAAAAACAAAACTTTCATAAATGAGTACTAGGATGTTCTCATTTTATTGTGAGAATAATATTGTCAAAAGCAAATTCTTTGAAATTTCAAATTGAAGATCATACATGTTCACATGTTAAAACTAAATATGTGTCTGGAATTTCACCAAACAACAACATCAAATAGCTTAAAACTCCTCTTACTGCAGACGACAGGATGGCACAGTCGAATTATACACCACATTAGACTTGGTGTGGATCCTCACATCATGAGTTCGAAACCGCCCGTCAACGAAGTACACTAGTACTTAATCTGGTAATCCACGGACGTCATTTTAGAGGGCTGCCATCTACTGATATTCCGCTACTGCAGGATTATCACCCACTAAACACAACTCCTGCTACCATCCGATCGTCTTTCCCCTTACTTTTTCTCAAAAAATAAGAATATCCACGAACTCGAATTCGAAAAACATATATTCACAAATTTGAGAACAGTGTATTCGAAGCTATTATGGATAGTCTGACCTTAAGGCTATTTATCCTGACCATATTTGCTTCGGTGATCACTTTCATCATCATTAAATTTTCATAAATTATATTTTATTTACGTTGCTTTGTTAAAAAAAAACTACACCAAATAAAACTTAGACTATTTGCAAAAATTTATGGCTCGATAGTCGAGTAACTAACTAAACTGCACTGCGAAATGCTGTACGTCTGGTCACCCTAATTATGAACCAATGATATTCTCAAAATTCAAGAACAAATTTTGAACAGTGCACTTGGGTCCATCCCACAGGGCCCTCACCGCACCCCTGGTAATATCACCGGGACCAGTGGAAGCTGGGCGATCAAGACAGATCACTCCTGCTGAGGGGCAACCTCTAATTACTCCGACTGGAACATTGGGTGTGGCGTTTTAAATGAGATGGATCCGAACGCCTCCAGACAGCGCTCTTCGCTTGCCGCATACCTATGTGCGATCATGGTTCAGAAAAAGAGATCTGGTCTAATACCTGCCTTTTTGTTGTAGGTGTTAAGATACCACATTTCCAGACAACTTATATTGTAACTTATATGCAGTAGAACTTAATTTATCAAAAATCAAAAAGCTACGTCCATTCATTTATCTGTAACATGGGTGTAAAAGCGTTGCCTTTCATTTAATTAAAAGCTCTTTTTCTTAAAAAAAATGTTCTCCCATTTTCAGTATACATACAGTAACTATTTAAAATGTACTCTTTTCCGAAAAATCCTATTACCCGAATCTTAAATTTTTCGAACGGGAACCGGCCCCCATTGATTTGGAAAACTGGAGTTCTAATGTATTTGGAACTAATGTGATGTACAATACAGGTAACTTTCCGTTTTCTTAATAAAGAAATATATTTAATAAAAAGCAGTATTCTTAATCACCTGAAGGGAAAATATTAACTAATTGCTTTATAACTCTCATTCAATTCGCATTTGCGTTCTAAAGTTACATAATTCAAAGCAACCAAAATAAATCAGACAATCTTATTCTACATTTTACTCCTTCACTTTCATAATAACGAAACGTCCAAGGAGCCAGTACGAGGAGTTGAACTACAAAAAAAGTAGCCTTATGAAAAATGTCCGTACATTTGATTTTTTTAAACTATATTTTACCTATCTCTCTCAACTGTGAATACTTGTTTCATATGAAAACATAATGGGCTATTTCTTCCAAATCTGACAGGTGAAGACGCTATTTTTCACTAGATATTTGAGCCTATCCCGTTGCTCCACCATTACAAAGTACTATTTAAAAATTCCACTGACACATTGACATTCTCCAGACCTACTCACTTTGCTCTACTAGTGTTGTTTGTAATTTCCCAATCATTCTTACCAGTGGTTCTCGTCCCTTGACCGTGGTTCAAAATCACCACTATCCCATGTGTATCTCTAGTGTGACGTTATTCCAAGATTCCAACCAACTCTGTGTCTTCATGACACCAGTAATTTTCGTTTCAAAAATTTTAAAAGCAAATTCTATTATTATCATCATCCCGTATTATGCTAAGGTATAAAACAAAAAACATCCACCGAAATGCGGCCCTTGTTTCAGGTAGAACAAACTACACTAACTGTAGCAACTTATACAAACTACACTGTTATTAAATCTTCTTTTTCTAATAGAAACTATTAAAAAGTCTTCAATTTTGTAAGCCAGAATTTCGTACCAAAATGTGATTTTAATTGTTAGTTTCTTGAAAGTGATTGATTTGATTGCAAAATCTCAAAACATAATTCTCTTCTCATCGAATATACTCGCGACCTATTACATGTAATAAAGATTTGTGTCGAAATAGCTACTTTGTAAAAGAAAGGCTAAACGTATTATTCTTTACAGGATAATCGTTAATGGTAAGATATTTAGGTTTCAACATTTGTACAAACTGTGACTTACAGAAAAAAAAATATATAATTTTTAGCAAAAAGTGTGTACTTATTTTGCGTCACATTTTATTTTTTTCAAAGAGGAGCTGCAAAATCACATTCTCCAAAGTATAACTAAGATATGGGGCCCGGATGGCCGAGTGGTTTGGACCATTAAGCTAGCAGTCTGCGCGCTGTAACGGATGCGGGTTCGATTCCCGCCTTCGCCCTGGGTGTACTTCCTTTCTCTGTGACAGTAAAAATCCCTCCTGTGTCTGTCTTACTTGACGAAAGCTTATATAAGCGGGTCTCTGATCAAGCACACAAGCCGGAATATATATGTACCCTACCCTACCCTACCCCCTACCCAACTAAGATATAGAGGGACCGACCCTTTCATTCGATGATGATTCCATCCAATTGAATTCACCATTACCAAAAGTCGCCAGTGAAGATTCCGGCTCCTATATAGTCATACTTTAGAGAATGTGAGTTTTGCCACTACACGCTTCAAATAATAAACATATGCATTAAAAATAAGTGTATTAAAATTAACAATGTAGATGATCCTTTCAGTTTTACTTAACGATTTTCACACTTTTTATTTCTAGTAAATAAAAGTTTTATGTATATTTGATGCCATTTTTAATGAGCAAAGAGATATAATAAAATAATTTGTCATAGTGAGGGGAAACATTTCATTACATTTCAACGTATAAATAATTTATTAAAAGGACATGAGAACGGCTTGTAAAAATAAAAGGACACAGATACTAGTATTTCTGATATTCTCGTAAGTTACCTTTTCTTACTAAAACTGATTTAAAATAAATGGCCTCACTGCACAAAAATCCGAAAAATTTACGGTTTATAACTTCCAGCTGGATGTCGAGCTTTAAAACTACATACTACTTTAGTCGAAACGGTTTACAACACTATAACAGACTCCATAAGTAACAATACGGTGGGGAAATGTTATGTGAATCTAGTTCTCAGGTAAAGGAAGGATTTCACGGTCCCTGTCCTCTTGAACACTTTTATAAAAACTGTTTAGTCAGTTAAAAAGGAAGTCACCGTTGAATCAAACAGCCTCTTTAAAAGTTGTCCGTGTCACACGGACAAAGGTTTGGTCCTTTTAAATTTTCGTACTTTTAAAAAAAGATAAACCGTTTCGTTGCAGGGGTGATTTTAACCTGGTTAAGGTATCGTTAAGGTACAAGAAAAGCGTTGTACCAACTGGGAACCTTCAGACGGATTGAAACCAAAAGAAGCAAGGTAGTTGATGTTAACTTGTCCCCAAGGTGACTTCATTGAGAAAAAAATTTGGAGAAAACGATTGTAAACTGCAAACGAGATCAAGAAAACGGTTCAAGAAAAATAGTCGAATTTGCGCAAAAGTGCCTTGTTTTTACAGTGTATAAAATTAATTGGTAAACTTAATTTTTTAACTCCATATAATTCTTGTTTTAATTATTGATTTTAGTTACAATAACAAAAAGTCTTTCTTTGATACATTTATTATTTATTTATCAACATTCAACATGCACATTTACAACATTTATTTTATACTTCCACATAACACATATAATGATTTCAGTTCAACATATAGGAACGTAAACAAGTCAATCTAAATACACAGTAGATTAAAAGTGCATAAATTGCTTTACAGCACGAAAGTTAAATGTAAAACACTTTGGCTAAAATGTGGTTTAACATATTTAACGTATTTAAATGTATGTCCATTAAAGCTCATGAAACCTTAGACTTTGTTACATGATTGATAATAGAAGTGTATATCATTAACATTAATAATGCCTAACAAGTAAGTTGTTTTTAGCGTAGGCGCTACCGCCTACCTATAAGAGCTTAGATATCCTGCTAAGAAGTGTATTAATTTATTTTAATTTCAATCGTGCTTATAACTCTGTTTTATTGTTCATTTTATAATAAAAAAAGTATTTTAAGTAAACTTTTCTGATTAAATTCCATTTATTTAAATATCTCTTTCAAAAATTCTTTTTGAAAATATATTTTTTATTTATCTGATCTTCAAAGTGATATTTGTTAATTTATATATTAAATTCGTTAAATTTCCAGCCCATAATTAGGAAATCCATCTGAAAGGCTAAATATGTTTTGATAGATATACAAGGGTATTTTTGTTTTACCTACAATTAAAAAAATACAATTAACAATCATATTATCTATTCTTATAAAAGATTTTGAAAAGGAGTACAAGTTTGAGCGAAATAAATACAACTTTGGTTTAATTTTTTTGTGTATAATGTTGTATTTAAAGAAAAATGCATAGTATTCGAAAAGTATTTATGACAGTACAAACAAGTAAAACTAAATTTTTATGTAAAATATTACGGAGTAGAAAGCGAAAGTTTAAAACATATATGTCAACAATATTTGGATGCCAATAACTACATAGGTCTTTCAGAAAATAATTATACACGTTGTAAACTATATTTGATTAATAAAAATATGACAACTTTTTTAATATTTCGTTATGGCTTTACTTTTGCTAAACAGTTACAGATTTATAAACACTTTTTTTTTATAAATTATACAAACATTTTCATCTTCATAAGTTTTGACTACATAACACACAAATAAAATATTTAACAACTCATTCAATGTTCTATACATTTCGAGATTTGTTGGAAAAGCTTCTTTTTCAACAAGTGAACTCTATTTACACTGTATAAACTAGATACACAATACTCTAGACCATAAACATGAAACACCATTATAAATTAAAAAGAAACATCATGAAAGAGCTAGAATTCCATTCTAAAGAATAATATACAAAAACTTTAAAATAGTTGGAGGTCACAACAACTATTTTAAGATAATAGCAACATCGTTCAGGCATATAAAGACAAATCAGCGTGAAGTGTTTAATGAATACGATATGGAAATAAATAATTCGTTTTCCACACTTTTACCAGACATTGATACGAGTTTAATTATTTCATTTATTGAAATGGTTTAAATTTGAAAACGCTTAATGCAGTTTAAGTTAATTACTTATTTCTTCGAAAAGTTAACTTTTAAAATAGTCGTTTTAAAAAATATGTATGCACTATCCTTTTTAACCCTTTATATACTGACAGTACTTAACCACTTATAATGCTGCTGTTTTACTTTTCATTGTGTAATTTGGAGAAAATGAGGGGGAGCTTTTGAATGACTTGTTCGGTTTTAGCGCTTTAAAGTCTACAAAGGTAGGGTAAATTCTTCGGAAAACTTTTACTTTAGTTATCCTGCACCAACCAGTTATGTCCTGACGGTACTTATAAGTGCAAGTTAAAAGACCGTTGTTTAACTTTTCATTGTTCATTTCAGGTAAAATGTTTGGTAGTGGGGCTTTTATATTAAGGCAGTATTCGGTTTCCAAACTTTAAATACTAAAATGAAAAAAAATATTCTTTCAACAAAATTTCGTTGTTGGTCAGTGCAATTTAATTATTAAGGATAAAGGACGAAAAAAGAACATTAATTCCTCATAAAGTACATTTTATGTTCTAAAATTTTTTATTAATTGTATTGGTAACTTTAAAATAGCCGATGGCAAGGGATTAAAATTAAATCTTAATTCAGTGCATAAAGGGTTAATATGTTTGATAATTAATTTACAAATATCTATGTATACATTTTGCTTTAAAGACTCGAAGTAATTTATTGAATTTTATCAACCAATGTGCTTGGAGAGTTAATGATTTTTCACTCCTCAAATGACTGCATGTACTATACCCGTTTTATCGAAAAGAAAAAATAATAGAGCTTAAATCGGAATCATAATCACCTATCGGAAAAATGGCCGTACCGGGCAAATATGACACTTTTTAAGCTGGGAAAAAAATCAAAATGGAAAGATTTAGCGTAGGAAGCAATTCTTAAATGAATCAGTATAACTGTTGGAATCCAGATAGCAGAGCTTTTTTTTTAATAGGGGTAATAATAAAGTGCAATAATAGAGTTTGGCTTCAGACGATTCTCCTCAACAAGTGTCTTTTTTTCTCGATACTCCATCTTTTAGAGAACAGTACAGTGCGATATAATTTCTAATGCGTAGTTCCCTCTCAACATAAATATTACAATGAATCGAATTTACAGACTATTTCTGCTGACCAATTATTTTTAATTATATTATTTTACCTTGATTTTTTAAACTCACCATATATCTTGATACATTAAAAGATACCGAATAAGTTTTAATTACCATAATTGCATTTGAGAAAAATGTTACAACTAAAGAAAAAAAGCTCGTTTGTCAAAGATAGGTGAAATAAGAATTACTTGCAACGTTAGAGTACGGCCTAGCTTCCCCCTATAAATCTAGAAAGTGACTCGCTTCTTTGATCGCAAAATCCGTGTTAAGTGAAAAAATGTCCTCACTGATATTGCTTTGTGTATAGCTTAATTTCAGTCGGCATATACCAGAATTCATTTATCGTATACGACATGTGTGAAGGTTTGGAATGATTGGCCAATGGACAGCAATTCTGGTTAGTGGTTGGTTTGACACAAACCTATTGCGATTATAGTTAACATTTTATAAGCAATGGGTTGGTTGACAATATTGTTCGGTTGGATAATCAGACCAGACTAACCTACTGTCTGTGAGCAAAACCTTTCTGTATGGCATGAGTCTGTAGGAAACAACAATTTTCCTTGCTTTGCGTTCGGCTAAGACAACGCTCGCATCTTCCTCTTCTGGTAATAAGCGTTTCTCATCAGAAAAGGTAAAATTATCGCTTTTATATCTTTATAGGAGTGACTATAGGCCGTACCCTTAGTTAATATAGTATGATAACCAAGTAACAAAAGATGATTGTTTTTTAGACTACTTTACTATTCCTCTTGAGATAGATACGAGTACGTAGTAAGTAGCCACAAAAGTATATCATTATGAGTCTTCTATTGAGTCCTTTACTGATGCCTTTAGTTAAATTCGATGCTTTTCTGACATTTTAATTATATTTTTCTCATTATCAACTAGTGCGTTTGTTGGGAATAATTTTGTGTCAAATCTTTTTTTTATAACCTTAAATTAATGGCTATTAACTGCAACATTTGCGCCAATTCCTTCTACATGTTTGTCCACCAGCCTGAAAACGTCCAACCGAAAAAAGAACTGAGATCCCGTCTACAAATTTGGATTAAGGGTTCGTGACATCGAGCCCAAGAGTGACACACTACCTAGTGGCAGAGCCTGATCATCTCTCACAATAACCGGGCCTAAGACCTACGTGTTTTAAGGGGCCTCAGAATTAGCTTAAATTAAACGATAATAAAAATTTTAATTAAACGATACGGAAAGAATCACAACATTAGATTATAAACACAACCAATTTTTGCTTTTATGAAGCTTCAATGCATTATATCTATAATCAAAATAAAGCAATTTTTATCTGAAAGATATCAATTTAATATATCTTGACCAACTTAATAGACCAACTGTTTATTAATGCATTATTTTCGCACTAATTTCTCCTTTTAGCCCCAATAACACATTTGTCATTTGCAATATTGACAAAGACTCCTACCCGTAATTCTTCTTGTAAAAGGAAGAGGCCCCTTGAAATATCAGTACCCTGGGCCCACACTTGTCATGGCCAGGACCTGCCTAGTTGACGTTTAACAAGAGATTTGGCTAACATACACGACGACATCCAAAGGAGAACACTTCCCATTTAAGAAAGACAATGAAACAAACTTTTACATCTGCGTTCTATTTGGACCACTACAGGGCTCTCGTCCGTCTCTTAGGAATGTGATGTCCTCACCTCATTCAGGTGTGAGGTTGTAGCCAACTACAGTTGATCCTGGGGATCGAACACGTTCAGCGGGATCATGTTGGTCTGTTGAGAAGATGTTTCTGGAAGAGATAACACACTGGGCTTAATAGGGTACTTGACTGTATCGCTAAAATACCTTCCAATATTAAATTATAGTTTGAACCCAAAAATAACAAACGTATATATTTTTTTGCAAAATAAATCTTTAAATAATTCATAAAAATCATTTTGAAATCGCTTATTTTTCATCGGTACGTCGCGTGATCATGAACACGTCGATTTGGCTGACGTCCTAGTATATATAAACACACCGGTGTGATGTTTTTTTGCTTGCAATTAAAATGGATTTAATCTAATTTACTATTAAATAAGAATTATATAGATAATGGAAGGATGTTTTACAGAAGCGGATAGTTCAGATTTGCTTAAAGTAGATTCCAAAATGGTGTTTCAAAGTTTGTTTATAGTTACTAGTGACGGCATAGATACCACGTGCCAGCCACAAAGCGTTTTCGGGCTTAATTTTTCGTCCTAATTTTAAAATTCATTTTTCTCCCTTTTAATGGGGTATTTGAAAAAAAAGAAAAATACGGGTCTAATATTTTTGGCATAAGAATATTTTAAGCCAATAAAATTTTTTTAGTCAAATACCCTATTCTGTATCACTTCTAAGTGTAATGCCTAAAGGATTATATTTAGGAGTGTTCCATTTTCACCTGATCAAAGAACTGAGATAAGAGTTTATTCGGCAATCCCATACAAACTTCTCATACTTGCGTATAAAAATTCGGAGATCAGAAGTAAATCCTTAGTAGGTAATCTATCCTGGTTTTAATTGATGAAATTAAGAGAAAAAAAATGATTTTACACTAGATTTACATAATTTTCCGTTCTATTTCCAAAAATTGTCATTATTGTTTTGTAGAGCTTCTAAAGGGTTTGGGTTTTAAACAAATATTTTACAGTTTGCATATTATTGACGTAGCATTTTTGAACTCTGTAACTAAAGATGAGGGTTTTTTTTATATATTTTTTTAAGAAAAAATCATCCAACAACAAAAATAATTCCTATGTTTTGATGTCGATCCAGTTTTGTTGCCCATTGAGTAAAGGCTTGAATCCACGGTCGTAGCTCTCGCGGACACGGATAGCTTTAAAGACAAGTGATTGGTTAATTTGTAGATTAACTAGCCAAACAACCAATCCATCTTCGTAAGAGGTGTCCGTGTCCGTGCAGACACCGACGGTGGTCTCAATCGTTCAGACAAGGGTTCGAAATTCACAGTCGCTAGTGGCAAAATGCGACCAGTTTTTTTCGATTTTGCAACAGCAAAATAAATTTAGTCGCAGTTATCGCGACTGCAGTTTTCAAAAAATCTTCAATACTAACTTATCGTTCAATACTAACTTATCTTTTTGTATCGTGCTTTCCAAGAATCTCGCCAAAAATAATTATCTTAAAATCAGAAATGTTCACCGATCCTAATTTTTTCAAAAAATAGCTATGATCATATAATCGCAAAAATTCGGCAGTCTTAAAATCACTCTAATACATCGATCTACAAATTTCGAAACCAAATTGGGGTTATTGGAAAATCCTCAAATTGCGGTGATTCTCAATTATAGAAACTCTGACAAAAACTTTAAATATTCAGACGACCTTAATATCCACAAACTTCGGCTGTATTATATTGTGATTTCTTAAATTTTGGAACTCCAGTTATCCTAAAATGGTTTAACTGTTGTGATTCCATTATATCACGAGACTCCTGTGACTTTATAAACACGCAAGTAAGGCGATCTTAAAGTCGTCCATTCGGACATTGAAGACTCCCAAAAATGATGCAGAAATTTTTCAATTTTTTTTTCTTAATTAAAAAAAATGCTCCAAGGTAACGTGCATTGGCGCATAGTTTTTTAAGCTAGTCGCACAGACTGCCTAAAAAATCTAAATTTCTTTATCCAATTTCTATTTTTGAACACTGCTTCAGACAGCAACCCACCTTCGCAGGGTCCCGCGTGCTTGACTTCTAGCAGCACCCCGTGTTTGCAGGCGTCCTGCACCATGTGGCACCAGCTGGAGTAGGTGAAGCTGTTGGTGGCGCACAGCGTCTCCCACTTACCGGGCCGCTGGGGGCAGTGGCGCGGGCAGGTGGCGCAGCGGGGGGGACCGCCCCGAGTGTCCAGCAGACACCCCTGGACACCCTTGCGGCAGCGGATGTTGTCGCAAGAGGCAGCGGCTAGCAAAAAAAGGTTAGGTTAGTTATTCTTATGGGATGTTAACGGTTGCATTGGGTGCCTATTCAGATGTCGGCTCGTCACCTGACTGTGGTTCTAAATTATGACGCCCGTCGCCAATAGCCCTTGTGTAGTTCTAGTGCGACGATAATTCAAACTAAACTAAATCTTATGGCATATTACGCGTTAACAAAAATCGACTCAACAAAAGTGTTGAGGGATGTTTTGAGATACTTTTATCTATTATTCGAGGTACATATGCTAAATAACCTGATTGGCTTGGAGGGATTTAAATTACTAGAAAAGTATGTAGGTGGGTTTGAATTATCATCGTACTAGAGCTACACGAGGGCTTTACAGGGTATTATTTGTCGGATATTTTCGGCTGCACGGGCCGTTTCTAGGTCTACAGTTATTTTGGCGATGCCCGGACCTGAACCTGGGACCTTCTGCATGCATTAAGGCGAATGCCTTAACCGACTAGGATCCTCAGCCTTAAAAAAAAGAATAATAGCTATGCAAGGAACTGCGGATGGAAGGGGATCAATAACAAGCATTTTTTATAATTTTAATTTACAAAGTTAATTAATAAAATATGCTTCTGTTCATATATATTTAATTAAAAATGTTTAACTCTTTTTAGCTGGATTTCAGTAAAATATATGTGTTGCATAAAACAATGAAGTTTTCATCATTAAATAATCGGCATATAAATAAAATTGACTGCATATTGGCAAACCTAAAAGCGTCTTTCAAATGGTCAAGGTATAAAAATATAAGTTATTGATTGTTTGTTCGAAAATTGTAAATCATTCGTAAAAATATAAAAAAGGATGTTATGATAAGTTTCGCTTCTATTTTTGAAGAAAATATTTTTAAATTTTTATTCTTCGTTGGTAATAATAAAATTGGTAGATGATAAAGAATATTAAGTGAATTTGAAAATGAATGTTAAAGAAAATGACGATTTTGTTTCTTGGGATATTAAATAGTGTGAGGAATCGGTTCTAGGTGACAGTTACTGTTGCAAACCTACTTTTCATAATCCTTTTGGTTCACAACATCAGTGATTGCTCATACGCTTGATTCTATGTAAGGTTACACCGTGTTATACACTGCGATGCAAAAGTTTAGACCAGTGGTTCCCAACCTTTTCTGGACTATCGCCCCTTTCATTAGGTTGACTAACACATATCGCCCCCTTTTAATTTTCATGTTTTGTCCAATTATAATTTGAGTTAAAGTGTAACTAATAAAGCAATTTTATCATTTTAAACACTAACTACCATATATAAAAACAACCGAAGCAGCTTTATCCGGTCACTTAAATAAAATAGAAAGAAATAAAATGTTTATATTTAACAGATTTTTTTTAAAGAACAAAAGTGAAATAATTACCTAAGATCTTTAAACTGGATTCTGCAAAATTTAAGAGAGCTGACAATAAAAATTAAATAAAAAATTGAATGTTGAATTTTTTTTTTTGTCAAGTTCATGCGCAAGTCTTTGAGACAAATGTCCAACTGATTTTTTTTTGTTTAGTAAGGAGCTGGATGATAATAGAACCAAACCCTTCCTTCTTATTCCTTTTTCAACTGAATATGTTGACGGGAACGAGATGAGAAGTAGTTCGGCTTTTTACCACAGTAGTGAATAAGTGTAAATAAGTTTCACGCAGGCTAACTCATAACCTCTCTGCTTGAAAATGATTTTCGCCTCACAGTCATACTTCAGATCTACAAACTCCGTCTGCAAGTGCAAAGAGTTATCAAGTTATCCACAACCCACAGCTTCAAACGAGAATGGATCTACAATAGAATCAGGAATTTCTAACTTTGCCAAATCTTCAAATCTTGTAAGCATGTCAGTTTTTAACTTGTCAAGGTGATCAATAAAAATAGAATGGTTTTACTGTACTACGGTACAGTATAATTTTAATTTCCCCTTCGAATACTCATCGCCCCCCTATCGCCCCTAAACTATTTATGCCCCTTGATAGCACAATCGCCCACTTGGGGCGATCGCCCCCAGTGGAACCACTGGTTTAGACAATGACGTTTTTTAGCTGTAAAATTTAGAATTGTGATAATAGAATTACAAAACACCCCCAAACATATTAAATAATTTTGAAATGCTATAATTGAAACATAATTGTTTGATTTGCTATAAAATTTTTTTTCATAAAACAAAAAATTGTACGATACAAAAGTTTAGACACAAATGCGAGAATATGCAAATTTAAAGTAGATATTCGCATATTTATTGATGAATTGAATTTGATAAATTGAAAAAACACGATATCCCGGGGAACTAAACAGATTTAATAACGATATTGTTCAATTTTACCCAAAAAGACAATATAGCCACTTTAAATATTTATTCAAATCATATTGCTTCAAATGTACAATTAACATCTCTAAATACGAACAGAATACTACCAGTCCATCACCTTAAAGTTTTGGCACGAATTCGTGGATTTAGAGACATACATTGACCGATTTTCATGATGAAAAGTGCAGTCTTTCCGTATAAAATCACAAAATAGCGGCATATATTCTTTTTGCACTTTAGTACAATGCAGAGATAGCCACCTCTTCAAAAACGACAAAAAAAAGTAGTTCATTTTAACGTATATTCACTCCACACCATTACAAAAGTTCCTTCTTTATGCTAGGGTTCTTTCGTAATGAATTTCGTATAAAGGAACTTTCGTAATGGTGTGGAGTGAATTTACGTTAAAATGAACGACTTTTTTTTTGTCGTTTTTGAAGAGGTGACTATCTCTGCATTGTACTAATGTGCAAAAAAGAATAATATGCCGCTATTTTGTGATTTTATACGGGAAAGACTGCACTTTTCATCAGGAAAATCGGTCAATCTATGTCTCTAAATCCACGATTTCGTGCCAAAACTTTAAGGTGATGGACTGGTAGGTATTCTGTTCGTATTTAGAGATGTTAATTGTACATTTGAAGCAAATATGATTTGAATAAATATTTAAAGTGACTATATTGTCTTTTTGGTGTAAAATTGAACCAATATCGTTATTAAATCTGTTTAGTTCACCGGATATCGTGTTTTTTCAATTTATCAAATTTAATTCATCAATAAATATGCGAAATTAGGCGATTATCTACTTTAAATTTGCATATTCTCGCATTTGTGTCTAAACTTTTGCATCGTACAAATTTTTATTTTATGAAAAAAAAAATTTTATAGCAAATCAAACAATTATGTTTCAATTATAGCATTTCAAAATATTTATTTAATATGTTTAGGGGTGTTTTGTAATTCTACTATCACAATTCTAAATTTTACAGCTAAAAAGCGTCATTGTCTAAACTTTTGCATCGCAGTGTATGAGTTTTGTGGGAGGTTTAATGCATAATTTGGTTTAGAGACTGGTTACTCTAGAACTGGTTATACAACCAAATATATTGATAACGATACACAGTTTCTAAAACGTAGGGGTTATTGTTCACTATTAAATCAAATAAGCTTTATTAAATAGAGGTTTTAAATCTATAAATTACAAACTAGGCCGCGATATATTAGATGCAAGCAAAGTGAAAAAAACTTATTTTAATTACAAAAAATATAAGTCGTGCTATTACAAATATTAAATTATAATTTTCTTTTTCATTTTTTACATTTCAATAAAGACGTAACTCAAACTACTTAAATTGTAAGACCTAATGAGTAAGCATAAACTTAAGCCCGGCAACATTTTCCAGTATCAACCTAAACTCTTCTGTTGGATTTTAAAATCGTTTTTCTTCTAAGAAGAAGTGGTATGTTAGGGTGACCCAGTTTACGAGGACTTGTTTACAAAAGTATGAAACATCCCAAAGACAAACATCTCAAGATAGCTCTAGAAGACCCATTGTTAATCATTTTTTTTGTTTGTCCTTACTTAAAAAAAGTTTCATTCAATCTTTAAACAATGTTATTTTGCATCTAATGAGGATTAGGTTACAAAATTATTCATTTTTCTAAGTATGCAGTTGTTTATTTTGAAATTTCTGTTACGTTTCTAATAACCAAAGAAGAGCTGGTAGATAGTGTTCGAGCCGAATGATTACCGAGTGGCAAGAACTCGGGCCCTCGATACCATAGCACGTGGGTGCGAATCCCACTCGTGGTGTGGATGTTCGTAAACTCTAAAAACTAGCTGTAAAGTGTAAGCTCCGGTCTGATTATATTCGGAGTATTTGATTTTATATTCGCCAAAACTCGGCGACAGAAGTAATCGAACCCATTCCGCCAATGATACTAAACATTATTTTTATCGAGGTTCAACGCTAACAGATTAACTGTCTGGCACTTAAATGGTTTATTAGATCATTTTGTAAGCCTTTTCTCAATCACTTGCGTACTTCTCTCGATAAAACGAATAACGGATTGCGGTTCGGGGCTCTCTTTATTAAAAGTGCCACCCTGTAATACTCTTCGTCGAAGCAGCGAAGATCTTTCAAACGGTTTTCAAGAGCACCTCTCCAATTCTTGCAGCGCAAGACGTCGGCAATCGTGAATAGACGACACGATTGTTGTTTTTTCGAACGTTTAAACGCATTTTTGTCTTCGTGCAATCAATCATCAAATGATGTCACATCATTTTAAAATTGGCACGCTTTGTGTTAAACGAGTTTTTTTTTTACCATGGGCCATTTTTTTCTGTCTTGCTGAAGAATGAAAAAAGAAAGAAAATGTTTAGGAATGAAACATGTTATTTTTTTATCTCTTAACTCTGCTAAAGAAGTTTGCTTGGATGTTAAACAGCAGTCCTAATGATAAAAATAAGTAGGAGGAATCTAACGAAACGCAGGCTTTTAGGGGCCCCACTTCCTTGAAAGTCAAATGAATGGAAATATTATATTATATACATTCGAACTTTGATTTCCAAAAGAATATCGAGTTTTATTTTAAATATATTCATTAATAAAGAAATTTGAAACATAATACTTTCATTTATGCATATATTGCGTAAAAAAGGTAAACACACAAAAGATATTTTTGTAATGTTGCAGAAATAACCAATTTTATTTTTAAAAACCAATTTTATTTTTAAAAAGTTGTTAGTTTTAAAAGTTTTATTTAAAAAAAACCTCTTGAATATAATTATACGGATGCAATGCTTTTATTTTGAATAATAATACTTCAACTATGGTAAGTGCTCAGAATATTTTTACAAACGTAACTATAGGCTTGTGTTGCATTTCCATGCTTTATTTATTTTACATTACAAAATGAAAAATTCTATTTTACAGTAACAAACGATTTCGCATTTTAAACTATTATCGTCTGCTCGTCTATTTTAAACGCTCTGAAAGTGTTTAAAAATATTCCATCGGAAAAAAATATGAACGGTTATTAATGCGTAAAATTATCGTTTTCATGTTTGCAAAAAAAGAATGTAGAAATTGACTTTTGTCACGAGGAACTTTGTATTGTTAAGTGTTCTTAAATTGTTACAAAAAAGGAAACTTTTAAATTAAGTTTGAATTTTTAATGACATGTATCAAAAAACATTCGTTAAAAAAAACTAAATCACACGTCCGTCTCTCTCAAATATGCAAACTAAAACTTAACTACAACTTTCAGCATGCCAACGAATGATTAATATTCTATAATAAATAAAAAATAAATAAAAAATTTTATCTTTATATACAAGTTTACCAAGTAAAACATATACCTAAACTTAAAACATTTCGTAGATCCCATAAAATAAATATTGTTGTCTCGTTATTCAATGGTGCCCAATATAGGAATCCTTGGCATACACAATTTTAAAATTTAAACTTTAATAAATAAACTTAAAATTTTAACTATACAGTTGAAATAAACTTGCCAAAAAGGGGGGGAAAATTAGACTTGCTCCTCAACGTATTCTACCTTATATTTCAATATTTCGCTTTCCCCCTCGGACGAACCGAATAAACGGCCCGTGCAGCTAAATATGTCCGACGAATAATACCCCGTGTAGAGGGAGTGCACGTTAAATATGCTTTAAAGTCCCAACTCTGCGTACGATGTCGCCCTTAACGGTCGCGTTGGGTGCCTACTCAGGTGTTGGCTCGTCACCTGACTGTGGTTCTAAATTATGACGCCCGTCGCCAATAGCACTCGTGTAGCTCTAGTGCGACGATAATTCAAACTAAACTAAACTAAATGAAAACTAAGTTTTAAGACTATTTTATCGCGGTTCCACACCAACATCGTTAACTGTCTGGCACTTAAATGTTCCAAACTAGAAAAAAAGAGTGTCTCACCTCTGCACTTGCCCCTGTAAGCGAGGGGCACCGCCCTTCCCTTTACGCATGCCGCTTGCCGCATGTGGCATGCGCTGTTGTACGTGACGTTGTCCGCCCCGCACGTGTATTCGGACGCCCGCGGGCACTCAGCCTGGCACCGCACGCAGTGGGGTCGTAGGACTTGGTCCAGCAGACAAGTCTTGCGGCCCCCGCATTGCACGGTGTCGCAACTCTCTGGAAACGAATACACAATTCGTAAAATTAGACATAAAGGATAGTATTATACGGGGGCACAGTATGAGACATTTGTACCTGTTTAATAATGTTTACTTACTTATTAAGTTTCAATGCAATTTCGAAATATTTTGAAAAGGGTATAATTACAAATAGATCCTTTGCTGATTAACGTTAAATAATATGTTTGTTGTTTATATTTTAAAAACGATTAAAAATAAAAAAAAGATATTTTAATTATGTCAATTTTTATCGAAAACATAAAATAGTAATATTAAATAAAATTAAAATATTACCCAATACTTTTAATAACTCTTTGAGTGATATAGCCGTATAAACCCGTCACCTAAAAATCAGGTTTTTAAGCAACACTGCATAATTTTTTTAAAAAAACTAAATTTTATAATTTTGCTACAATTTAAAATTTGAAGTATGGATGAGTTATAAACATCTGCTACAAAAAAGAATTTTTTTTTAAATAAATATTTAGTTAAAAGTTTAAAATTTAATTCTCATACAGTGAAAGCAAGTTTATACTTCAGTAAATTTGCTTATCCCTCAAAAGGCTAATCACAAAAAGTAAATTATTCCAAGTTTGATTCTCGAATAAGCTACTATAATTTTAATCTACCCTCAAAGTGCCCGTCAATTCACATTTAAATTTTTGCAAACAACAAATTTACACTTGCTAAATTGATATCAAAGTATTTACAGAAAGTAATAAAATTTTGTAATTAAGCTTTTTAGCTTAACTTTTATTATTTTGATTATCTCTAATTAAATTTTCAAAATAAATTCGTAGAATTTGTCAGGATGGAAAATTCGTCCAATTTTAGCGCGTGATATCCCCTATTGTTAAAAAATATATTTTTAAAACTTACTTTGACACTTTCCAAAGTATTCTATCGACAGTTGTTTGCTTTTTCGGCATTGCTTTTTAATCAGTCGACACATGTGCTTGTATGTATTGCCATCAGATCCACAAACCTAAATCATTGTAATACAGTACTTAGTATTTATTATATTCTATGTAAGAAAAACTTAATTTTAAATTCACAATAAACAATCCTAAGACCTAATTATTTACTATAACTAATACCTCTTTGTAATAAAGTGCAAGGTTATAGCTATAAACCTACAAATGTCTTTAAATAATATCTTTAATAAGTTATGAAGTATTTTTAATTTTGGATTTTAATTAAAGACTTTGAATATGACTCCAGACAAAAAAAAGAAGTTCTACTGAGAACTTGAAATGACTGTTAAATTCAAAATGACCATTTCAATTGACCATTTGATTATTTTGAACTTCAGTTATAGAAATATAAAAAAAAAACTTGACCATACTTTTGTCACTGTTTTCTCTCTATAGTTACAAAATATTTTTTAATTCATAAAAGTAATCTTAAATGACTATATTTTATTCTATTCAGAAATAGCAAAAAAAGGGAGCAAAAATTAAAAATGAATCGTCTTTTTTAAGGCTTTTAATGTGTGTCTTTGAACTGTATATTATACACATTTGTGTGCAACTTTAGAAATAATTTTGCCCTGAAGAGCGACCTACCTCTTTATGAGAAAGCCTTTGTACTTTAGTAGTGAGGTCACTTATATAATTTCACAGCACGAATAACAAAAGCTTACAATCAATTAACCCCATATATAACAAGCACTGCTTACTAGTCTAAGTAGCGTATAGATTTTAAAGTTCAGACCGATGATCGCTCAATTCTGCTTTTCTCGCAATGGGCATTATGATCGAGTTAAATACAATCAATTTTAAAAATCTTAAAATTGGTCTATTAATATCCTTAACGCAATCCTTATCGCCCTACAATCCTCAATCACCCTTAAGGGAAGTCGGATGTTTGTATTTCGCCCATCTTAATTTTCCTGACTTTAGGAACATTTTTCTCAGGAACTATATGAGATATCATTTTGAACTTTTTATATTTTGTTCTTTAAATATAGCTCTTTTATTTAAACTGAGAATATTTCAAAGTATAAAAAAATACTTTTACAGTGATTTTTTAAAAATATGTAGTAAAAAGCACACAAAACATCAAATTTAAAGTTGTATAATTTATTTAGCAGAGATATTTAAAAATCCTCAGTTTAAATCAAAGAGCTATATTTAAGGAAGAAAATATAAACAAATTTCATAATGATATGTCATATAGTTCCTGAGAAAAATAATCCTAAAGTTAACATGGCCGAGAAAGAACCGACTCCCCTTAAACGCAGTACGCAGTTATTATAATTTAGGTGGTTTTCGTATAGCATTGTCAGAGCCCGTATTTTAAAAAAAAATTAATGTCTAAGGGTACTTTTAGAAGCTGTGACTTTCAGTTTCTATCTTTGAACTAATCGTAACGTTAGATTGGTCAGAATTTAATTCACTTTCTTACTCCTAAAATATCGTAAAAATGTACTTTTTAATAACTGGTTGGTACAGCTAATAGCTTTGAAGTGAAGATAGCTGCCTCAGTAACCCATTATCCACCAAAAGGATCCCCAAGGTGGAGATGAGTTACTTCGGATTTTATACTACAGTTTTCGTTGTAAACTATAGATTACTGGTAGGAACGCAGTGGTAAATCAGCGCCATCTAGTGTGGATGGTACATTATCGTTGCGCGTGCGGTGAACCACCACCCCTTCTACAGTGCAAGTCCACTTTTGGTAGGCCGATGCAAGATCACCATGCACTGTTGGAAATTTCGTCAACCGCATCGATTTGATTAACTAAGCTTGAAGTGGATTGGTGTTTGCGCCACTACCTATTCCTTAGGGGGTGTCCAGACTACGACATTACAAACGACAACTTGGCGACCACCAAGCGATGCAATAGCGGCCAGTTTTTTCGCCAAATCGTAGGGTTTTTTTTTCAAACGCATGCGACTGGATCTCTTTGGTCTGAGCATTTACCCCATTCCGGTGTTGTGCTACGAATGTGGAATGGGGTGAAAAGATTTCATTGCTTGCTTTAGCGCGAGACCTTGATTTCAACATAGATACGAAAAAATTAAATGTGATTAGTAATATTAAAACTCAGTGTAACAATTTTTATTGTTGGTTTTAATAACATAGATTTTTAACTTTTATTACATTTGAATTGGAAATGCTTTGAGGTTTTTGAATTCATGTTTTATATATTTTTTTATACTAATTAAAGTTTTCCCAAACCTAAGACTTTGTGCTTACGCAAGCTATATTGATTGTGCATGCCAAGTGGCTAGTTCGATAATGTACCTTCAGTTAACTTTCCAATCAATCAAACTTAGTACTTATTGTGTCGAACCTGGTCGAATGAAGGGCTGAGTATATTCATGACCTACCGGACCCGTATACGTACCCGGGTCTACGGAATAAGAGCAATAAGCGCTGACTACTATGCCAGAGAAATTGCGCATACTATTTTTAAATTAAGAGTTAAATAAAATATAAAATAATAAAACAATTTTCCTCAATATATAAAAAAGACAAACCTTATAATAAAAAAGAACTAGATATTTTAAATAAAAAATCATTTTGAAGCAAGCACAGAAATCAATAAAGGTCATATAAAAAGTGATACATTTTCTCTAATAAAAGCCAATAATTACTCAAAATATTATATAAATGATAATTTAATAAATAAATAAAAATATATAATCTTTACTAGTAAATTAAATTTATTAATAATTTATTCCAATAATAGTTCATTGTTATATTACTGTGTATTAAATTGATTCTTAAAAATGTTTTTAAAGTATACCCCTACTCTATTGTTTTAATAAAATAATCGCAATGAAAGTGTTTCTTATTCATAAAAATATTAATGCCAATAAAATAAAACCTAATATAAAAGTTTCAAAATCGAAATTTGTCCACCTAATTTTAAATATTATTTTAAAACTCTGCTAATGTCAAAATAACATTCAAATCGCGCATAAGTTTGAAAAAAAGGATAATTAAAAACACAAGCAAAAATACTTTTGCCCAAATCCCAAACTAAATGCAGAAATTTACAGTCTTGAAAATTTAATTCAAATTTACTTTAAAAAAAAAAATCTCTTTTTTTTATTGACAATAGCAACCCTACAACAAGTTAACATGGCTTTAAATAGGAAAAGTTGCAACTATCTTGGATTCTTTACTTGCAACTTTTTTCAGGGTTACTTGTCGAGAGTGAAATTTTTAATTGCTTTTGAGACTTCTGATTTGGTTATTTGAAAAGTTGCAAATGATAAATTCAGTTTTTCTCTCTCAAGTTACCATAGCGCAAGACACACCGAATCAGAGTATTCTCGTGGACATTTGAGGCATGCGTTAATAAACTAAACAACCGTGCGTCAAAGTGGAGGTGAGGTGCTGTCACCGTGCGTCAATGTTTTCGTTTACGCATGCACGTACAAATTGCGGTGTTTTTGTTGTCGGTGTTTTCAGTGATGACTTAGTCTGGACACCCTCTTAAAACATTTTGTGTGGTAAGCTTGTACATGTGTCTAGGAGGTAATTGGCACAGCAATGTGTTGAGTCATAGTGTTATAAAGGGTGTACCTGCCCCATCTGCCTCTTCTTGCGGGTGCATGAGGGAGAGCAGACGCACACGGGCCGCTGCTTGCGGAGGATGCACTTCATGCCGCGACTGCACCGCACGCCTTCACATGACACTGAAGGAAAAGAAAACATGGACATATATAAAATATTGAGCATTAGTTGTTGTCAGGAGGGGGGTGCAGCAGCTGCCGTTGGAACAAGGCTTTGGGAACCCTTGAGGGTGAAAGTCGGGACTTCTGCGCCGAGAGAGAACCACATCCTCAATTTAGGCACGTCGCTGGAGGGAAGGGACATTTATCTCCAAACAACCCTCACCCATGGTAACTACGCTATGACCTCCCCATAGATTTAACAGCACGTTCTCGGATTGTATACAAAATCCATGCCTCATCCAGGATTCGAACCCGGGCGCACTCGCATGACAAGCGAGAATCGAAACCACCATACCGGTTGGGCGATAATTAGTAATGCACTGCAAGGAAAGTCATTGTTCCAAATAATTAAATGTTTTATTCATCAAGTTCAATTCAAAACAAATGAGTTTTCTGCATAAGTTTATATAAATCTAATAATCTAAATAAACAAAATGAGATAAATAGAGACCAGAGTCAAAAATAATTTACGTAGAACGTATTAAGTTATACGAAAACGAGTTTAAAACACTTAAAGTTAACGATTTTATATTCGGAAATGGAGGTGTCAATGGTATTCACTAAGTCGTCGTTAACGGATTATATATACAGTCGCTGTTTTTGCTGATTGAATAAGGGGTGTCCAAAATGTATACAAATATATATTTTTTTTGGAGGACCAAGGCTTTGGTCGAAGTTGCTCAGGTCAGAATCGCTACAATGCACGGCGTATTTTTTTTTTAAAGAATTACGCATGAGTTGATATGAAGGCCCTTGATAGTACGATTTCCTTGGACATATCTCCATTCAAGTAATATAATTTAGAGCATTTTCATTGACTGCACAAGATTTTGAAGCCCCTTGAAAACTGGTTGAGTAAATCCTAAATTCATGAAACTATTTGGTAGTTGATTCCTGTACCCACTCGGTCCAATTGCCAGGTATGCGGCATAGGTCCAATGCATAGGAAAATATAGCTATCCATCCCAGTAATTTTCTTACCAAACAGAACGTTTTATTTTAGGTTCCATTAAATTACCGTAACTGCGATGTATCCTTCTATTTTATGTGTTTTCATTATTTTTGAAAAAAAAGTTTCGAAATATCTATTGCCAACCTTGATCTTATACCCTAACTAGAATAGACAAGCAGCTACAAAAAACTGTCTGCAAATTCTCTCTTGCTTAATACTTGAAACAATTTGTTACACACTTAAAGATTTGGCACTAATCCTGGACACACAATTATTTCTGGATCAATCAACAGACTTGTAAGAATCAAAATATAACTTTTCCAAAGCAATGAAATTCTGTAAACTAGTGCATAGTTTACTAACTGGATTTGTTTATTAAAAATAAATAATTCTTCAAATGCTTTTAGCTCTTCCAGTTTTGTGTTCTTCCCCTCGACCTTGGGTTATTAAGTCTTGAATCGTTTCGGGAACTGTGATTCGTAATTTAAGCTTTGCAAAATTTGGTTTAGATTATAACTGACATGAATTAAAAGCCTAGTCATTTAATAACAGTTTAGTTTAGTTTGAATTAACGTCGCACTAGAGCTACACGAGGGCTATTGGCGACAGGCGTCGTAATTTAGAACCACAGTCAGGCGACGAGCCGACACCTGAGTAACCACCCAACGCAACCGTTAAGGGCGACATCGTACGCAACGTTGGGACTTTGGAGCATATTTAACGTGGCTCCCTCTTCACGGGGTATTATTCGTCGACAATTTTGCTGCACGGGCCGTTTATAGGTCGGCAGTTATTTTGGCGATGCCCGTACCCGAACCTGGGACCTTCCGCATGCAAGGCGAATGCCTAACCGACTGGCTCCCCAGCCCCCCAAAGTTATTTAATTAAGTCATGTTGAAACTAAAAAAAACGCATACAAATCTCATATTGGTAGAGCATGTTCAAGGTTGTACAAGAGGGTTTGAGGCCCTCTTGAAAATTGGTTGCGCAAACTCTAAATTCGTGAACCTATTTGGTAGTTGATTCCTGTACCCTTTTCGTCCAATTACCAGGTAGCGTAATGGGGCTTGTACCCTCTCCGACACCTGTAGTCGTGTTGTAAGTCTAGTTTTACAAATTGCCAGTGACGTCAAAACGGGAAAAACGATCTGACGTTGATGTGGGTGTGAGAAAAAATCTTGTTTCTCAGATGGAAGTCGGAAGGAACAGCTGCTACTTTTTTTTTATATGAATCTCTTCCCCACCCTTTATTTGAAAAATAACTTGTAACAAAACAGTTTTGACTTGGCTCCAGCATTTAATTCCGCATTTGTCTCATGCGTTAAGGAAGTACATTATTCGATGGTTATAGGATTTAAAAAAAATTACCTGGGAGTGAAAGAAAATCTGTCTAGCAACTAGTATGCATGGATTTCAGTTCACGGAAAACGTAACTTTGTGAATTTATTGTTTGAAGTAAGAAAACACAAGCCTTTGATTTCTCGAAACTTGAGCTGTCTCTTCAATCATTTTTTTTTTCAATCTATTAGCATCAGAATTACATCTCTTCCCAGTGAAAAATCAACAGAACAAATATTAAAGTAGAGAAATTTGTATTGACCAAAACATATTTTCTGACAAAAGTTTTTGCAAGACATAAGTTTACTGTGAATTATTCCTCTGAATTTTCCTCTGATTACTTTGGAAAATAGCTCTGTAAACCAATCAATATAGATCCGATTTAACCTGTATTATAAATTTACATAGAATCATTGCTTAATAACAATGAAGTGCAAAATAAAGGACATGTATTAAACTCCAAATATTTCTTTTACCGTCTACGTTTTAAGAGTTACTAAAAGTAAACGTTTTAAACGAAAGTAAATATTGACGAATAAAAAGAGTAAGTTTATACGCACTAAGTTTATTTTTACAAACTTCTTAGAGAGTTATACACAATCCCTTAAAAGTAATGGTTTGAAAGTTTCAGTTCTGTTTTAACATGGGTTAAAAATTAAAAAAAAAATTTAATCTTTCAAATGCTCTTTGCCATCCTCTTTTGCTATTTTAAAATATAAAAACAAAAGATTTTTTAAATCATTCTTAATAAATAAAAACATTCGAAAGGTTGTTTTCTTTTAACAAAACTAAGCAAACGAATTTTATATTAATAATAGAGCTGTTAATAAAAACTCTGAATCCATTAATCCTTAACAATCTTCACACAATTAAAATTTCTAAATTATATATTTTAATGAAAATTGTTTTCTTAACAATCTTAACACAAAATACAAGAAAACTACTGTCTGCATTATATATACACATAAACATAAGTTATTTATGAATCATATCTCTAACATAACTAATAAAATCGATGCAACAAACAAGATTCAACTATTATATATGGCCCCAAGAAACCATTTACCAATATTTTAATAACATCACTATTTATTGGATTTTTTCCGAAATCATTAGAGTTATAATAGTTAGTTTCAACTTATTAAATTTCTCTTTGTATTTCTTTAAGTTTTGAAATATTTCTGAGCAAAATGAATTTAACTCCATTTTCTCCATTTATAGAGCAACTCAGAATTGTATTTTTACAAAAAATGCATTTAATGCCAATAATATAAAGCAAATGAAGTCGATATTCCTGTACAAGTTATATAGGGCAAATTAAGTTACACGAGAAAGGAATAAAAAAAAACCTTGAAATTAACGCTTTTATTCGGAAATGAAGGTGTTAAGGCATTCAGAAATCGTCGTTAATAGGTTAATAGCATTTAAACTATATATAGGTCCTTTATTTTTAACTATAGAACGTGTGTTTGTAACATCATTTTTTGTGGCTGATTTGGTTGAAGTTACCAAAGTTACACTTATTGGCATGAACATACACTGTTAAAAATTTTGGTGCTATATTGCACCGGAATCCTGGAACTTTCTAGCTGCCACCACTATTTGGAGCGTGAATATACCAATTTTGTGGTTAAACCATAGATTAAATGCACTGCAAAGGTGGTAAATCAACGCTCCAAATAGTGGTGGCAGCTAGAAAGTTCCAGGATTCCGGTGAAATCTCGTACCAATATTTTTAACAGTGTACATTTTAACTTCAAACCGCAACCAAAGCGACGACGTAAGGTAAGGTAATCGTTTCCGGCTGTCTATTTCTAGCCTCCTTCAGGAGCTTTAACACAGCCAATAACGCCTCGTAATTTAGAACCCTGGTCAAGTGACGAGGTCGAGACCTGAGCGGGCATCCAACGGAACTTCGAGCGACATCGTACGCTAACGCCGTCGGGACTTTGAACTCCACAGATTTAACGAGCACGTCTGTTCCTGTGTACTCGGGCCCATCCGTGATGAGGATTTTTCTACTATTTCCAGCACGGATCCGATTTATAGGATGACTGGCAATAGGTGGGATTCGACCCCCCCCCCCCCCCCCGCACTCATGAGAAGGTTGAATCTCTAGGCTGATGCCCTAACAACTCGGCCATGGACGGGCCCAAAGGGACGAGGTCGACACATGTGTGGGCACCCAACGTAATCTTTTAGCGGCGTCAAGACATTGGACATTTGGCGTGCACCAGCGCTCTATCCAATACCCATTATTTTCTTTGTATTTTTGGGTGTTAACTGGACTTCTTGGGCCTCTAAATCCTTTTATGCATTCAAAACAGCGAAAATACTAAAATTGTTCATCATTGGATTTACATCGCTCTTGCTCTTATGCATATTTTTGATTACCTAACTTCGAATTCAAAAATACTATAGATTGAAATGTTCTTCATCCTTTCCTGGTTTTGAATGCATTATTGGCCTTACTAATGATGCCTTTTAGAATTTTTCGATCATTGTACAGAAAAAAAAAGATTGAATCAATTGATTTTATTGGATTTTTGAGATGTTGTCAGTTTATTGGCCAGACCAATATGGCTAATTTATTTTCAACATTTTGAAAACACTTTTTATTCAATTTTTTGCGAGTCAACCCTTTAAAAATTTCCCTCTTCGAAAATGTTCTTTACAAAGAAGGCTTTCTCCGATTGGACATTTTAAAAAGGTTGGTGCAAAGAAATAAATGTACTTTTTTACTTAGTAAAAATGGCAATAAAAATAATATACATGCGTCGATAAAACAAAGTTTAAATCGGAACAATGGTAAACATAAACTTTGAAACTTTGGGTTAAAAGCAACCAAGGATAGAAGCTAATAAATTCAAAATAAGATTTCAATTTTTTTCGAAATTATTGACAGTATTTTAGAAAATGCTTACTACTTTTCGACTACTGTACTATTTTTAAATACGATAATAACGGCTAAAGCATAATTAATATCTAAGATACTTTCTGTAATCCATTTATAACACATTTCAATAGAATAGTTATCCATTAAAAATATAACAACTTATGTACACTGAAGAGCCAAAATAAATGGTATAGGCATACATCTGCGAATAAAGGTGTATAAAACCAATTGAAGTTCGTCGCTATGTTCAGCAGCGTCTATGTGCTGCTATCATGACAGGTTATGAAAATTGAAGGGATTTTGAAAGTATCGGGGGTTGAGAAATGGAATTCCATATCCATGCATCTCCGAGGTGGAGATGAATTTTGGATTTTCACTTACGACAATTTCACGAGTGTACCGTGAATATCGATAATCCAGTAAAACATTAAAACTACGACACACTGCGGCCTAAAAAAGATCATGCAAAAACGGGTCATCGACGACGGACGAAAATCATTAAACATGATATATTGTGGATACGTGATACATACGGCTAGAGAAGCCGATATCGGTGAATATTCATTAAATGGTTAAACAAGTCGACACTTGTACGACATAGAGGTTTATCACAATTAATTATCAGTTGTCAATGGACCCGGCTTTGCATGATGTTTTTAAGGTCAAAGCTATGTCGTAGATTTGATGTTTTACTGGATTATCGATATTCATGGTACACTCGGGAAATTGTCGTAAGTGAAAATCCAAAATTCATCTCCACCTTGGTGATGCATGGATATGGAATTCCATTTCTCAACCACCGATACTTTCAAAATCACTTCAATTTTCATAACCTGTCATGATAGCAGCACATAGACGCTGCTGAACATAGCGACGAACTTCGATTGGTTTTATACACCTTTATTCGCAGATGTATGCCTATACCAGTTATTTTGGCTCTGTAGTGTATAAACTATTATTACTCAGAATTAGAAAAAGTTAATATTGGTGGTTGGTTGAGACAATTATTTCAGAACTTTTCCTGTCAGCGCCGTTTGACAATTTCGTCAAGAAGAGAAATAATAACTAATTAAACACATTTTGGTTGTGGGTGTATTTTCGTACTTGGGCATCATATATATGTATAGACGTCGGGGTATAGTTTTAAGCTTTGTTTGGTTAGATTAATATTTTTCTAGAACATCCCAATAGCTTTTAGTAACTGGTTTCGTAATTTAAACCACCTTTTTCTAAAAAAAAAAATATCAAATTTTTATTAGTGTTTTTGTGCTTGGTTTTTCAATACTAAATGATATGTTAGTGTATTTTTAGAATGGGGGAGGGGCTCCGTAGTCTAGTCGTCAGATCATCGGCCTCTTATACCGAGGGTCCCGCTTTTAAAATCAGGCCACATCCTATAGACGGATACATATTTGTTGGCACAAAAAATCGCCCTAATTACGGGAGTTCCCCGTGTACACCGGAACGGAACAGACGTGCTCTGGAGACCTAAGTCCCGACGGCGTTAACTTACGATGTCGCTCGAAGTCCAGTTGGGTGCCAGCTCAGCTATCGACCTCGGCACTTGACCTCGGTTCTAAATTACGAGGCGTAATTGTCTGTGTTAAATCTCCTAAAGAAGGCCAGAAATATACAGCCGGAAACGATTATATTACCAGATTACGAATGGGTGTTGTTTCACTTCGTGAATGGCAACAGCTCCTGTGGTCTTGTTTTCATTTTTTGGGTTGTTCAAATTATTTATTAAAGAAAGCTTGCACCGAAGTAAAAGTATCTTTTCATCTATGACTGTCATTTTGAGAGTGAAACCGAAACAACCAATGAAATCGCAGGGCAATGAGAAATGTAAACAAGAGAGTTACATCATCTGAAACATTCCCATTAAAGAAAGCAAACAGTGGGGGTGGGTGTGAAATTACGAAGCCAGCGGACAATTGTCTCTTGAAAATTCT
Organism: Oedothorax gibbosus; assembly: GCA_019343175.1. Taxonomy (NCBI): domain Eukaryota; kingdom Metazoa; phylum Arthropoda; class Arachnida; order Araneae; family Linyphiidae; genus Oedothorax; species Oedothorax gibbosus. Next base: position 186,260 of record JAFNEN010000911.1, on the reverse strand, counting down.
AGCGAGATCATAATTCCACCAAACCAGATTAAAAAGAAGTAATCCAATCGTCAATGCGGTAGTGTGTTGCTTAAATACGAGTAATCCAGCCGCAACCAAAAGTGTATTCAAACAGTTGGCTACTTTTTTGGCTGCCTGGTAACAATTATCGAAAGTGTATCACATCAATAAACGCACATGGCCATGAGAAAAATAGAGGAATTTTTCGACACATTTAAAATTAAGATTAAGGGGCACTAAAACAAGTTATTACTTGAATGGCTTCATAAAATATTCAATCTGTCAATGTTGTCGGATTTGTATAAATGATTTATTTTTTGCAATAATTTTAAATATTGCTTTTAAAATATGTAATTTTATTGTTAATCGGTATAAATATACTTTAAGCATTTATCGATAAAAAATGAAATAATCAATAATCAAATCAAATCAATGCAGCTTTTACAAACAAAAATGTACACTATAGTAAAATTATAAAATAATAGAACTGTATGTTAAAAATACTTAGGAATAACGAATAATAATAATAGGAATAACGAAATAGAAAATGGCATAGCTTTACACATTATAACAAGACACACAATAATTTTTCAGTATGTGTGCTTCGATTTGAAAAGACCAATATTATTTAAACAAATATTTTGAAACCTAAAAATGTTATGTTAATGAAATATATATCGTTGATTTGAAGGAAAATAAATATAACCACTAAATGAGAATAATATGAAGAGATTGAAATTAAAATGTTAAAAATATCTTACTTTAATAAAATTATATTTTTAAAAAAAAATTTGCTTCAGACTTATTCATAAAAGTATTATACTGTGTATATATTAAGAAAATTATAGAAAAACATAGATGCAATAAATATTTATGGAAGAATTTATAGCTTTAATCATAATTCCAATAGTAAACTTTATTACAAAATGAAATCCTCATATAGACTAGCACAACATATTTGCAATAAAATGTGATGAAATGTTTTATTAATTTAAAATTTCGCATGGTATATTTTGAAACAATAAACATGAAATTAGTTTTATCAAATACCGATATTATAGATTTTATGATATAAATGCAAATGGTTTATATTAATTATTTTTTTAGTGTTTTATTAAAAATGTGATCTTTGTTTTAAAGAGGGTTTTCAACACCTACAAGCTTTCTAAAAATATGTTTTGGGTAGTTGTTATGTATTTTGGTTTACTGGAGGTTCAGAACAAAAGGTGTCCCCGAAAAATAATTCATATTAAAAATTTGCCAGATTTCCTGGTAATTGTTTATTTAAAAAAAAAACTTTTTTTTATCTCTCTAACATCAGAAATGAGTTAGTCTATTGAGTTGCGTAAAATTTTTTTTATCTTTCGAATTTGTTGTGGACAAAATTTTTACTTATGGAATATACTTGATTACCTAATTAATTTTTCTCCTAAAATTTAGCATTTCCACAAGAATTTCTTACACTTCATTCAAATCTCATACAATATTATCCAAAGTTATAAAACGTGATAAAAAAAAAATTTGAGCCCCAAAATACGCACGTGTTTGACCTTAAAGGAAGAAAATACTATTTAAAAAATGCAAGCTTTCATTCATAAGAAAAATCAATTCCATTGTGTCTGTCCAATTGTTAATTCATTAGATATATGTAACACAAACACATACACACATAAAAGATAATTTATCTCAATCTTCAACAGAATTCTCACGCTCTGGAACTTCGATAACCTTGTAACATAGAACCTTTGATACATAGTTCCAACTATGTATCAAAAATAAGGAACAAGCATATCAACTTCCTAAAAAAATAAATTAAGCTATATATTACTGCGGTACGTTTTTTAGATTCTTAGAAAGAGAATAAATATTCATAATTAAGATTTTTACACCATTTTACTTCCAAGCTCCCACCGTATACTTTTATGGGCTTGCAATTTGAGCAGTTGAGGTGCAAAGTGAAGCAAATGTCTTGGTTGGTTATTTCACTCTGGCTCTGAGCAGCTCACTTGCGTTCTATTTTCTGCGTTAGATGTGGCTTCTTTTAATCTGAATAATTCTACGACACGTGGTGGGGAGATGACCCTTTGTACTTGGAGATTTTTTTCCTGTCTATTTTGGCGGGAAATCATGCTGTTTGAGTATGGGAGAGAAAATAATATGTGAGTTCGATGCTTCACAAGCATGTTCCCGTTTTCGATTAATCTAATCTTTTTTTTGGATAAGGCAGCCAAGCTTAGCTTTCCAATGATATATTTTTTTGTCTGCAGTTATGGTATTTTTGAAAGTTAGCAGTTCTGAAATTCTTGAAAGCCCGAAATCTATATTTATATACATGGGGTAGGTTCGGAAAATGGAAATGCTTTTTAAAAGTGTTTTTCTTTATAAAAATAACGTACATTGAGTTTTTTAGCATATGTCATAAACAAGGCATCAATAATATTTAAAGATAATCTAACTTTGAACGACAATGTCGCAATTTGTAAAACATACAAAAACCGTAACTCTTTTTCAATTACGTGAACGGATATATTCTGAAAGGAATCCATCAAGACTTGTTTTGGTAATCATCTTTATTTTACTAAATGACTTTTAGGAAATGGTGTTAGTAAAATGCCTCCTCATGTTGATAAGCGAGTTCACTTTTAAACAGTTTGGCTTTGGTGCAGTATTACACCGGAATCCTGGAAATTTCTAGCTGCCACCAGTATTTGATTCACTACTTTTGCGGTGTATTAAATTTATAGTTTTACCACGAAATTGATAAATTCACGCTCAAATAGTAGTGGCAGCTGGGAAGTTCCAGGATTCCGGTGCAAACTTGCGCCAAAATTTCATCAGTGTATGGTTTGCCAAGCAAAATATAAAATACCCACCTTTACATGGTTTACATGCCACCCCTCCCCCTAGAGATATCCAGAAGAAGAGGTCCCCCGAAGTGAGGTCTTTGGGCGACCAGGCAGTGGTGGCGCTGCCGTCGCTGCAGCACTGGTCACGCGTCACATTCGTGCGGAGTGATTCTGTGCAACGGTCAGGTCTGCTCATGGAGCTCCAGCACTGGCCACCTACGGAAAACATATGCACATTTGAGAAAAGCGTTTTTTGCATGTTTAACTTACATCTGGTACTTTGATTTAAAAAGGCAATATTCATCTTATAACTTTATGAGGTCCATTTTTCAATTAACGACATTTTGAAAACCACGTGTTTTCTGAACGTCGCCTCTGCCTACGATTTTTATTAGCAAACCTAAATCTGGGTAGGATATGAGTGAAACTTTATCCCGTTTTTTCATACTAGTTATAACTAGAAATAATTATTTATCTGTCATTGACAGGGCGCCTAATTTTACCATTTTTTGCCAGACCTCGAAGTAGGTTTTACCACTCCACTGGTGATACTATTAACTTTTCTATTGATTGACTGCGAATAGCAAAACATTCTGCCAGTACTTTGCAAGTATATGTAAAAACACCTAACTACTATTGGTATGTATTGTATTATGGTGAGACTCAATTGTTTTAATTACAGGTAACCATCGAAAAAGTCGTATTTTCCGTATTTGAGAAATATACCATAGATGAATTTAGTTCAAAATATATTTAAACTAAATCATTGAATGCGTATAATTTCAATCTATTCACTTATATTAGTGTGATTTATGTGCGATATTCGTTTTAAGATTGTGGCTTATATTTATTCAAATTTATTAATATTTATTCAATTGTGGGCCCAAGCCATCAAAGATGCCCTCTCCCAAGAAGGTCTCATTGTAAATAGAGTTGTCCAGTTCACCCGAGCAAGGACCAAGACTCCTATCCCACTGTTCCAAGCTCAGATCATCAGAACTGGAGACTTCAAGGCCGTCTTCAAACTCGACTCACTGCTCCATCAAAAGGTCTTTGTCGAGCCTTTTAGGAAGAAAGCTCGAAACCCCCAATGCTACAATTGCCAAAATTGGGGACACACATCAAGACTGCGAGATGGAAGCCCGCTGCAGGTTTTGAGGTTTACCGCACGACTCGCGGCAATGCCCCAACAAGCATGAACAGTCCCATCACTGCGCCAACTATGAAGGTGCCCACCCCAGCTTTTCGGTGACATGTCCTGCCCGTCCGAAGGTCCTTCGTAGAGCCACACTTCCAGTCACAAATTGCTACCCCCAGCGGCCGCTCCCAACCAGAACCAGGCTACCGGAAAAATGGAGGATCTGCCCTCTCTCCTAGATGACCCTAAGATGGAGACAGCAACTACTCATAGACTATTCCGAGCTTTTGCTCACATCTGAACCCACTAACGTTATTTCCTTTTAGAACTATTTCGATATGCAGAAAGGACGCTCCGCGTCGATGCTGCGAATCGATAAATCGATCTCTGATTCATCCCACCACCCTTTTGGTGGACTATGGGCACTAATGCACTGAAAGCAAAGACGCACGCAACTCTTCTCAGTACAACGCACAGAGAAGCAACTTGCGCACGGTTTCATACCTCGATGTCTAGCAGGGGAGTGGTTTGACGGTTCACCACAAGCGCAATCTCATCCACGCTAGATGATGCTGATTTGCTACTGTGTTTCTATCAGTAATCTAGTTAACAACAAAGATAGTTGTATAAAAGCCGAAGTAACTCATCTCCAACTTGAGGATCCTTTTGGTAGACTGTGGGTTACCGAGGCAGATACAAACTTGTAGTGTTAAATTTAATATTGTAAATTACTTTTGATGTTGAGGAAAGATGTTTTGAAAAATAAAGTTTAATCGGTCACGGATTAATATGCATGAAACATTTTAAGATAATTTATACACCTCTATGGTACCAATTGAATAAATATTAAACAGATAAAATTATGCAAGTATTTAAGGAACCAAGGTACTTTGGTAAATCCATTTATTTTCCTGTTGGAACATCATTACAATAAATTCTTCATTATTTGTGATTATTTTTAAAATGTTTATATTCTGAGCAAATTTGTTTATTGTCTGTATGTTATCTAATATTATGTCATGGTACCTAATTTTAACATTTAAATTTACACATATATAACATTTTAATTTGTTAACCATTGTATCTGAAAGATACGCTTAACTATCGTGTTGGTTTAGATAACGCGCCTTTCTTATGATTAATACATATTGAATCACACTGCGACTGATTATAACTTTTCTTTGTACTATTTTTGCAACATACCTTTTGCAAAAAATATTTCAGGTTTTATTATAGTACAAACGTTTTCACAGTTGGTCACTAAGGACAGAAGAATAATAAAATTAATAATAAGTTGTAGTTGTTGTAAGTGTTTTTCCCTTAGGACTCATGGATCAACGAATTACACCTGTTTACATAACAGTACATCCTGTTTCCCATGCATTAAATTATAGATTTATAGCATACAAAAAATATTGAGAAAAAAACGAGAAAAAGCACGAACTGGTTAAGCAACACTTTTTTTTACTTGGACTTTTAGGAAAAACCTACAAATTGAGAAACATAGGATAGGAATTTTTACAGCATTCGTATTAATTAAAAAAAGTTTGTCGTTTTCTATTATCATACAAAATAACGAAAAGACAAAACAAATATTTCCCTTAAACCCTTTTAAATAATTATGTCTAAAAAGAAAATTTCTTATTTTTTTCGCACTGAATCAAACAAGTATTTTTTTAATATTATGATAATAATACTATTTCATATGATCTTCTTTTGCTCCACACAAAAGAAAATTTGTTTCCTAAGTTTAAAAAAAATACATTTATCTGACAGCTACTATTAAAAGTTTTCAACGCATGTCGCTAAAGAGGTTTTACTAGTTTGAGTGCAGCATATTTTGATATTATTACAAATTATCTTTCAAGGCAAAATGAATTTTTTCGAACATTTTGTACAACAATTTAAATGTAATGTTGTAAGTAACAACGAAACAAATTGCATACAAAATACTCCTCTTTTCATTATGTGTTAAAATGAAAAAAAAACGTGAATTAATTTCTAACTGATTAGTTTATGTTTAATCGTAAAAACAAATGACCCTATAGAAACGCAGAATTAACTATCGTAAAATATAGAAAGTTTTCCAGATCAGCTTTTTCCTTACGAAAAGATCACGAGTAACAGAAATATCAAGGAATAGGATAGCGAAAGTTTTAGTAGACTGATGTGCAAATACTTTCATTACGCTTATGTTAAAAAAGAAACGGCTCAGAGAAAATGAGAAAATCTTTTGACGAATTAATGAATGGATTGACAGAAAATTGGGCAAGATGAAAACCTCAAATAGCTTTATTTATCCGTAAAGACCTAAACATATCATTCATATTTCTAAAATGGTTATCTCGGGAAATAAAAAAACGTCTTAAGCGAGAGTTTACCAGTAAAGAAGATAGGGAGGGAGTGGGTGCTCGTTATAGTTATTGTTGATAATTATTCTCACAAATGTATAACATAAAGAAACCAGAATGGAAATATTTAGAATTTTAACGTATATTCCATATTGAATATCAGTCTGGAGAGCATCTTTATGGTAAGGGTTGCCGTTTCGGGAGATAGTTTAGAATTAATGTAGTTAACAGAACTTTCAAATTATAAAATTTTAAATTTGCGGTTGTTGAAATCACAGTTTTTAAGGGTTTTATCTATCTACGCTATGTATATGCTGAAAATTGGAGACTTCGACTGGTAGATTTTAGACTTTTAAAATAAAATTTTCAATTTTTTCTTCGTACTCCTTTTTACAAATTTTTCATGAAAACCAAAGCACATTTTGGAATGTTAATATTGGATGCAAAGATATAATCCTTAAATTTGGGACTTCCCCTTTTTATATGAAACGATGGTCAACTCAAGCGTAATTGGTTATAAATGACCAGGCTCCAACCGACATTTAGAAAAGCACCCTAGTAAAGCATAATATCATATGATATCCTTTGTAAATCATTCCGATATTAATATGAAAATAAAATATAGAGAGATGATTATGTACGTTTATGGCGTGTCATTAGTTCCTTTTGAATTGCCCTTCTTCACTTAATCAGGAGGGTAGAATTGTAGAGACGTCACATCGTCGTAGTAATCGTAGTAGCCACGGCGAAAAAAGATGAATGGGCCGAGCGCGTAAACACGGATGACCTCCTACAGGAAACTTCATTCACTTTTCCCGCCGGAAAACATCCGCTCCGCACACAACGATGTAAATCAAAGCTCTGTGTCAATTGCACTAGACGACGCCCGGACAAACAGAGCTATTAATATCGTGTGGGTGATAAGACAGCCTTATCTTCGACACGATTTGACTTATGTGAATATAGAGCTGGTTTATGGGAGTGTCTGACACGGGAAAAGAAGATTTGTAAGAAAGTTATATGTGTTAAAACTCCAACAACAAGTAGCACAAGATTGTTATAAAGATGACTGCTTTTAGTTGACGTACTAATTTGAGTAGATCAACCAAGCCTTTTTAATATTGTCTAGGAGCTGGTTAAACAGTATAACACGTGATTCATGCCAAAAGGGTCCTTGGTCCACCGTGATAATGGGACCCTGGTAAAAGTGTTACCAGTTACCTACTACTAGTACTTAATCTAAAAATAACTTGAGTTGTCTGCTTTTGCAAGGTGTCTTCTAAAGTTTGGAATTTCCAAAAGTTGAAATGGAATAGATATTAAGCCATTCATTTGACGTCGTACAATGTTTGAAGGCAAGTTTTTTATTAGATTTTTTAAAATAATAATAAGTTTATTAAATTTCAAAGGACTTATAACTACCACCCGAAATACAATAACGCAAAGAATAAAACTAAACAAAGTACAAATGTTTTAACTACTAACTTCTAGCTAGTAATTCGGTACTGGTACATATTTTGAGTGGTAAATTTTTACCATCACAAAGAGCCAGGCGTCAAAATTTTTCACTAATCTCAAATTTTTTCACTTTCCATTTAAGTTTTCCATTTAAGATTGTTATCAAAATATAAACCTAAATATTTAATACTATTGACTGCTTGAAGAGCATAACCCTGTCAATCATCATTTGTTCTATTGCAGGACAATGAGGGGTATTTAAAAAAATGCTGGGGGGGGGATCGTCTTGAATAGAAATGTATATATTTCGTTTTAAAAATACTCAGAGTTCAATTGTTTAAGTTAAACCAAGTTTCTATATCAATCAAGTCAGATTAAATCTGAATATTTAGTTCGTTGATGTTAACACAATACAATGGAACACAAATACAATAAAATCTTATCATTAGCACGGATTTTTTTTAATCATTAAATTTTTTTAGATAAAATCGTTAATAAAATTAAGAAAACTAAAAATCCAAAGTTAGAACCTTGAGGAACTCCACAGTTAATTATAATGTATTTTCTTAGATTATTTCCGGTTTTAATTCGCTGATTTGAAATATGAAACTCTTTAACAATTTAAAGTGAAAATACTTATAAAGGGCAAAAATGAACTTCGGCAAATCTGTTCATCTAAAAAAAACTTTTAAAGCCAAATAAATGTATTGCGATTATATATGCAGTTGTCAGTTCAATTAACAAAAAGTCTTTTCAACTCTTTTCCTAGTTTGAATTCTTGTAAATTTCGTAGAATATAATTAGAAAAATTGTTATAATATTGTAACTTTTTAATAGGAAATGACAATGAGTAAAATATTTAAAGATTTAATTCTTTATATTAGGTTATATATTTTTTTGTAATTTTTTTAAAAGATGATATTATAAATTCGAAATTTATTTTCCCTTTGTCCACCAAATGTTTTGTGGGGGCAGATATCTGATAGAGAATTAATTATTGGTAAAAAAATTTAATCTTTGTTGTGTATTAATGGAAAAAATAAAATAAAATCTTAAAGGGCATTTTTAAGTATGCAATAATAAAGGAAAAAGTAGTCCATATTTTAAGGTAATATTAAAAATATAATTGCACTTAAAAACATAGAAAACTTTAATATACAGAAAAATATGAAACTGATTTTATTGGAATTGACCAAATAATAACTTTAAATACTATATGAATTTTCACAAAGTAAATTTAAGTTTCTGAATGAAACTATTCTGAAGTATGCAACTATTCTAAATGCAACTAAAAAATGTAATAATTTTTAGTTACGATTCTTAGACTTCAAATTGGATATTTTTTCTAAACGTATTTAAATTCTCAAGTACTTTTCTTCGGTTTATTTCGATGTTCAAAATACTAACTATTTCATAACTTGTCGAGTGTCCCTATTTTAGGGTTTGAAATTCTTATTTTCTTTTCTATCAGAAATCTTTGTTAAGCCAAAAATAGATGTTTCATATGGGATTTATTAATAGAAATGCGATTGAGTACCAATATAACACTTCGAAAGACTAGTAAACAGAACACTTGAAATTGTTAGAATGTGGTTTTATCGGCAGACATTTTTTTTAACAAGACGAGCTCACGACCCTACTTTAATCTATTGAAATATTCTCCATTGATTGGTTAACACAATACCACAAAAAGTGATAGCTTATTCTAAAACAAACGATAAACTAAAGAAATACTTACTTACGTTCCTGTATAACAATGTGCATGTCTTCGTTATCCTAAATTGTTGTCAGGCCAGGGTCGTTGGGAGGAGTACCTAACAAATGGTTTTGTTGTGGTACTTGCTTTTGACAAGTAAAATATTGTTAGTAAAAATTAGAAAAAAACTCAACAAATTTGTTTCTTTTTTGTAAACATGCATTTGTTAATTTGATGTATTGATTTATATGAGGTTAACTATGCATATACTAAGTTGAATTTATATTTTATGATTGATTAGTGGATTATATTACATTATTTCTATTTTTATAACAGAGAAGAACACATAGAGTATTCAATTTTACGTCAATATCTGCTGGTTTGAATCAAGAATTATGGATGCCTCTCTACAGAGATTTACACTCTTAAAACAAACGAGCGGTTTTAACTCAGTTTGAGTTAATTTCCACTCCTTTCCGTGCCGAAAATGCACTTCCCCTATAGGAGTGGATTTCACTCTATTGTTTTAAGAGTGTAGCATCGCCAGTAAGCCAAGCGTTTTCGAGACCGCAGTAATAAGTGGTTAAGTTAGAGAAATGCCCCTAGATCGACACTTACTCTAACATTAATCCACTAAAGACCAGTTTAAGAATTTTATTAATAACAGCATAAAAAACTATACGTTTTTAAAACGACTAAAATTGGTACTCTGGTCTAATTTAGATGAACTGAAGCAGAAAACTTATTTTCGCATGGCATGTCTTCTTGCCAATAAAAGAGCTTAGTGGAAGAACGTGATAAGTGACAGTTTTGAAAAAATTGAGATTTTTGTGTCCATGAACATATTACTAATTTCTTTAACAATAGCAAGTTTCCCCTATCATAAACTTCAAGTTAAGTATATTTTTTACGGTTTGCAAGTACCGTTTTCAACAGATCTTAGTGCAAACTAAAAACTTTAAAGCTCATTTTCTCGTTTTCACATTTTTGTCACTTAGCACTTTTTTCCAATAAGCTCTTCAATGCGTTAAGGTGCAACTAAATACGCAATTTACCGGCCTTTCGGTATCGGATTCTCGCTGCCACGTGGTGCGGAGGAAGAAAAAGACGAGAGGAATGCGATCTCCTCCGCCAGACTGCGCGACGTCCTCTGGTTCTTTTCTTGGTCAAGGTCATCCTCCATCCTTTCTCTCTCTGTGGGATGAGGCACAAGAGCGCCTACGGACGGATGTTCGCCGGCCGATCCCACTAAGCGAGCCGGTGGGATCGGTTATAACCCTTTCAGTCCCAACTTTTTATTTTTTATTCTACAAATCTAAAATTTGTGAAATAGACTCATTATGCATCCAGAATGAAACGGTGAAAAGCAGGGAAATAAATCTTTATTTTGTAACCAAAATTTAAGGGGGAAAAATTTGGAATCATAACTTTTGACTAAATTATAACAGTAATTTTTCGAAACTTTATTTGTTAAAAATAATTAAAATCAAATTTTTAAACAATTAAAAATGCAAGCATGAAGAATTTAGGGCCAGTTTATTTAATAAAATTATTCCAGAGTGAATTTTATTTTTACCATATTTTTCATATTTTCATTAACTACAACATTGTTTAATTTTTCAAAAGAAATGATTCTTCCATCTAACGATGCAAAAAGAAAATACATTTTTATAGAAAAATGTATGCAGAATTAAATAAAATTTATTTTAAATAAGTGCGAGTTTAACTTAGGAAAAAAATCATAAGTTTGATGATTCCAAATGGAATCATTGGGAGTGAAAGGGTTAATTTGCACCCCTGAACTTATGACGCTGTAGTTTGATGGCAGCTCTGGACTGGGTTTGGATTTGATTCTTGGAAAACGTGGCTGAAAATTTTAACCTTGAGTCTTGAAATAAAGTGCTAAAATTTCTTAAATGTGTTTAAATAAATTATCATTATTTTTTCTATATGGTTAGTAATAAAAATCTAGTACAAATTTGTTTGCTTTCATCAATATAGTATAGGGTGAATCAAATTGAAACAGTAATTTATTACAAAAATCAGTAGGTATTATTAGCGCAACTAATACCAATCATGGAAATCGTTACCTAGTATAATTAAAGCTTACGGAACCTATTTTACTAATCTCATGGGGAAAACAAACTAACCTAATATACATTACATAAAAAATCACTTGCAACTGGAAGAATAAATATTTAGCAAAATTCATGCTGTGGTTCGTTCTGTAAAATTGGGTGAAGGACAGACAGGCGGACATAGCCTTTATAAAAGCTTCCATTTTTAGCTTCCACAGTACGTTTATAACATAAAAAGTAGAAGCTATGATAATCGTTCAGCCCATCTGTCCGTTCGTCTGCCTTTAATGTAATGTAATCGTTTCCGGCTGCCTATTTCTAGCCTCTTCCTTTCGCGTGCCTGTCTGTCTGTATGTCCACTTTTACAGAACGACCACAAGTCTCACATCAGGCAAGGCTATTTAAAGTCAAATAAAAAAAAAACTAAAAATGTAATCTACATTTAAATAACAAAAAAAATCGCTTTTTATTTAATATTTAAACTGTTTCCACGACATCAAACGACCCAGAAACATTATTTAAACTGAAAATAGCGGCTCAGTTGGTGATAGGTTTAACGTGTCCGCCTCGTAAGCCCAAGATTGCGGGTTCGAGCCCCGGCTGAGTCGTCGGATTTTCTGGATGGGAAAATCTTAGGCACGCATGTCATATTATTATGTGGCATGTAAAAGATCCCTGGAGGGCCCATTTGGCTTGGGTTCTCTCGGCAAAATTAAATCTCGGTATACTTTAACACCCACAGAGAGCTCAGATTCATTGTAATCTGCGCGTCAAACTTGGTAGCGAGAGTCGCCTAGATGGTGCCACAAAAAATGGCTCTCAGTTCTGGGGAATATGCCGAGCCTGCAAAGGCTTGACCGCCAATATTGCAGACCCATTCTAGAAAAACAAAATTAACTGAAAATAAAACTTGAAAGAATTATTCATTTATTTATGTGATATAATTCAGTTTGAAACAACGTCATAGTATCTATTGCAATAAGTTTTTTATGTGCCCGAGAGAGTTATTTTTAGTTATTTTTTAGCGTCAGAGAGAGAGTCCTAATTAATTTTTTTTGTATAAATAATCAGGATATTTTTAATTTATTTTTCAGCCCTTCCAGCGTTTGATGAACTATAATTGTATAAAGACGTCAAAATACAAATAATAGACATTTTGATCAAAAATTATAAAAACTAGTTTTAGCTTCCACACTACGTTTATAACGAAAAAAGTGGAAGGTTTTATAATCGTTTAGTCCGTCTGTCTGTCTGTCCGTCCGTCCGTCACCCACTTTCACAGAAAGAACCACAAGTCCCACAGACAAGTGGTATACGTCATTTTGAAGCAAAAAATCAGATTAGGCTACATTCCAAATTTCATTAAAAAATTTAAATTAGAAGTTTATTTAAAATTTAAATAACTAAAAATTTAATCTAAATTAAAATAACATGCAAATTCCATTTTTATTCAATATTTTCACTGTTGCCATCCACAAGTCTCACAGACAAGTGGGATACGTCATTTTGAAGCAAAAAATCAGATTAGGCTACATTCCAAATTTCATTAAAAAATTTATATTAGAAGTTTATTTAAAATTTAAATAACTTAAAATTTAATCTACATTGAAATAACATGCAAATTCCATTTTTATTCAATATTTTCACTGTTGCCATTTCGTTAAACGTACGAGAAACTTTATTTAAAAAATACAAACTTTTGAAAGAATATTTATTTATGTGATATAATTCGGTTTAGATTGTTGTAATATCACAATAGAGTTCTTTTGATGGTTCATTAATCATTATATATGTATGAAGAAAGATGCAAATATAATTCTAACTTGGCATAAAAATGTGCAAAGTTTCGCTTTTATTTTTAAAGCATTATTTGTACTAATTATATATTTTTCGAACTGTAATTTAATTTAATCTAATTATTAAATCTAAGAAAGAAGATTAATGAAAATAGTTAATTTTGGCGTTTAAAAGTTTGAATTACAAATAGCTAAAGGCCCTGTTTGTTATTAGAATTAAATCACCATTGCCATTCGCAACAATCGCCCGAGAAACTTAATTCTTTTAGACAATAAATTAAAACAAATTTATTTTGTGACATCGATCAGTTTGAAATGCGTCAAATATATTTCACTACGAGATTCTTTGTATGTTGATATGAAATATTTTCATTCTATTTAAAAGCGAGGAATAGTACATATTTATTCTTTGAAATATTATTTTTTGCAAACGATAAGTAATAATTATTGAATTTTCGAAATAAAATAAATGAAACTAGTCAAATTTAGCATGTAAATGTTTAATATAGAATTAATGCTGTGTTTGGCGCTTTTTTACCTGTTGAGCACAAATGTTGTGTGGAAGCGGGTTGAGTGACAGATTATGTTACAAACCTACTTGTTTGTATCTAATAAAGAAAAATTTTCATTATTCAAGAATAAAACTATTTCCTATTAAATTACCCACAAAGTACTGGTATCAGTAAAAAATTTTCTGATTAAAAATTTTTTCTGATTAAAAATTTTTTCTGATTTTTAAAAAGAAAAAAATTTAAAGAACAATATTAAAAAAAGTTTCGCTTCTATTTTCAAAGCGTCAATTTTACTAAATATTTGTTCTTCGAGCTGCAAATTAATTTAGCAAACGATAAAGAATATTAATTGAATTTTCGAGAAAAAAACAAAATGAATTAAAGCGACAATTATTGCTACAATAATTACTATAAGCTTAAATAAGAACCAAATAGCGATTTAGTTCCTAATATAACATCGTGTGTCTATCATCATTGCTACACAAAAATCGCTCGACAAACTATAGTATTTAAAATAAAATGGTTATTTTTAATTTTTTAAATATGTGAAGTTAAATGATGTTATGCTAAGTATTGCTTCTATTTTGAGATTAATAAAATTACGTGGTTATTCTTCGAACTACAAACATTATTTTAGAAAATGATGAAGACTGTCAATTAAATCTGCAAAGGAAAGTTAAGAAAAATTATTTTACTTTTTGAAAGTTTAAATTAGAACTAGCTAAAGTTCGTGTTTGGAGATTTTCTTTAGGTTCGCATTTTTTCGTTTATATTCGCATAAAAATTGGGTTATTTTTAATTTTCAAAAAAAAAAAATTTCAAGTTAAATGATGTTTTTATAAGTTTTGCTTTAATTTTTAGATTAATAAAATTATATCATTTTCTTCGAACTTCAAACAAATTTAGTGAATAATAAAGACCATTACTTAAGTCTGCGAAAGAAAATTAATGAAACTGGTTTGTTTTGGTGTTTAAAAGTTAAAACTATATAGATAGAACTATCTAAAGATCGTGTTCCGCGATTTTCTTTCTAAAGTGCATAAATAGTGTGAGGAAGCGGTTCTAAGAAACAATTACTGTTACAAAAACCTAATTGTTTACGTTATTAACGTAGTGTGGAATCGAAAACCAAATGAAATGCCTGGATTGTACCATGGGATTAACAATTAACCTTTTGTAAAACCCTTCCTTCTGCTACTATCGCCCACCGCTGAGTTTCGCCTATTTTGTGAAGTGACAGAGCGTTGGTTTTAAAGATGTCATTTGCATCAAGTATGTAAAGGTTGTGGTGCTTAAAATGTCGATGGGAACTTAATGTTTATGTATGTTATAAAACATATAAATATATATCTCTATCATTTTTTATAAACCTTTATCGTAGAAAATATACTACATGGGTGTTTTTTTTTGTTTAAAAGCATGTTTTATAAATAAAAAAGAAGTTCTGAATTTACTGGAATAACCTACTTTCCTGATTACTTAAATACTCACTGAAGTTCTTATAGTACGGATAGATATAAAAAAATATATAAAATATGCGTGTCTGATATCCGACCGTTCTAACAAAACCCAAAAATATTTCAAAATCAGACTTATACTGATGGAGCTAAAACAAAAGGAGAGAAAGCATTTAGACAGATAGACAAAAAGTATTAAAGATAGGTATCTGATGTTATACCCTTCTAACGAAAAAGGATTTTTAAAATAGGATGGTTAAAACCGAATGTATAACAGACCAACTGATAAAAGACAAAAGGAGAGTCGAGCGGAAAAGTGCACCGACAGACGGACAAAAAGTTTTTAAAAAATATGTCTTTGAAGCCATAGCTTTCCAACAAAAAAGATTTTTGAAATCGAGCAGTTAGAACAGAAATGTGTACAGACGGACGAAAATTTCCACAATCTCAATACCTACTTTAAATTTTTATAAAAAAAATCCTTCAAATTATAAAAAAGAGACTGAAATTGCTCAATATTTGATTACTACTACTATATTTTCTAGTTACTTCAGAATTTTACATACATTCCAGCTGTTTTTGCTGCCAAACAATACTTACGATTCTTTTAATCATTTGAGTGCACTAATACGCATTTTATGCTTCTGAGCACCCTGGAAATGTTCGAAATTGTATGGTTGTTAACCCACATTTACAACGATTGTCAACAAAATTTGCCACGCGAAAATTAGCTTTCTTCTTAAGTTTATTTAGATAAAAAAACGTATTTAAGACAAATGAAGACCTTCGGAAAATATAGTGTTAATGTCCCTCACAAAGTCATCGTTAATGGGTTATTATAATTCTGAATTAAGCAATAACGTTGTATAGATAAATATACAGCTTTTCCCAGAGTTATTTTTTAAATTTCAGCAACGTTATAACTTGAAAAATGTGGTACTCAAAAATGGAAACTTAAAATTTTCATTTAGTTTTCTTTACAATTTATAAATCATATTTAAACTCGGCGTAGTTGTATGAAACTTAGTATAGAAATTTCTACACATATATAAAACACATAAAAATAAAATGGGGATTTTGTAAAGCGCCAAGCATTAAACCTAAGACAAACAAACACGACTAAAACATGACTACTGCCAACTAAACACGGGTCTAGCAACGATCTTAAATAACTTCTTGTAAAACTAGATTTAAAGCCGTAGCATCTAAATTTAAATCAAGCTGTTACTATAAATAAAAATCCATAATGATTGAAACTGATAAAACGAAAGTTTGTGTCGGTTGCCATGCCAAGATGCATTTGCATCTACTCCGACAGAAACGACTATAACATTGTTTCAAATTGTGGTGTACGTTTCATAAGTTTGACGGCAACCGACAGTTTCGTCTGAGACCCTGGCAAAGAGTTGTAAATCTAAAACATTAAGATACATGTAAGGGTATCAAATATCCTCTTTTTTCCAGTGGAGCTCAGAGCAGCGGAATCAGCCAGACATTGACTTCATGATCCGATGATTCTGAGACTAAGACATCTTTTCGAACCTATTAACGCATCAAAAAGGCAGTCTAAAAGTTTTTGAATAATAAATGGCTTTTCTTGTACATGGGACTGATGCTATAGTCCGTCTCAAAAGTTTGGACAAAGGACATTTTGAGTCACAAAATTTCACTGAAAAGATTTTGTTGAACAATTTTGTAGTAGTAAGGATCAGGCAAGTACAAAAAATTAGAAATATCATGAATCACAAAGAAAACAACAAATGATAACTTCATTTGAATTAATTGTAAAAAGTACCCAAAAATTATGTCTCATAAATATAATGAAAATCAATTTAATGGACGTTTAATGGCTTAATTTCGCATTTTCAGTCCTTGAATTGAATTCATTTTTGATATGATAAATGAAAAAACACGATATCCGGTGAATTTAAAAGATTTAGTAACACTCTTGGTTCAATTTCATACCAAACATCCCATATCGCCGTTTTAACTCTTTTATGGTGAAATATTTGCAGTTAGTTAACATCTTAGCTAACAAAGTTAACATCTATATTCAATCTAAAAATCTAAATCCAGACCGAATGCCTATACCATTATATCACCTTGAAGTTTTATCACGGACTCGAGGATTTGAAAATATGCATAGACCGTTTTTGTCGATGAAACGTGCAGTCTTTTCTATATAAATATCCCAAAAAAGCATCAAATCGTTCTTTTTTGCAGTTTAGTACAATGCAGAGATAGTCTCCTCTTAAAAAAAACAACGTCCCTTCAACATAAATTCACTCCACACCATTACGAAAGTTCCATCTTGATGCTGCAGTTTGTAGTTTCTTGAAAAAAACCTGTTTAATGTTAACAGAATTTTTGGGTACTTTTTACAATTAATTCAAATAAATTTATTATTTGTTGTTTGCTTTGTGATTCATGATATTTTTAATTATTTATACTTGCCTGATCCTTACTACCACAAAACCTTTTCAGTGAAATTTTGTGACTCAAAATGTCTTTTGTATAAACTTTTGAGACGGACTATAGTTCGGTTGCGTTGAATGCTAACTTAGGTATTAAAGGGGTCAGAAGTATACAACTTTGTAAAAAAATTACTGAAATTAACGGAAAAAGTATCGGCAGCAGAGTTGACTTTTCCGTTTCGTTAGGTATTTTCCCGTGTACTTACTGAAGTTCCATTTTTTATTTCTTCGTTGTTAAAGTTTTCATCGGTACGTCACGTCACGTGATCACAAACACGTCGATTTGGCTGACGTCACTAGTATATATAAACAAACCGGTGTGATGTTTTTTTGCTTCCAATTAAACTGGATTTAATCTATATTACGATTAAAATAAGAATTGTATAGATAATGGAAGAAGGTTTTACAGAAGCGGATAATTCAAATTTACTTAAAGTAGATTCCAAAATGGTGTTTCAAAGTTTGTTTATAGTTACTAGTGACGTCATAGATACCACGTGACAGCCACAAAGCGTTTTCGGGCATAATTTTTCGTCCTAATTTTAAAATTCAATTTTCTCCCTTTTATGGGGTATTTGAAAAAAAAAAGAAAAAAACGGGTCTAATATTTTTGGCATAAGAATATTTTAAACCAATAAAAATTTTTTAGTCAAATACCCTATTCTATATTAGGTAATAAAAGTATGGCAACTCTAAAAGGAAGGTAAAATTCCGTTATCATCTCTTCGCTCGTGGTTTACGGACATTTTCTGTTTTTGGAGGGAAAATTTCGTTAAAAACAGTAACATTTTCCCCTGAAATTTCAGGTTTTTTTTAACAGTGAACCCGTAAGCTAAGTTCATTTGCCTCCGCCCTTTATAGTACATATTTGATTAATATTTTTACACAACAACAGAATAAAGTAAGTTAATGTTTTAAACTTTTTTGAACATTTATTTAAACAAGTTCATTTAGCTTAAATAAAACTTACTTTGACAGTTTGCAGAAAGAATTAAACTTTAATTTTTTGAGTAATGTGTAAAATTTTCGCTTTACAAAATTTTCCGTTCTAAGCTGCAGCCTACTTAGAAATATCGTTTATTGGCATCGTCACAAGACTGCAGAGTTTGGCCGGTATTCAAAATTTCAAGGATGAAGCATTTACAAAAGACTAAATTTACATATTGAAAAGCCTAGAAATTGACAACCGAAAGTGTAACTATGAATTCCAATTGAATATAAAAACTTTGTTTCAACCATCGATATGTATTTCACAAGTTTAACCGACATATACCACCCCAAGCAGGCCTCCAACTTTTTGCATGCAAACGTAATTTTTTTTGACATTTCTAGCAAAGTTACTTACTCTATGTGGGATTATTTCTAAATTTTTTGGAAAGACCGACATTTTCTAGGAACATTACTGGTGAAAATGCTCAAGCTGCTAAAAGCTGCCCAGTAGCGTTCCTGATCTAGTTAACAATATTCAAACTAAATATTTAAATAAAAGATATTGTTATATTTACCTAAGACCGTCAGGATTGTAGCAACATATTTGTTTAACATTCAAATAACAGAAGTAAAAATTGCAAAACACGCCACATCTTTCAAACATCTGTTTCAGACATCGTCGTTTGCTTTACAAATTGCAGTTCCAAGATTGACTTGCCACAGTTCCTGGAGTTGATTCCTATCGTAATTCACAGCGGATTCGTTTAGCGCGGTGGAAAAACAATTGGGAGTCAAAATAGGAACCAATTAATTTCACCCTCAGACTAGAGATGGAAATCAAAAGAACACACTCCTCATTTTACACTGTTCGTTAACATTTGAGTTGTTTTTAAAGTGGTTTTAATCGAGTCTATTAATTAAAAAATCATGCCCAATGAAATTAATGAACAAAATTGGGAAATAGGTGCTTTTAATTTCTAAATGATTTGAATGTGTCTTAGAAAATTAATGTATTTTGAAATAAATTGCATGTTGCATTGAAACTTTATTTTACCAATTTCTCATTAAGGTCAAAATCGCATATTCTTTACAGACAGACGGCACGTTACTTTCAAAATTCGTAATGAAGAAAAAAATTATCAATGTATGAATGCTTTATGATAAGTAAGGTATTTTATATAGTCAAATAGATATAACAAAGTATGCTAGTGTACAGATTTGGTTACAGGGAGCTACGGGATGGCTGCGTTTTGATATCTTTGTTAAGTGAAAACTTTTCAAATTTTTTTATATAGATATAACGTCGTACTGGTATTTTAGCTGGACAAACACAATGCTATCTATCGAATTATTTTTTTCCTTACCATTGTTCTGTGTGTTTACCCCAAAAGAAATTTTAATGTCACATCTTTGGAATAGAAGTTTCAGTTTATACATCAATAATATCGAACATTAGTTTAAGATATTTTAACCCGTCCTGTATTGAAAGATAGAACTAGTGTACGGAAAAACTGCTGTTGTCAAGTACAATATAAGTTGTTTCAAGTCCCTAACCCAGACGCCGTTGCGCAATGTGTTCGACCCCGTCAGACGAGAAATAGGGGGATGTCTCTGCCAAGAGACGACTTCGGAGAGAAATGATCGCACTTAACTATCCTTAATCACAAATGACTGCTTTAAATATCTGTGTCTTAAGGAGCAGACGAGACTGCTTGGCTGGAGTGCTGAAAAAACATTATTAAGTCATAGAAAACCGATGGTGGGAAATCAGTATTTTTTTGCCTAACTACTGCGTAGAAATAAATATTACTTGTCGTCAAAAACAAATGCATTTTTGTCCGTCTGGAGGATCTGGATTTAAATTTAAGCAATCTCTCATCCTGGTTCCCAAACGTCTGTCACAACCAGCGGCATAGCAAAAATTGTCCAATCGGGGTGTTTCGAGTAATAGAAATTTCAGAATTATTCACAATAATTAACTAATGAAAATTTCAATAATCTCAAAACTTGTCATGACATTAATTTTTTTAAATAAATTTGGGTTTAATTAATTTACATTAGTTAATAAATCTTTAATTGAAAGTTAAAATAATTTACTAATAACGTAATTAGTTTATCTATATAATTTAATCCATTAATAAATAATTTACTTGATTAACCAATAATTTAGTTGATTAACTAATAATTTAATCGATTAATCAATAATTTCGTTAATTAATCAATGATGTACTCAATTAACTAATATTTATTTCAATTTCTTTTATCAACGCAAAATTTAATAATAAACTTATTTAGCATGAAATAATCACCTATTAAAATTAATTAATCAGCTTTTAATACAATTTTAATGGCGAACAGTTATAAATTACATTAACTAAACATCTGATAATGGTAATTAATAAAAAAATAATCGCGATGAATTTATAATTGCTAAATATTGATTAACACATGATAAATCGTGTCGATTCCATAGAAGTTTGCTGTATTTTTGCTTCACTTTCCAATTGCCTCGTTTGCTAAAGAATAATATGCAGTCGATGTTCAGTCATATACATGTATTACATTAGTTTTAAAATCGTAACCTCTGTGAAAGTATTGCTTTGTCATGTAAGTATTCTTTTTTCACAAGGTATGAAAATCATCCTAACACTAAAATAAAACAAATTTTAAATTAAAATAGCATCCGGTTGTCCGGTTTTTTAATAATTAACTGATAACGTTTTAAAATTATGTCACCTTGTTCAGACTATTTTGGGGTAATTAAAACTACTTAAAAACTAATAACTAGATAGCCAGTTGATATTTTCCCCTTTAATTTCTTTTATTTTGATGGGATGACGATTCTTATTCCTGGTGAAGTATTACTTATATGGGAAAGCTATACTTTTGCAGAGATTACGATTTCAAAAGTAATGTCTCATAGACTGGCCAACGACTAACCATCCTTCTTAATTATGCTCAATAAGCAAGATAATTTATGTTAGGCTGTCCCTTCATTATAGCCTTTCACCAATTCTACTCGTTCTTTCTAAAGAATTATTCTCCCATGGAGAATCATGGCGGAAAATGTAACGCTCATTAAGAGAGAGAGAGAGCTCTGGCCCCTGGAATCCACCATCGAGTAAGATCTTCGACGCTGCTTTTTTACGGATGTTAAATCCGTCCTTGTTCATTATTCTGACACCGCGTACAACGTCGTCAGTCGACTGCCTGCTCAGGTGTTGAACTCGTCCTTGACCGCGGTTCAAAGTCTCCAGTAGTCCCCCTTTCGGCACTGCACCCATTCGAAATGAAATCAGTTAAAATAAAGGATGGACTTTAATTAAGCGATGGCAGAGCGTAATTGGAAGGCGAGGTGGCGAACGTGGAAAAATGGCCATCCATATATGAAAACCTGCCACTCCCCCGGAAGACATACTATGCATAACTGATGAGCGCACAACCAGAAGAGAGAAATTATTCTCATTCAAAAGAAAAGCGCAAAATAATGTTTTCCGTCTCTGTACGATGGACTGATCAGGTATGTACCTCGGTGGCAGAGTGGATCAGTTCAAAAATGGATTATTTTGAGTTTCTTCGAGTACATTTAGATTTGAAATAATCCAATGTGTCATCGAGGCGCAAGCGTACCTTTTGCTAAATTTAAAAATAAAAGTTTTTAAACCAATTAAAATACCATTCCATTTATAGTTATGTGTTAAATAGAAAGAAAGAGAACTGGTTTCAATAGCAAAAAATCTCAATGTCAAATCTCTCAATCATTAAAACTAAATAATGCAACGTGCTTTATTTAATTTGATTTAGTTTTTTAATTTAAAAAGCCTGTATGCTCCTCTTAAATTGTGACTTACACTATAGTTACTGGAATTAGCGTAAAGTATAAATAGAAATTTAAATATACATATATTTTAATTTTTAATTTCAATTGAATTTTAAAATTAATGTATAGTAGAGCGACAATCCGTCCTCCAATGATATAATTCTGCTCCATCCATCATACCCTTAATATTTAAAAGTGTTGCCTTTTCATTTACTTAAAAACTGTTTTTTCATTAAAAATATTTTTATCCCATTTGAAATACAAACAGTAATTAATTGAAATCTACCAATATAAAACAAAAAATCTGATTAACCGTTATTTTTTTTCTTATTTTTCGCATGGGTGCCTTTTCAAAATTGATTCGGAAGTGTAGCTCTATATGTATCTAAACTACTTTTTATCAATAAGTTGAATTTTGAAATTCTATTCTTATGCATAAAAACAGTTTACGACTTAGCCTATTTGTTGTAAATCCCTCAGAGGACCAGAGCAGCCACGTGAATTGGTTTCTGACTACAGCAATTAAGTTAATCTAACCTACAACACCTGAAAATGCCGCACGGGCTTGTACCTTCTGGTTCTGAGACTTCTGGAACTTAGGATAACAGGTGAGATCCGAAGCATCGGCGTATTGCCAAGGATAGTTTTCTACTTGTCTTTTTTCTTGGTGGAACTCCTAGACCAGACGGAGATCCTTGGATGACCTTCAAGAACCACTCACATCCAACAAGAGTCAGTAAGAAGAAGCGAAAGGTATGCGCATAAAGTACTCATTTGTTTTTGTTTTGTGTCTTCCCCACACACTGATGATGGGAAGTGAATAGTCAATGAGATTTCCGAGAAGATGAAAATTTAAAGTCGCTTTGGCTGTATAATTTTATCATTAGATGGAAAAGTATGCATTTAAATAAAAGGGTTTGAATTTTTTTAGCTTTCATGATGATAATTAATTGTATAAATATGTATACCATTATTAAAGTATTTTCGAATTAAAAAATATTTCCAAACATTTAACCTTGGAATGATCTTTACTTTTTTTATCATCATGTAGTAATGGGATTGTTTTAGATGACGTATTTCCTTCCAGCTTTCAATCTTACGCTTCCTTCGATCGATGCTCTGTTTCCGCTTGACATTGATTCATCAATCCAGGCTCGAAAGAGAATTTATCTTCATTAAGCATTTATTTGCCACTCGAGACGTGAAACATGTCCACAAACATTATGGTTGTTAAAACTTCTTGTTTTAATTTTTCCTTATTATAAAAAACGAACGAATTTTATTTTCAATATTATTATTGAATTGTAATAACACAAAAATAGCTATATAATTCATTTTTAGCATACGTGATATAAAAAGCATTATAGTGAAAATTTTGTACAATAAATTTAATTTTGAAAGTAATATTTTTCGTAAAATTAGCTGGTTAGATGAAATACATATTTAAAATAGAGACATCGTAACAAAAACGTCTTTGTAAAAAAGGGCCAAGTTCTTGCATAAAAAGAAAGCCTGGCCATAAAAAGAAGTGAATACAAAAAAGAACCAAGTTCAATAGAAGCTACTTATGATATGAGCACAAAAACTTTGTGTTTTAAGATGCAGCTTAGGTTTAACTCATTCTTAACAGTTCTTTGTTCAACTTGGCCATTACGCATTGTGAATATGGAGTTGAAAACTTCGTACCTGGTTGAGTTTCAGCGTGGGTCGTTTAAGTAAACCTATATTTGATTTATTTCTAGTTAAGTGACGACTAACACGCACCTTTCGGGTGAAAAGTTACACAAACAGTTAGAAAAAACGTGTTAAAATTAAGTTACATCTTAAAGCAAAAAGTTTTTAAGCTTATAATCTAGGAAGCTCCTTTGGTTCCTTCCTAGGTTGATCCTTTTTGATTTCCCTTTTTTTCTAAAATATTAACTCAGCATATTCTAATAAACTTGATCCATTTTTAATTTACTCCTTTTTTCCGGCCAGGACTTCTTTTTTTTAAAGAACTTGTCCGTTTTTTAAAAAGATGGTTTTGTTGGAATTTCACTTTTTTAGAGAGAACATTAATCCATAAATGCAAACATAATAGTAGTTATATTTGCATTTAGGTACAGCTAACAAATTGTGTATTTATTTACAAAATTGTGTTTTCTTAAAACATTTAATTGAAATATTCTTTTATTAATCATGAGTTAAATCAACACAAGAAAAACTGCTCTTTGCAGACAAACAAGTAAAACGCGCCACGTTGTTCTTTTTCCATAACAAAAGTACGAAAATATTAAGATGATACGTGAGTCAGTGACATATTCGTCATATTTCGCTGTTTAAAAAGAATCTCGAAAGCTAGATTTTTTTTAATATAAGTGTCACTAAGATGAAAAAAAGTCTTAAATCGAGTCTACAGTGCGTAAAACAAAATAACTGGGTCTCCAAAAAAGGCTGAAATGGTTCTGGAAAAGGGCAACCAGTGCCGCTATCATTATGAACTTGAGGATCACTGCAGCTATTAATTTTTATATTATGCATACTTCAAAACTTAAAACTTCCATTTATCACTGAAAATTAATTTAGATGTCTTCGTGATTAGAGGACGAGAGCCGAGATCTTTAGCAGACGTTCGAGAGAAAAACTTTCGGTAATAACGTACAGACCCCAAATTGTTATCTTAATGGTGTTAACTTAATTGACTTAATATCACTAAAGTAACTAATTATATAATCACTACTAGTGATAACTACACTGCTCAAAACAATTAGGGGAACGCATGGTTTAAAGCCTTTCACCCCCAATGATTCCATTTGGTATCATCAGCTTCCGATTTTTTTTCTCACTAAGTTGAGCTCACACTTATTTATCGTTAGATGGAAGAATAATGTCTTTTGAAGAATTAAATAAAGTTTGTTTTTATTTAAATGAAAATATGAAAAACATGGTAAAATAAAATTCCCTCCCAAAAAAATTTATGAAATAAATTGACCCTAAATTCTTAACGCTGGCATTATTAGATGTTTAAAAATTGATTTTACTTTTACTTTACAAATAAAGTTTTTAAAAAAAAATATTGTAAAAATTTATTCAAAAGTTATGATTCCAATATTTCCCCCCTTAAATTTTAGTTAAAAAATTAAGATTTTTTTCCTCTGTTGTTTACCATTTCATTCTGGATGCATAATGAATCTATTTCACAAATTATAGATTTCTATAATAAGAATAAGAAGTTGGAACTGAAAGGGTAAACAAAAGTACACAAATTGCTCCCCTAATTTTTTTTAGCAGTGTAGAAGATGATTATTATTCATGTAACATTCCTCTTTCGCCACCGACTAGATATGATGTCCAATACCATTTGGATGTGCCAGGTGAAGTTGAATTCCTTCATCCTATTCCCGGAGCGAGTCAATTTAATATTATCATTAATATAGAATAATTGCGTACTAATAGCAACATTGCAGAGTTTTGTTTAAATAATTAATTCTGTGTCTGTCCATAATTGTTTGTCAGTCATTCTTAAGTCAGGATGTTGGGGAATCACAACCATTATGTACTAACCACTTCACTCGAACTATGCCGATCACTCAATATTACTTCTAATTTAATTAATAATAAATTACTGAGTAGAGGAAATCCTCACAACAAACTGATTCCCCGGATATTTTTTTTAAATAATAGTATGTTAAAGTTTTATATATTAATGGGCTATATATGGCTATGTCCTGACTACGACATTAAATGCCACAAATGCAACAAAACTTGGCGACTTGGCAGAGTCATCCACATGCTATTGCATCGCTTGGCGCCCTTGGCGGTCGCTTTGGGTTTTTTGCATTTGTGACATTTGTGGCATTTGATGTCGTAGTCAGGACACAGCCTATAGATTCTTTTTCATTTTAAGAATTTAACGTTTGGAAAAAGAAAAAAAAAATCTAATTTGAGGCACTACTTATTCTTCCGTAATCGTTTAAATGTCAACATCGAATTATGTAATCGTTTTAATGTCTACACCGAATCATGTAATCGCTTAAATGTCAACATCGAATTATGTAATCGTCATATTTAAAGTGTACAAAACCTTCCCTATTTCGCTGAAGAATACGTACTATCATTAATATTCCTAAACACCGTTAAACGTATGAAATTGTGCATCTAATTTAAAGCGGCGAAATGTGTCGAAATTTCAAATAAAATTATTTATAAATTTTTATTTGAAATTAAATTTTCTTAGTTTATTACATAACAAAATTGATTGTCCTTTTTACTTAAAGAATTTTATTTAAATATTCCACCATACAATACTCGTAATAAAATTATACTTAAATAACCTTTATTAACTAAAAATTATATTAAAAACCAACCGATACTACAATTTTAAATATTGTCAATAATCTGCCAGCCAAAAGAGATATATTTTTTGATGATTTTTCTAATTTAAAAAAAAAATTATATTTTCTCACTTTTTGTGTAATTTTTGTTCTTGTTCTATGTTCTGATGCTCTGTAGGTTTTTGTTTTATTTATTTGTCTTTGTGTTTGTATTTTGTACTGTATAGTTTTCTTGTCATATAATATGAACCTTCTGTATCTGTTTGACAGTGTATCTAATAAATAAATTTCAGTTTTTTTTTTCAAATTTCAATTCTATATGGTAAGCTATAAACTTTAGGCACGTAATTCGTTAAGCTAGACACGGGCGAACTTTTGCTTTATTTTTTAAAAATTGAAATTTCATCCACAAGTTTCCACAAAACTTGATGGATAGTTCGGATATTTGGAAGTAAGATTGAATTTCAAAAAGATTTTTTTCCGCAAATAAAACAAAGTACGTGACACACTACAATTATGTAAGACACCTTTAAACGCAACGTTTATTATGTCTCGAGTTTACAGAAAACATTTGACGCTGTCAGGGAGTACCCAGGAAATTTTAGAACTTTGGTCGAAAATAGAACTAGCCACAAAAATAACAACAGCAGAAACCATTAAAACACGGCTTCATTATTATTGAAAACGCGTCTCTAGTCAAGAAGGTGTTCTGCGTCTTATCTGTGAAATATTCTTACACGAAGCTTTGAGATAGCAAAGCTGTTTACGCGTTTCAATCCATCAAGTAAATACCTCTTTTCGAGTGATGCGACATTAAAGAAACGTCCCACAATCGCTAAATGATGTCGAAAGAGTTATTTCATGCTGTACAAACATTGCTTATTTATTCAATGAAGTGCTTTAATGTCGTTTATTTTGGTACTGTATGTTTGATAGAGGATTAGTCGCTATTTTTTATTTTTTCATTTATTTTTACGATTTCAAAGTAGGGTCAGGTGGGGTAAAATAAGTCACGGTGTAAAATTGGTCAGTTTTAAACAAAATTCCTTAAAAACAAACAAGATAATTTTTTCTTCTCCTGATGCTAGTTTTATATTTTATTGATACTGTTCATCATTTTATATGCAAAACTAACTGTAAATTCTACAGTGCAGTTACAGTTTTTTGCCATTATATGTTTTCATTTGTGAAACTTTAAGTTCTGGCTGTAGAAAACTTTTGTTTTAAGAAAAGTTAGAAGTACTTGTTTAATAAATTTTTATCTTATTATGTACAGATGCTGTTGAAGAATAAATTCAGAAAGTTTCAAAGTAAAAAAAGGAAAAACTTATTTTTTGTAGCAAAAAAAAACCTGCGTGGGGTAAAATAAGTCATGTTTCCTATAGGTTGGTCTAAGCACACATTTTGTAACTAACATCATTTTTTGCTTTTTTAAATCTCTTTCTGATAACTACTATTCGTATAAACTGCTTTTAATATTGGTTTGTCACTCTTTTACTCATAAATGACTGCAAATTTGAAATTCATTGTTCCCATCATTATTAAAAAAAGCTTTCAAGAATTTCAATCCGAAAACAATGTTGGTGGATTCAAAAGAAGTGGGATATTTCCTCAAAAAATATTGTATGAAAACAAATGCTTAAAAACCCTGTTCCACGCACAATTTCAACAGTTGAATCAATGGCAACACATCATCAATTTGAAAAAGTCAAGCTGTTGCAGCAGCGTCATCTACGTCGGTAACCACAACTAGTCAGACTGTTTGAGCTACCCTTCAAGATGAGTTTCGGAATTCTTCTTAAAAGCACATCAAATCTGCAATCGCAGAGACACTTATTCAAGCTAGCAATTGCTTGCAAGGAAGCCATGTAGAGAAAAAGAAAACTTATGCAGCAAGAAATGGGAGAAATTTTAACTACTTCAACTTCTTTAAATAGACTACATATCAAAAATGTAAGAATGGAAAAGAAATCTGCAAAAATGTCTGTAGCGAAACAGAGAAGAAATGAAACCATTACATGTGAAAAAAAAACTACCCCATTCAGCTAAGATAGTTTTGACAATTTCAATTCACAGCAAATAAGGAAGTGGTTCTCCAGGTCGAATTTTCGGGGATAAGATCAAGAATTTATTTCTTGGTATTCTTTCACAAATTGAAGAAGACTTATACACAGCAATATTTTCAAGAGAAAGAGAAAGTTTCTATTTCATTTTCTCTTAAAGAGATGATGTTTCGGATGGAGATGCTTCTGAAATAGTAAAAGTCCTTCCCGACCCAGGATTGATCCTCAGGGGACTGTATTAGTTCTTGTGAAGATTTCTATCATCTTACCTGATTGCTTTCTAAAGAATGTTAAAAATTAATTCACTAAATTTAGCAATTGAAGCTGTTTTTAAATCATGACTTATTTTACCCCACTACTGACCTATTTTGCCCCACCCCATGGGGTAAAATAAGTCATTTACAGCACTTTTTCAAACACATTTTTCAATATCAATAATTGGTTTATTCCGGGAAATTTCACTTGAAATGTTATAAGAAATGTTCATTTGCATATCATAAATATTTTTTACACTGGTAAAATTGATATTTTTATTGCTCTGTAGGTGTGAATGCAAAATATGCTGGTTTTTTTTACCTATTTCACCCCACCTGACCCTATTTTTAATATTTTTAGTAGATTACTATAAAAATGTCTTTGATATTATTATTTAAGAATTATTTTAGAAAGTTTGTAATTTTCTTAGTCTTAAACTTTTTAAT
This sequence comes from Oedothorax gibbosus, assembly GCA_019343175.1. Taxonomy (NCBI): domain Eukaryota; kingdom Metazoa; phylum Arthropoda; class Arachnida; order Araneae; family Linyphiidae; genus Oedothorax; species Oedothorax gibbosus. Next base: position 156,627 of record JAFNEN010000911.1, on the reverse strand, counting down.
ATAATTAGTTGGCAATTAAAAATGTAAGCACTTTGGAATAAAACTTACTCCCTAGCCGGTGCTCTCAGAAGATAAGTTTTAATTTTCCCACATCACTATGAAAAGAGCAAAACTTTGTTTGATCTTTGATGTAGAACGTCACAGTAGGCATATGAAATATAATGCCGAGAAAAGTCTGCAGTACTTCGGTTTCAAAACTATAAAAATAATAATGATAAACTTTCTTCTCTGTATAGAGGTTCGACCCAATAATAAATAAGTACCTTGGTTTTTTAATAGAACCCAAATGGATTCTAATGTGTTGTATTGTAATGAATAACATGCTACAATCGCAGACAAAGTGTTCTTTTTTTGTTCGAAATAATCCAACCAGGTTCTAAATTCAAAGTCTTTACCAATTTGCCGTTTTATTTGTCGGATACTTTAGGAAAAAGTGAACAATGTGTTCCAAAATACTAAATAGCGGCTGGGGGACGAGGAATGTCTTGAAGAAGAAGCAGGAATCATTTCGGAAGATGTTGTTTCCCGCTGATTTATGGGTGGCGTTCCACCAGGGAGGGTGTCGCATTTATTTCGAGGCCTGTTGCCGGAAGAACACGGCCGGGGCTCCCGAAGAATGCCCACGGTGCGGCGTCAATGATCCCTGTAGCGCGACATGCCAGCAGGCTCAAGTGAAAATCCCACCCTACGAAGTACAAGACGGCACTTTCCCGGCACTCTTAATTTTGAAAAAAATCGCTGTGGACGTTCTATGTTATTTGTTTTAATAATTTATCACCTGTTATACATTAAACATTATTGTTCAATGACTTTTGGCATTTCCTATTCTCAATTTAAGCAGAACAAAAAAAATCCCGTTATTTTGTTTTTCACTGCGTGATAAGATTTTTGTGCAAATTCGAATAGAACGTGTACAATGATTTTTCAAAGTTAGAGTGCCGGAACTTTTGAGACACCCTGTATATGAGGCGTTGAGAGATGAATTTAACGCGTTCGGAACGAAATGCACAACAACGCGTAATGAAATTTAAAAAGTGATGGGCCATTTTTAACATCATCTGGAACGACACCACGACAGCTCTGGAATAGAAAATAATAATCGTCAAGATATTGAACGACTATCAGATTAAAAGTGCATTTAGCTTCACATACAAAATATTATTGTGGTTTCGCTCGTACGTGGCTTAAGTATAAAAGTAAGTTTAGGATTTGCCTAAATCAAACGTGTCAATGCCGCACTGTTCTCTACAAATTAAACGTTAGGTTTGTTTTGATTAATTAACGTCGCCCTATTAGCTATACACTACGAAGTAGAAAAGTAAAGTGGGATTGGACTTAAAGCTGGCAGCGATTTCTCAAATTAGAGCCTTGGATGCTTGTGGTGTAATAGGAGGATCTCGCAACAAAACGTTGATTACGGTTCGTTACTCTACAATGGAATGATGGAAGGGAGCTTCAGTTCAAACACTGTCGGATTGTTGTTACAAGCAATCCATGCTGGGATCAGGGGCGAGCGGGGGAAAGGGAGGGAGAGGCAGCCTACCCGTCAAAGTTGAAGAATACTTCAATATCGACAGATATAAACTGTTTAAAAAAATTCCACTCGCAGTTGAATTTTGTTTCGGATGATTTTTTTTATAAAATGCAGACCTACTGAAAAATATTTTGCTGGTTGACGAGTTTTTCTTCGAATTTCGTCTCTCAAAGCAGCTGCATTAAAACCCACAATTCGGTTAATTAATAAACCAAATGACTGTGGCAAATTGTCCAAGCAAAAATCCCATGATTTACCAATTTCGAGGTTTTGCAATTAACCTTTCTTTGAGAATTCGCAATATATGCCGAGTGTTTAAGATTTGCCAATTGGGGTGAATTTCCTGAATTACAAATTTGGTATTTGTCAAGTTTCGAAAATTCAGGATTTGTCGATGGTTGAAGTTTTAAAATTTCCCTACTTTCAATGTTTCGCGATCATTATGGCTTTCTTAGAATTCATATTTTTCGATTTCAAAAATCAGCAATTATCCGATTTCCACGGTTACGAAGATTAGCGATTTTAGTATTTGAATCTATCTTTAGAATTTCACCATCACTTTTTATTTCACTACCGAAACCCAGACTTGTTAAATTTAACCTATCAAATATCGGAATAAAGTCAACACTTGCATACTCATGCCGTTTATAATTTCTCACTACTCCCAACTTTAGTACTTGCTTCACTACCTACTATATTTTCATTTCCTTCTATTTACTTTTTTTGAAATTATAGTATTACCTGCGAAATCTTTTTTTTTTATATCAAGGTAATTGAAATAAAAATAACTCATTAAAAATTTAATGAATAAGGGGGAAATGAATTTCTGACTATATTTTTAAGCCATTAAAACGGCGGTAAAATGGTGGTTTGATGCAATTATACTGTGTATTGCCTAACAAACACGTGATTTTGCTCTGTTCTACGTAATTTATTTCAATTAAACGGCTGTTTAATGAACCACTGATCCCAAAAAGCTGCTGCTACTGTAATTACAAAGTTTACGTTTCAGTAGCTTCAGACAGTGGGTTGAAAAGTACGATTTCACTCCGATTTCTTTACTCCACCACGACCGTTTCTAAGTAAAACTGAATAGTTTCAATGGAAACCAAACTCAAATAATATTTTTGAAGCAGTTCTCTGGTTTTACACAACTTTTATTCCAGAAAGCACAGTGCATAAACCGCCTCTTACTTGCACCTGTCGTTCCCCAGACTTCTCGATCAAAAACTGAAAACGATCTAGCTCTTGGGACTACCCTTAAATTATCTGCATTCTATTCGCAGCTTCAACAGATGAATGACATTTGCCGAGTTGGTACACACTCGCATAATCTGCATAAGAGTGTGAGCTAGAAGACGAAGTCTTAGTCTCCCCCTTCAGTTCTGGGACGAAAATTTAAATTCTGAAATCGTAAGATTTAAAATTTACAGCTATTTGAAAAAAAGGTAAAACAAATGAAAAGAAAGCGTGAGAGTGGAGTCAGTAATAGAGTTAAGGGGAGACGGAAGGTGTTTGTAATGCAGGTAGTGACTTTATTTTGATATTTAATCGGGGTTTTTTTTTCGGGTAAGTTTTTGACGTTTTTTTATGTAGTTCGTGATGGCGAAATAGAATTATTTTAGTGAACTTTCGAAGAAATTCGATAGCCTGCTAAAAGATACAGAAGATAGTCAAGGCGTACTCATTTAGTTAAGGGAACCACCACCATCTCTCCAAAACACATTGCGCTGAAAAGTCCAGATAAGTAATAATGGAGTCTAAGATATTTCATTCTTAGAAATTTTGTTAGTCCTAATTAATGGAGAAATTCATTGTTCAAATAAGAATACCAGCTTTAAGGGCTTTAAGGCGCACGGATCCTAATTCCTAATTTGCAGATCCGAACGAAAGGAGGTTTACATACGAAATGTTCAAAAAGACACACATACATTCGTTTTCTATTCTAGAAAAAAAAAATCCTGGTGTACGGTTCGGCAAAAAAACCGTTTGTTCGGATCATTTAGAAGTGAAACAAAAAAACACGTTATTCTGCATTCAGCTGTCACACATATTTGTGCAAGGGTGTTGCACATGAAAGGAAAATTTCGAATGACTCTAAGACTCCTGCCGTTGTGTGGACTACATGACTTTTATGGAAACTACACTCAACCAATTGATAGTGTTAATTCCTAATAAAACCGATCAAACGTCTGGGCTGGTCTCATGGAATTCCGAATCCTCAGAGCAAAGGCACACACTTTTTGAAAAAAAAAACAAGTAGGTTTGCAACAGAATCTGTCACTTAACCCGCTTCCACACAACAGTTGTATTTAACAAGTAAAAAGGCGCCAAACACAGCATTAGTTCTCTATTAAACATTTGCATGCTAAATTTGGCTAGTTTCATTTATTTTATTTCGAAAATTCAATAATTATTACTTATCGTTTGCAAAAGTTAATTTATTTTTCAAAGAATAAATATGTAATATTCCTCGCTTTTAAATAGAATGAAAATATTTCATATCAAAATACAAAGAATCTCGTAGTGAAATATATTTGACGTCATTTCAAACTGATCGATGTCGCAAAAATAAATTTATTTTAATTTATTGTCTGAAAGAATTAAAGTTTCTCGAGCGATTGTTGCGAATGGCAATGGTGATTTAATTCTAATAAAAATGGCTTCCTATGCTTTTTAAATGAGCATTAAATGTTGCAGTTTTTTTTAATAATTAAGGTACTTCGAATTCTTCTCTGAAATTTTCAATGTATTCTAATTTCGATACGCTGAATTTTTTGACGTATCACACTTGTCCGCAGCATTTGTAGTTTGGGCTATGAAAGTGGGTGACAGACGGATAGATGGACGGACAGACAGACGGACTGAACGATTATAATACCTTCCACTTTTTACATTATAAACGTAGTGTGGAAGCTAAAAGGGCCAGACACTACAAGAACGGCTGACATCTTCATTTGCCTTACACTATACGCGAAGTCCTAAAATGTAACCCGTAGGCTAAAGAATACTACTTCGTTTTTTTATAAGGACTACCTACTCATTACACAAACGCAATATATTATTAAGGATCTATTTCTGTCCATCTAAACATAGTCCTTTTTTTATCATTGTATAAAAATGGCTTAAAAAAATTCAGCGTATCGAAATTAGAATACATTGAAAATTTCAGAGAAGAATTCGCTAAGAATCAAGTCAATCTGTCTGATTGGGGATATGACCGTAGACGTGTTTTCGCATATACCACAGGAATCCTCAAAGGATACGAGTAGTGTACGACAATCGAAAATGAGAAATTTTCTCACCTAATAACATCAAGTGAGTAACAGTTACTGTTACTTAAAAACGTACAATATAGCTAAGCTCTCGGTGGATGTTAAAGTATACCGAGTTTTAATTTTGCCGAGAGAACCCAAGCCAAATGGGTACTCAAGGTATCTTTTACATGCCACATAATCATATGAAATGCATGCCCAAGATTTTCCCATCCAGAAAATCTGACGACTCAGCCGGGGCTCGAACCCGCAAACTTGGGCTTATGAGGCGGACATGTAATACCGGTTTTTACAAACTAATTAAAAATATTTCGAAAGTAAAATATACTGTTATTAAATGGCGACGAAATTAATTGGATATTTATATTTCATTTATCTACGTTTTTAATATAATAACATCCGAGAGGTGTCATAAATTCAAAATGGACAGATTTGCTATAAAATAGTCAAATTGGCAAACAAATTTTCTTTTTTTCCGTTTAAAAAACTTCTTTTCTAAGTTAAGACTGAAAACTAGAATGGCTGCTATATTCGTTATCAGCTACAATGAGATTCCACTTTTCTATGGCATGTATAATTTGGACTGTGATGTACATCGACGGTTTAAGGTAAATTAGAATAAAATGTAATTCTTTAACTTTTCCCACAACTGTGACAAATTTTTTATGTAATAAGGGATCATGTCTCATTATATATAATTTAATTTAGTATTATATATTCAATTTACAATTGATTCCATTAAACGAATCTTATAACATTAAAATAATTAAAATGATCTTCGATACAGCAGTTAATTTTCAAATCAAAACGGTTCCAGAAAACCCCAAACTTTTTCCAAAAGACAGGGAAATCTCAAACTCGATATCTAATACTCACTCTAATGACCTTCACAATTGTATGGCTTTATTCTTTTCATGAGAATATAGAACAGATGGCAAAGAACTAAGAGCCTTTGAAAAAAGTCGTCTAACTTCGACCAACTAATCTAAAATCCTGATAATTTGTCTATCACGAAGCGATATATCTGACAGGGGCTGGTTTAACGATCGCATGTAAATTATTGTGAACAAATGAATCTGAATGCATAACACTGAAAAAAGGTTTATTACCTAATATTTTTTGTTCTTTTGCTTACGAAGATCATTTCAATGACTTCACAAATATAGGATCCATCGTATTGTGGTTTTCAGTCAACTTAATTTTGGTTAAAAATCAAAAAAATACATATTTGTGACCAGTTTTAATATCTTAGATCTACAATTTACGTTCTTCGCACGGAATAAAACAAATAGATTCCAATATGTTAACATGTATAAACATGTTATGTATAAACTATTATTGTTTTCGTCTTTAAACATTTAAAATGTTTTCATTGCTTAAAATTCCAAAATGAATAAATGCAGTAAAATGCTTCATAATCCTATATTTTCTTGCTAAAATAGATCATCAATTCCCTCATAAATGCATACGGTTTTTGCTCAATTCTTTTTTGGAAAAATTGCAAAAATAATATAGTTGGTGACCATTTTATATCAGTAATTAACAAGGCCTTTGAAAGCACTCGCCAAGCTTGTGTACTTTTTTTAGTAATTGGCCTTTTTCAGAATTTTTATAAGGGAGCTTGACAAACTATTATTTTTGGTCTACAAAATAGAAAACATTAAGCTAACGTATTTTAATGTTAAAATTAGACCACATATTCATTGATTACAAATGCATGTTAAAGTTGTCACTAACGTTTGACAGGGTCACCAACATTTTATACTCTTTTATGTCACTAAATCAAAATTATTCACCCAAAAGTCAATATTGACTTTATATAGAGAAACAAATACATATTTTCTGTGCAATATACATAAAAAACCAACGACATATAATGCAAAGACACAAAAATACACGAGGAGTTAAAAATTCAGTAAATCACCAGTATAAATTGTGCAGATTAAAAAAGACATAGTAGAAAATACCTGATTTTTGAAGAAGATTTAAGAAAACCGAATTACTAATTTTAACCGTGTGCACTTGACCAAACAACATAGTTTAAAACCTACTGCACATGCTTTTAAGTTATCAATAAAAGGTTTTGTAAGTAGTTAGTAAAATCATTGAGCAATTTCCTCAATAATATAATTTTGTAGTATTTACAACTATTTTATGAGGGATGGTCAGTCCCAGAGACCTATTGCATTATTTTGAAATCCTAAGTTGTGTCAAAGTATTGATTTACAACTTAAGAAGTTTTTCCCCATGAAAATCGTAATACCGACAGCTAAACAAAACCAATTTGAAGGGGAAATATCATTCGGTTATTAAATTATTAATCTGTGAACTTTTAAATTGCAATAATTATCAACTGATGGAGATACTATTTTGAAACTTTATCAATAAATAATTAAAATAACTGGAAGATATTTGTCCTTCAAATTTTGTTTTATTTTGTGTTATGATTATTATTAGTTTTCTACCTGGTAAAAATATGCTAATATAACAAAGCTATATATTTCAAGAAGGGGTTTGAATTTTTAAACCAAAGTTTTAAGTCTGTGAGACTGACCATCCTTCTCAAAAGAATTGAGTTCAAAAACCCAATCTGCAAAACAAATGTGTAGTAATTAAATGCTTTATATCTTAGATTAAATTGTAAAAATACTATGATCAAAGAAACTACGATCGCTGGAATTGAAATAATTTATAATGACGTATTTATTTTCTATTCGAATGTTTCTAATAACTGAAAAGACTATAAAATTCGCACATGTCGCCTTATAGAGCTTTGATACAAAGTAACGTTAGGCCCACCTTTCCCCTAAGAATATCATCAATTGTATTATATCGGCAATAAATATTTTAAGTCAAAATAAAACACTTAAAAAATTTAATTTAAAGTCACGTGAAAGAAATTGGTTTTCAAAGAAAAAAAAGAACTTCTTCTAGAAATGGGGAAAAAAACATCTATCAATGTATCGCAGAATTTACTTCCATTATGTACTTTATGTAGAGTGTAATGTCCTGAAAAATAATTAGAAATTCCAGCAGACTAGGGTGCCTAGATAAATAGTATATAGAGTGCCCGCCACGATGCTTCTGTGCCGATTGCACGCAGGGAAGCAGCTGCAATCTCATTGGCCGATCTGCTTTTCTCCACCTCCGTTCTCCACTTTTTCGACCACTTTTTTTTCTCCATAGCGCGTTTATTGAAAATATGAGTTTTCTGTGATAATCTGCTTAATCTGCAAAATTTTAGGTATGTTAAACTTATTTACTGTATATTATGAATAAGGAATTGTCTGAGCTACATTTTGCACCAAGTATTTTTTGTATTTAGCATGTTTTAAGGTGTGTCATTTAAGTTTTTTTATAATTTTTCCAACTTGCATTGTCTATTTTATCGAGTTTTCGTTACTAATAATCCTAATAACTATAATTTTAAGTACTGTTTATTATATTATTATATTTAATGTTAACTTTTTTAGCCTACTTTTCTCTTTTTAATTCGAAAGAATTTTAAAAAAATGAAAAAGTAGGTATTGACATGCGGTCGATGTCCGTCTGTCTGTCCGTACTCCCCTTCCAAAATCGGCTCTATCATTCGGATCTTAACAATTCTTTTTTTTTTGTTAGAAAGCTATGACCTCAGAGACCCAACTTTCATACTTTTTGTCCGCCTGTCTGTACGTCCGGACTGACATAAATCTACTATCTGTCGGCGAATTTCCCATTGAATTAGCATTGAAATTCAATTTTGAGTCATTTAAATCACTGTTGCCAAATCAACAATGGCATGAGAAACTTTATTTAAAAATATTTGAAGCAAAATAATTTTTTCATGAATCATTTTGGAATTACGTCATAAAATGTAGCACAATGTGATTCTTTGATTATTCACTAATTGTTTACCAAGAAAGCGGCAAGGCATATTTTTTGCATACAATTCTGCTTAGTTTTAATTTACATTTATTTTTTAATGCAGTTTGGAGTAGTTTCATTATTTTTGTTATTAATAAATATTTAATTATTCTTCGAACTACAAATAAATCGAGCAGACGGTAAATAATATTAAGTTATTTGTGAAAGAATATTAAGGAAACTAGTTGATTTTGGCTTTTAGAAGTTTAAATTATAGCTGGATGCTGTGTTTAGCTATTTTTTTTTTCTAATGTGTGTAAATTTAGTGTAGAAACGATTGTTGATGATATTTACTGTTATGAACCTAGTTGTTTCCCGATTAGAATTTCAGTAAGTATTTAAGTAACAGGAAAGTAGGCTATTTTAGTTCTTTAAGAACTACTTGTTTTCAAACGATTTAAAAGAATTTTGAAGATAGTACATTATTAAAAAAAAAGATCTTATGATGGCATTTTTTTTAATCAAACATGTGTGCTCTACAAGTATCTTAACTGATTATAATAAATATTTTTTTTTTGTTATTTTTAAATATATTTGGTTTTCAATAAATTTATTACTTATGAATAGCAATGTTGGAGTATTTTTATGGTTATTATAATGTATTTTTTGACTTTTTTTAAAATTATTAAAGATACTTTAAGTGGTTAATAAATATGTCCAGGTGTCCTTTTTCGCTTTAAGATACAACATGAAAAGTAACATGTAATACGATCTGTTTAAAATTGAGTTTATATTTAAGTGCTTCATAGCCTTTACAGTAGCCCTTATTAATTCTAAAATCATAGGTTTGCATATGGTATGTTGTTCTAAAGTAATTTAAAATGCACGTCACTTCATAATGAAATTCACAAATATATAAGAAAGTCCTAAAAAATAAATTATTTAGCCTAGAATACCTAGTTTCTACTTAATAAATTCCATGCAAAACCTTTTCAAAATTGAATGAATTATTTACATTATAGCGATTACTCTTCTCAATACAGTTCTTAAATATATTAAAATAAACCTTTAAAAGTATCTTAATTTGTTTTAGATGTAGGCGTTTTTTTTATTGTTGAAATCTGAGATCTCCAAAAATCGTATATGGATATAAAGTGAAGTTTTAAAATAAAAGGAAATGTATAAATAAAAATTATTAAAAATCCAAAGTTTATCAAACTGTTATGTTAGAAACAAGAGAAAAAATCAATGTTATACACAACAAAATTTTCTAAAACAAAAAACCCAAAGCGCTAAGCTTTTTCTTTAAATTGAAATCGAGTACTATCCAAAAGAATCCGATACAAATTTTTTGGTCAGGATCCCGAGCGAATATAACTTCAATTTCGGTTTGGCTTTCGCACCGTTAAAAGCGATAACGATTCTAGGTTGGCACGAACCGGGCAAGAGCGTGGAGAACCGGTTGCCAGTCACTCCACAGTGGCGGCACTCTTATATATTTGTACGAAGTACAAGTTCGTTCTTTTATTTAGGCTCTCTACAGCAGACTTTTAAACTATCGATTGTAGTTCATTTTTGAACTCGAAGAATAATGGGAATGCACCTTAATACAATCAAAAAGCAAAAGTTCGCAGACAGACTAAAAAGCGGTTTGTTTGCGTATTCCATTTTAATTCATGAAAACAAACAGACGAAGAGAAAAGAATGGGTATTGTTCCACACGTGGTCAAGAAAATAAATAATATGCGTTTTTCTTCTCGCAATCATATAAAACAACTTATTTATACGCTAGACAACCTTGGTAAGATATATTGTCGCCTTGAATAGACAAATCCAGTTGTTTTTATCAGGTGACGACAAACTTTCTGCGTTCAAAAACCTGGTAATGTTGTCGAAAAACAATCGCTACTATAATTGAAACAACATAAAAACAAACGATTTAAGTCAGTGCTTTGGTGACTAAACTTTTACATCTCATGTTCTTAAATCATTCTTTACTATTCTTATGACGACGAATTGGTTTTGATTTTGAAGTTCAAAGAAGTTCATATTGATAGTTAAAAGTTGGCTAGCAGAGTTAATTTTATAATAAACGATTTTAAACTTTTTAAAAAGTCTATTTATTAATGGGTCGCAGAATTCATTACTCTAATATAACTTTTTTTGATAAATTTATAACTCTTAATATTACTTTCGAGTATCTATAGGAAATAGGCGTTAGGAGAAACCTTGTAATAACCGACAAAAAAAAAAATCTATACTATTTTCTAAAAAACTTGGAATAAATGTCCTGTATTAATTGCATTGAAAGGGCCCCTCTTGTTTTTAGGTGAATTTAGAACTTACATTTTTTGGTATTTTAATTTTCATTAAATCCTTATACTTAGTAACGCTACGCTTTGTAATAAGAGACCATGCCCAGTGGCGGATCCAGAAATTTGCCCTGGGAGGACACACAACAATCGTGCTGAGGCACAACTAGAAATAATATCTGGGGGGGGGGGGTAATTTTTTAATATTATTTTCCATTTCTTTTTTTATTAGAATTGTTTCCAATTAAAAATATGTTTAAGTGAATTACTTTTAATTACAATTATTTCTAATTAAAAATATTTTTAGATAAAATTATATTCAATTAGAATTATTTTTAACTTAATATTTTTTATTAAAATTATCTTTAATTAAATTTATTTTTATTTTTTTAATTTAATTCTGCATAGTAAATACAGATTTTTACCCTTTTTTTTATTAATTACTATTTATAAACTTACATTAGTTTTTATTTTACATAACTAATGTTTGTATTGTTAAATCGATAATTAATGCTTTATTTTTTAAATAAAAATTAAGTGCAATAAATAGGAAAAAATCATTTGGAATGTTCCACATGATGTAAAGCTCTTGTAATCATTTTTCTGCGTATTGCGATGATATCATTGGTTGCTTCATTGGTTGCCCCCCCCCCCCCCCCGGATCCTCCACTGACCATGCCTATAACTGTCCATATATAGTAATGTCAAATCGTAGACAATCAAAGACATTTAGAGACAATTCTGAACAAGCCAATAATTTTTAGTTTTTAATGTTTACTTCAATTCAAAAGATATGTTTTCTCGAAAGTTATTTGCATAAACGTGTTTAAAAAATTCAATTATTTTAATATCAGGTCCTAAATAATATAAATTTGTGCTTAATAATTGTTCTATTTAATTAACATAAACCTTACTAACCAAAATTTAATTAACATAATTTAATTAACATAAACTTAATTAACCAAAAACCTAAATACAATTTTTAAAAAAGGCAGAAAATATTTTACATATTTTTATAGTTTAATCAAAAATAAGCAAGCAAAAAAACGGGTATTTGAAGTGCATACGAGCGAACAAGATGTTAGAAAATATATTTTTTTTCAATGTAAATAAACTTATTATGTAATGAAGTAGTTATGACTACATAACTACCGACCATTAACTTACTGATGTTCCAAACATAAATTAAAGAGTGTAGCCTAATGCGAAAAAGCACTTTCAGACTCGTGCCTCTTATTACGCCCACAAAAAATAAAAATGGGGTAATAATAAACATGCCAAGAACATATAAATAAAGAATTCTTTTTAAAAAATTGTAAAACAAAAGTCATAGCCTCGAATAGTAAGTTGCACATTAATAAATCCTAAAATAATACCTATAAAAAATTTAAACATTAAAAAAAAATAGTCTTAAAATATAGATAATATATATACCACTCTAATTGTTAAATACTTTTGTTTCTATCATTGGTTTCATATTAGATTTCCAAATTCAAAGGGATGCCTTTGTAGTGAAACGGATGCCTTCGATTACCATTTACTCTATGGAATTTATTCAACACTCACTACTTGCAGTCATCTTGTTCAGTCCACATATCAGAAGGAAGTTATGAACAGGTATAAAACGTTTTTTTAACCAATCTGCGAAAAGACACAGCAATTGCCAATGTCATACAGAACTACATTGCATTATAGTACATAACGATTTAGTAGTAACGTTCTAACGTTTTTATGAAACATACGAGGCTTAATAGTTTATACCGAAATAAAAATATGTCAGTTGACAGTTGAAAAAAGAAAAAAAACTATTACAAGAAAACAGGAATCCAAAATAATGCATTGCTAGTAAAGAATTACGACGTGTTTTAATTGAGCATGAGGAAGAATAAAGTATTTAAAAAATGTCTGCTCTACCCGAATAGCCTTATCTCGTGCTTCCAAAGAATTAAAAAAGAGTATGAAGGGGGGAAAAACCAAAAAGGAATTTTGGAAAGACGGTTCGGCGACAAGTATCACTCTCTTCAGGTCGATGCAAAAGTTCCTACCTGCAGAAGGAAAGAGGCCTAACTCAAATCCCAGAACCGTTCGATGACTGGTTGGTAAAAGTACTGGCCTTCCAATTATGTTTTGGTTGCGTCAAGGTCAACGCGTCATTTGACAAGGGCTATTGGCAACAGGTGATGTAGCCAGTTCTTGAGTAGGAGCACCTATAGTCACATATACTAGCATCAGCATTTCGAACCCCGTCTTATCGTGCACGGGTCCATGGCTTCATTTATCGGTGTAAATATTTTTCTGTATCTATTTAGAAGATGACTGGATGAGGAAAGAACTTGCGAAGATAACTTCCGTGTCATGACACCTCAACCCATTGGATTACGTTGGCCGCCATACCAAGGTATGCGTATTCAAATCATGTCTCTTGCACATATGTATAACCGTTTGGAATCAGGTTTTAAGCAGAAGAAACCGATCTAATCATGTATCGTACAGCAAAAAAAACTGATCATAGTTCTTAAAAGCAAACGAAACCAAACCGTTCCCAGAACGTCTTCGAGAAATTGTAAATTGGTCATGAACGTCGAAATTTACCCGACTAAGAAATAACAACTGTATTATTTTAAAATTAAATCCTTGTTTTAAACAACCCTATCTGTTCTTGAACTCAATCTTTTTTAAAACGATAAACACTTTAATTTATATAGCGTTGATAAACGTTGAAGTTATTTTTAGAGAACATCTTAAAAAGTAGGCAGGAATAATGTCGAACACGGACGTTAGGTGAATTTTGGTGACTGAAATTCAATTCAAAGAACATAAACTTTTGCGTTCAACTTCATCATGAACTTTTTTTGTGGTTGCATGCTAAATCCCAAACTACAAAAATTAACTTTTTTTTTTAGTTATTCCGCTCTTTTTATAAGGTACAGATTTGACGAAGTCGCCTTGTCATCGCAGTATAATATTCTTGCCAACCGATATCATTTTGTGTTTATTCCAAAATTTGTTTGTCGGATTTCGTAAAGCTTTGTAATTGGTATTATTTTAACTCAAAAAACTTAATTGAAAAGGATGAATCTAATAGCTTTGAATCTGGTAGATCGTTAAACTTTATAAAGAAGCGATAATGGTCTACGAGCGGAGTTATTAGTAGAATAGTAGAATTCCATAAATCCTGACTATTTAATATATAATATACATATATTATTATTATTATTATTATATACTATTATTAATACAATATATATATATGTATAAGATATATATGTAATATCTACTATATGATATATATTATAATATATATATTATTATATCTATATTATATTACCTTAATATTCAAACATATAAATATAATACATATACATTAACAATATTACATAAAATAAGACTATACTACACAATTACATATTACATAATACATAAACAATATAAATACAATAAATATTATATAATATTATATAATAATATATATATATAATTATATATATATATATATATATATATATATATTATATATATATATATATATATTATATATATATATATATATATATATATATATATATATATATATATATATATATATATATATATATATATATATTTTTCTGATTATTTAAATTCATCTTAGAAACGAAAAAAAAGCAAAGAAAATTATTGTTGGATTTTTAACACAGAGTATAGTTTTTAGTTTACAAATTATTATTTTAGATGTTTATATTCACTTTTGCATACCTAAGTTTATTCGAAATATTTTTTCTTTTTATTATTTCTTTGGCAAACTTATCGACAGGAAAGGTAGACAACACGGAATGGATGAATAAAACATGGTTTTTTCCCCTGGCATTTTTTATGGTGTCTGGTCGCCTTTTGTCCTTTTACTACGAGTTTCCCACAAGGCAGTGGGCCTTGAGGAGCCGCCATAAAGCGACGTCATTCGAGGGAAAGCACGTGAGAAAACCGGGAAGGTTTATGCTTCGAACAGCCTTTTCCGTTAAGCTCTCTGGGAGACAACATAGATCCTATATTTTATGGCACACTATAGAAAACTTAATACAAGGGGTATAGTTTAAAAGTGGTTCAACTTCATTTTAAATTGATTTTATATAGAGGTACTACTCCATTTAAAAAAAATATGCTTGTTTCATAAATTAACGATTTAATCGGAATCATACCATTTCTGGAATAAAAACCAAATGGATAACTTGAGGATCCATTTGGCTTGGGTTCTTTTGGCAATATTAAATCTCTGCTTAGTTTAACATCCACAGAGATCTCAGATTCATTGCAATCTTAGAGTCAAAATGCGGGAGAGAGCCACCTAGATGGTGCCACAAAAAAAATGGCTCTCAGTTCTCGGGATTATGCCGAGTCTGCAAAAGGCTTTATCGACCAAAAAAAGCAGCCCCGTAGAAAAAAATATATTCTAGAATAATAATGGATGGACTGTGATACCGAGAGTATCGATAACTATATGAGCTAATATCGATAATATCTATATATCTGGCATCTATCGATAAACATTTATCGATAAAATATGTTGAAAATGAAAGAAATAAACTGTTTTAAAGAAAAAGAGCTTGGAATGAAATGAAAAGGCAACACTTCTATATATGTTAAGCCTATGGATGAAGGAGAAACATACCATTGTTACTGATAAATTTAGATTATTAGAGTTCTACTGTATCGGTCTTTTCCTTCACTTCTATACCTTTTTTATGTTACAAGAATCTTTTTGTGTACGATCAGCCTCTCTATAAAAAAAGTCTTTGTAATAAGTGTCATTTTTTGAGTGCGTAGTAAAGGTAGACACTCATATATCAAGATTAGACTTTTAAATTTTAGCAATAAAGGGGAGCAGCAGTGCCATTCACAAGCACGTGTTACAAGCATCAATAAACCGGTGTGATTCGTTCAACACTGTTTCCGGTACAAAAGGCGCTAAAATAACACGTTTAAGAGAAATTTGAAATAAAGTCTGTAAAATACCGCAGAATGAATAACTTATTTAGCTGTGCTAAAAAACTATAGTAGACGAAGCTATCAAAAGAAGGCTCTGCTTCTCGACCTCATGTGAATCGGCTTTAGTGTGTGAAGAAATAAAACTCTAATTTTTAGTATTATTACTTTATTATTATTATTAATTAACTGTATTATTTATTACAAATAAATAAGCAGAATTTCCCATTTTATGCTTACATATCTTAATTTAGGTGTTAAAATATTGTTAAAGTTGCGCATATAAATTTTCCTGGCAATTAAGCTTTACATTGGTTTAGTATTTCAATTTGCAAAAAAACCCTAAATGAAACTACTTGAACTAAGTGCAGTATTTAAATGTCAGGACACAATGAGGTTTAAAAAGGATCGATAAAGAACTAAGAAGTGTTTTTTAATGTGTTGTCTCAATGGCGTAGATGTAGCGCGCCCGCCATTGCGGGCGGGATCGTTAACAGGTGAAGCGGATGGGAAAATCGTAGGCAAGTATGTGGTGTGATTAAATATCATGTAAAAGATCCCTAAGTAGCTGATTGGCAAATGGGTACTTTCAGAAAAATAAAATGTAGCGTAACATCCACAGAGATCACGGATTAATTGTAATACGCATTTTGGCATTGGGGTGTTACATCTTAATGCGACCACGTTAAGCTGGAAAACTTATACCGTATACGTGGTACATTTTCTCAGCCTGACAAAAATGGATGTTGCAAATTTTCCAACTATTTTTATAAATTTGAACACACCTATATATTTTTTTTTATTTGAATGCATATTTTATTGTAAACTAAAATAGCCAAGAAATGTATAAGCAGAAAATAGATGAGCATTGTATAAAATGTCAGTTTACTATACTAAAACTTTAATTTAACAAATTTTAATACCAGTCATTATCATCTGAATCACTATAACTTCAAGTAAATTGTGTGGGACTTCACCTTTTGTGAAATGCCAATAAACTAGTGGAAAATTAGCCCGGGTCTCCGTTATACTAGGTCATTCCCCTTGAAACGTTTTGAAGAGAAGATCTTTAAAAACATCTCACAAGGTTATTAAAAATAAAAATAAAAACGTGAGAAAATAGTGAAGCTATGTTTGTTTTTAAGAGGAATATTTTTTAAATAAAAAATAATCTTGTCTGGGGCTTTTCAAACATCTGACAAGAGATATGTTTGGTAAATATTGGCATCTGTTTTATCTGCTCTATTTTAGAGATGGTCACTTATCTGAATTTCTTTTTCGAAACCCAAACAGCGCATAGTAGAACACCGTTGACATGCTGAATGAAGAGTATGGTTGGGTGTTATGAGATAAGAGCTTCATATTTTTTGTGGCTACGATTACACTCTAGGTAAATGAATTAATTTCGTACCTAAAATGCGTCTAAATTATTTTATCGAATCTAATTTAAAGAATTATATAAATAAAATAAGACAATTAAAACTGTAAGCGATTCTTTCTCTTTTGAGGCTTTTATAGAAGTCTAAATTATTGACCATTTTCTAAATTTTTACTTTAGTATAAAGGTTCATGTATTAAATATTATTAGTTGGACTTCGGTTCCTATTTCCCCAAAAGGTAGAAATATTGGCTATACAATGTGTTATGTGATTTATGATGTATAACAAAAATTGAAGGAGTTGAATAACAACCCTGTACTTTAGAACAGAAGAGTTATAAGTACGAAAATGATGAAGGTTAATTTTTCCTAATTTTAAATAAAGAATTTAAATTCGTAACTATTTAAAATGGCATTTTTGAAAATTAGTTTTGCAGTTTTATTAAAAAATTATCAAATATGTATGGCAACATTAATATATTCTGCAAGTTTTTATGTGCTATTCTGGAAAGGTAAAAAAATGGAGTCGCATCGCTTCAGCTCCGAAGTAAGAGTTTTCGGTTGTAAATAGGTAAGCTTAGAAAAATAGAAAAGCTTAGAACTCATTGCATGAAAATAAATTAAAATATGAAATATTTTTTTTTTAAATATGAAAATGGACCATAATTATTGTCGCATTATCAAAGCGTTATAAGCTACAGCCCTTAACATCAATATTATAATAAACTTATGTTGTTTATAATATTTTTTTTAATTCAAGTACATGGTTAAATTATTTATATTTTAGAGCCATTGTATAAAATCTTAAGAGTAGAAAACACATAGAGAGAAGAGTAATGACCGCTGAAGGATTAATCGGCTTACGTTAAGTGTTACTTGAATAGTTCGCATACCGCTATTAAATAAAAATAAAGTTACATTTAAATCACACATTACACTTAAATAAACACACATCAGAAGAAATGTTTTTACCGTTAAAATATTTGTATCAAATTTTTTATACTTTAACTAAGTTTTCAAAAAAAAAAAAACACTGCAATGTTTATCATTTACAAAAATTGAAAATCCAATTATAATTAGGAAAAAGCATATAAGTTACAGATGAAGAGTTTTATAGATGCTAGACTGAACAGACTTCTATTTTAAGGGAATTTAACGATTAACTATTATATTAACGATTTTGCGGTGGAACGATTGCCGTATATATATATATATATATATATATATATATATATATATATATATATATATATATATATATATATATATATATATATATATATATATATATATATATATATATATATATATATATATATATATATATATATATATATATATATATATATATATATATAATATATATATATAATATATATATATATATATATATATATATATATATATATATATATTTCAATTGTTTAAACAAAAATTTGAGTTGGAGCTATATTAAACTAACTACTTGGTGCCAAAGGTAATACTGGTAAAATCAAAAAAATCCTAGTTGTTATTAATTTATAATTCCTTGTGTTAAAGGTAACAATTTTATGGGACAGGTTAAATGTTTCGTTGTATCGGGGGAAAAACGCAAGTTTTTAGAAAATATTTATTTATTATTGCTTGCAATAAAAAATAACGACTAGATGCAGTACGGGTTAAATATCTCATAGCATAAACTAAATAGTTAACATACGTTAAAATGTTTATATTTTTGTGCATAAAGAAAATCTATATTTACATAAATAAAATAGTATTTATCTTATATCCCTCCTCCCGCTCCCCCCCCCCCCCCGTTCCTCCCCTCCGAAAAATCAAAGCTTTCAGGTATATATTTCATAGCATTAATAAAATAGTTAACACACGTAAAACTTTTTTTTATTTTCTAAGCAGACAAAAATTCTATAACCATCAAAGTAAAAATTATTTAATTTTTTTAATGGGAAAAACTCGGAAAATCCTAGAAATACTTAAAATAAATTTCAATATACGGAATGATTAAACAAATATACTAATTTAAAAACCCAGGTACCTTGAGCAGGCAGAGCCAGCAGTAGAGAAGTGGCGAGAAGTGAGAGTAGCGAGTGGCACATGACTGGGTGAGGGACTTTCGTGTTGTGCTCCTCGGCATCCATATCCACATGGCTCTTCTCTATCCACGAGGGTTGCCGCACAGGCGCCAAGCACGTGGGAAAAGGGATCTTTGGCGACTATCAGGGGATCTCCAAACTTGCGTGCTGCTTGGTTCGGTTTGGGTTGAATAATAGCGGAATTTAGCTGCAAGAGTAGGGTGACCAGACGTACTTCATTCGCAGTACAGTATATAAATGGTTTGTCTCCGTTTAACTTTTTCATACATTTTTTTAACAAACAAAAATAAGTAAATAAAATAGGATTTATGAAGATTTAATGATGATTTCACAGTCAAAAAGTTAATCACTGAAAAAATCCTGTTCAGGCTATAGAAGAGGGACATTGGCGTCGTGCCTCGTAAATTTGAGCTGTGACCAAACGAAGATACAGAAACCAGAGCTGGGACTCAGTGAGACTTTGTAGTAACATCATAAGCGGAGTCATTCCTTTGGACCATTTCACGTGCAATCAGTTTTTTTGTGTGATTATTTTCTGTTCAACACGATTGGTTTATTTCGTAGTATGGTGCCCTAATACGACGTCAAAGGATCCAGTTCCCTAGAATTCTGTTTTATTAGTAGTATCCTTAATATCAAAAATTTTTTGCAAAATCACTTTTTTGTTTTCGTTTTTGTTTGACGTCTTTACAATATGATGAACTATTCTTTGAATGCTGGCCATCGAATGCATTGCAGACAAAACATTTATAACGCAAAATAAAAGTAAACAATAACATCCTAAATAAACAATAACAAAAAAAATATGCCGTTAAATCAGCCTTATCTACTTACATTTTCATATATATTCTGTAGAATCATATCTTAAAAATTTATATAAGTACGTAAAAATGTTAGACACATTTTCCAAACATTTTTTTCTAAACATTCCACAATAGCTATGATTATTACCTTTCAATATCGATGATTGTGATCACAACATCAAAATAACTTCGGAAGGACCTATTACAATATTGTGTACTATAATAGGGTTATAATAGTAACTCCAATTATCCGAAGGAATTGGAACGGGTTCCCATTTGAAAAATTATAAATTCTGGTAATAGGACTTATTCAGAAGAAACTATATATTTAATTAATTACAGTTTGCATGTTGAAAATGATTGAAGAAAAACTAGTTTTACAGAAAGATAGCTTTGAATTAAATTAACTGGCATTTTCAGTCGACTTTTTCAGTATTCTTTTACATTATTAACGTACAAATAGATTAATGAATGGAACAGAATTACATTATCGGATGTTTGATATTCGAAGTTCAGATATTTGGAGTTTTACTGTATAAGTTTTGTCTATAAAGTTTTGGGCCACTTGTTTTAATTTGTATGTCTCTCAAAAGTTGCATTTTTATGTATCCGCATACACCAACAGCCCAGGAGCTTTAAAAAAACACATTTCAAGTTAATGCATGAAAACTTATTTTAATGCTCAAAACTTGTATTCTACATTGTTTAAAATTTCTATGGCGTTTTTTTTTTTGAAATTTTATTATGAAAAGCCACATTGCGACAATTGGTAAAATAAATGGCTGCTAAAATGAAAAACAAATTATATAAGCTTACAGCTCACTAAATAAAAGTATTCAAATGCTATAGAAATTTAATTATATTAAATATCATTCCAACAAAAGAATAATTTGATTTTGGACCGAAAAAGTCGTAATAGTTTAAAATTTTAAATGGAGGAATACGACTTCTTAAATGTATTGTTTGAGTTTTAAAGTTATAAAAAGCACACATTTAAAGGAAAGGGAAATGATGTGTGTGATCATATAGTTATAAAAATATTCAACATTCAACTTTACAAAATCCAATATAGAGGAAAACGGCAATCTTAAAACTTTTTTTTAAAAAAAATCCACGTATCCTCCATACATTCGATTACAAAATGTTACTTTTGGAGCATGAACATGCGTTTTGAATAATAGTTTAAAAACGCATGCAATGCTTTGGTTGTTGTTTTCACAATGGCATAATCTACTAAAAGAAAAGAAGTGATGTCACTTTTGACTTTCAAAACTGTTTTTAATTATGAGAAAAAAGCTTTGGGCCAAGTATACCCCTTTAGGTCAACTATCTGTAGTTTCCCCATTGCATGAAATGCCGGACACGAAAAAAAGACACAGTTTACAATGCTGGACATCGAATGCCAGTGAAGACAAGACATTTATTTTTAAAAAAAAAACATTTATAACACGTAAACACCATGATTAAAAACTAAATAGCATACGTAGTAATAAAACAACTTACCTAAGAAAAAACAACATAAATAACAACATACAAAAAAAACCTTAAGATAAAACTTTAAAAAAAATAATAATAATTCAGGAAGTCTTAACTTAATACAATGCGAGTCCAACCTGGTGGGTTAGACCGATAACACGTACTGTAAAAGCTGTTTTGCTACACATGTATTTAAAAGCAGGGGAAACACCCGTCCAGGATTCGTAAAAATGGAACTTTTAGATTTCGTCAACAGTCACTGAAAGAAGATTTAAATTCAAGATTGATAAAGTTTTACAACAATAAGAAAAAAATATCGAAATTGCAGTTGCTTACATATAAATAGAATTGTTCTACAAAAAAATTTAGGATTTTTAAATGGAAAGTATCTTGAAGTTGAACCCATCCTACATAAAGGTACCGTCATATGGGACAACTTTGACCAGTAAAGGTAAATTTGGTTCAAATATAAAACACTATTACTAATTTTCAATTTGACTAATTTCGAACTTATAGGTTAAGAGAGAATTAGCAGTAATTAATAAATCAATACGAATGTTCAATTGTTTAAATAAAAAAGTCTCAGTT
Source organism: Oedothorax gibbosus (assembly GCA_019343175.1). Lineage (NCBI taxonomy): Eukaryota > Metazoa > Arthropoda > Arachnida > Araneae > Linyphiidae > Oedothorax > Oedothorax gibbosus. Next base: position 134,366 of record JAFNEN010000911.1, on the reverse strand, counting down.
ACATGCTAAAATGCAAAAAATATTTTTATTAAATAAATAACCTTTGGGCTCTTATGGAGGGTGCACATCAAGGTAGACATTTTACCTGACAAAAATAATGTTGCTAAGATAAGTTTTTTTAATACTCTCTAAAGAAATGTAAGTTTAAAAAAAATACTTTCTATTCTAAACCCAATAATTAAAAAAAAGGCGCTACGCTTATATATTCGTTTATTCGATAAAAAAAGGAAATTGCGTAAGATTTTATTCAATGATATTATAAATGAGTTTAATTTTTCTACTCCTATACTTTTTTTAAGAATAAGAATGTGTCTAAAATATACACTGAGAAGCAGAAAACATAACACTTTCTTTTGAATGACCCCTCAACTTTTCTTCTTCCTTTGTCCCCTGTTAAATTTTTCGATATCCGTGCTGACATCTCACGAAAACCATGCATATAAATTAAAACAACGACCAACAATAGCGAATCCTTGCCAAATGTGAAGACCATGTGCTTACGAGAAAATAAAAAAAAATGCGCGTAGTAAGAAAGCGTGAGTGCGCTGCGCAGGCGTTCACGTGACCACGCAAAGGGGGCGTGGCCACATTCATTGAAGCCCGTGAAATTCCATTCACGGGAACTGATGTGACGTCAGAGAGGTGCTTACTTTTGAACAACTCTTTTTTTCGACTCGGCACGAGAAATTATACTGAAGAGATTTATTAGGAGATGCTCGAAAGAAAAAATGATGCATTGCTTGGGCCATCAATCAGTTTCAACAAGAAATATGGAGAGAACTTTGATTTACAGTAGTTCTGTTTAACGTCAACTCCTGAACTGTTAGAATCTGATCTGTATTTCTATTTAAATTGAATTCTTATCTTGTTAAATCTTACGATGATAAGCGCTATGTGAGCACTTCGTTGTAATCTTTCATTTGTTATTTCTTTTAAAGGTAATCATTTTGGTATTTAGAATAAACTTTGCATTAATGGGCATGCTTCACGTCTTGAGTGGCTACAGAATGCGGAATGAAAATAATTTTTTTCACAAATTTCCTCCTCCTTGATTGGGGCTTTGTGAACACTTGACACAGTAAGCTCCAACAACAACATTTATTCACTTATCGAGGAGGGTTAAAAAAAAATGAGAAAGAATTTATTTTAGTTACGCATTTCCGTTGAAACTCTCAAAACGTAAAACATATCCTTTAACTGAATGGGTAAAATGAACACCGTGAATTAAATGAACGCACACAATGGAATTTTGCCATTGACTCCGCATGTCTCATCTAGTGAATAGAAGCAAGCTCGGTGGTTTAATATGAAAAACCAATTTTTAAAAAAACTTATTTGAAACATCAGTGAAATTTATAATGCTATCATATTACTCGGCAATAATTGTTGAGATTCCACTACTTTAGCCAAAATTTTCGAAGCCGCTTAAAATCAGCTGAAAATAGTATTTTAGAGAGACTAACCATAAGAAGACTAACCTTTTTGTGTGTTTTTTAAACTTTTCTCATGAATTGAAAGAAAAATAGATATTGGAAAACATTGTTTTAACTTAAATACAGTAGAACTCCAATATATATCAATTTAGACCGGTTCTCATTCGGAAAATCGGATTTTTTCATTCCCCCAAAAATGAATTTATTTAAATTAATTAGTGTAGTATGCGTTGGAAATGGGAGAAAAACTGTTTTCAAAGAAAGGAGGTCTTGAAATAAATAAAAAGGACAGTATTTTGGCATGTGAAGAGTCCGGATAAATGAATGGATCGAGCTGTAAGATTTTGCATAATCGGAGTTCGGTGAAGTTCTGCTGTGCGTTTAATGAATAAAATTTAAAATCTTCTTGAAATCAATTTTTTAAAAAAATTAAAGACACAATAAAACAAATTAATTAATAAATTTTGTCGAAAAAATTAATAAAGTATTTCTTATACTACACAATTAAAAATCTTAGTAATCATGCCATAACTGCAAATAAAACTCATATAACCCCAATTCTAGTTTGAACAGATGAAAAACTTTTCATGTTAATTTAAATGAAGATAAATCACTGGAAAAAACATTGACTTAATTTAATTTTTTATTGTAAAAATAAACAAACAAAAATAATGTCGGGTAAACCCGATACCCATGTCTGCACGGGTGAATAAAATATCTATCAACTTGAAATGATGGAACAATTGACATTATGAGTGCCAGACCTCTTCAGCGCCTTCATAATGGTAATAGTGTATTTGAGTATGGCCATCTTAATGATTCATTTTCTACAAGCTCCATTATGTGGCTGTCTTTAAGATAAAATTCCGTCGAAAGTCACTTATCATGGAAACGAAATTGAAGTGACGTCAGTTGCGGCGTCAAAGGTCCCCGAACGGAATTTCTTTTCTAGGAATATTCTAGAACAAAGAGCTTTTTTAAAAAAGAGTGGAGGTAGATAGCATCAGTAGCGAAGAGGAGCAGACACTACAGGGACATTGACTGAACCGCAGGGTTATTTCGAATTTTACAAAATTGAAAATTCTCTAGTCACTGTAGCAACGTCTCTACGAACAAAGTCAAGGGGAATGTTTCTTATGATGTAACGCTCTTGTTTTCATTTTTCTCCGTACTGCGACTTCATTAGTTGCTTTGGTTTTACTCTCAAAATTACTGTCATAGATGAAAAGAAACTTTTCTTTCTATGCAAGCTTACTTTTACAAATGTTTTGAACAACCAACAGAACAGAAAGAAATTGGCATTTACAAAATTTAAATAAGCAACAGATTCGTAGAAAACTCATTTTCGAATACCAAAACAAAAGTAATTTCATACAACAAATGAAAACAAACCATTGGAGTTATTGCCATTCACGACGTGAAACAACCCCACTGAAGAGCTTAGTGGAAGAACGGGATAAGTGACATTTTTGAAAAAATTGATAGTTTAGTGTTAATGAACATGTTATGCCCTTCTTTAAAGATAACAAGATACCCCATTTTCTTAAACTTTAAGTTAAGCATATTTTTAACCTTCCGTAAATGCCGTTTTTAATGTATCCAAGTGCAAACTTAAAACTTTAAAGCACATTTTCTTGTTTTCACCTTTTTGTCACTTAGAGAGTTCTTCCACTAAGCTCTTCAATTGTTAATTCAAGATGATACTTAAGGTTTAATGATCATTTTGTACGATGAGCAGTTTGTTTTCATTTCTTTATAAATATAAATTTATGATACTATGGAATGTTTTAAAATCGAACGAGAATATTGATTTAATTTTAAAAGATTTCAGCGATTGGTTGGAGCAGAGTAACTACAATCCAGGTTCACTTCCGATTTTTTTCATTATTATTCTGAAATACTTAAAGTTTTAAAAAGATAAAAAAAATATCTATGAAAAAATTTGTGTTTTAAAGCAAAAAACATTTAATTTCAAATTGGCTTGAATCATTTTCGTTCTGATACACCCAACTACAAACTAGACCAATAAATAAATAAAAACTATATTTTTCCGAACGAAGTCATCAAACGAACTTAATCCTCTTACATACTAAGGCACATTCACACGAATATAAAAGCATCTTGGTCAAAATTGAGCACAAAAAAAAGTTTTCAACTTGTTTCATTATCTTTTTTTTTTCCCCAACAGCTATAGACGAAATTTTATGACCAGTTCCCGAAGCGATCTATCGGTTTAAGGGGCTTTTTTTACGAGTTTCTTTGTTATCAATTATAAGCTTTTACAAGGTTGCTGAACTCAGCTACCTGTCTACGACCATTTTCACCGCTTAACCCTTGGAGAAGACTAAACGGTTATTTTCAAGCAACTGTTAAGTAAAAAAGCATAGAAAACAACAGAAAAGGATTTTACAGCTTACCGTTTTACCGTTAATAACGTGAAAAATATATACTTTCATTTGAAGAAAAACTCAAGCACTACAAGATATTAATAAATTGTTAAGAAAGTCGGTTTCAAGTAATATTTTAAGCTAATGATACTTGTTGATTGCATTTTACTTACTTTATCTTCAGTTTAGAAAAAAAAAATCTTTTAAAACCAATTTTTTTATCAATGTAAAGTCTTCTCTCTTTGCCTAAAAAATGTTTTTGCAGACGCTGTTTCAGAAATTTTTATCCACTCATCTCACAGTTGGGAATCGGGCTTGTGTTAGCAACACTGTTAGAAATCTTTGAAAATTTGAGGTTAAATAACTGGCAGCATTCCGTACATCTACTTAACCGTAATTGTTATTAATTAATTTAATTATTAAGGAATTTTTTTTATAGCAACAGTTTTAAAACCATTTAATAAATGCATGGTTAAAATACCGTAAATACCAAGCTACTCTGTGATTTAACCATGAAATATAAGTATGGTTTAAAAAAAAGGTAAAATGACGTGTCGTGCGCTAACGCCTTCGACAGTTAGGACTCTCCACATATTAAGGGGGGTCGGATGGGTGTTTGGATCAAAATGGATCAATGGGTGTTTGGATACATTGTGACTTACACTACAAAGTTAAAATGTTTTATAAATAAAAAAAAATGCTTTTTATTTTAAATTTAAAAGATGTGGAATTACACAGAGGTCAATATAGAAAGAAAATATCTTTAAAAATTTTAAGCAAAGCTTTATTTTAAAAAGTTATAGAAACTTTTATATCTTTTCGTGACTTACACTATAGCCGAAACAGGGGATTTTTATCTTAGTAACTTTTTTTATAAATGCCGATTAAAAATGTGTTTTAAGATAGTTATTATAGTGTATTTTAAAAAATTTACCAAAAAATCTGATAAAAAATAATACTTAACTTAAAATTCAAGAATTAAAAATGATGAAAAACCGTAACCTATGCTTTCAAAAAAAGCAGCCACTTTGAAACTTCACTGCTGCCACAGATAAAAACAATAATAGTTTTTGATGTAAAATTTTTACAGTTCAAACTATTCTAAATCACGTATAAAAGTTTCAACTGGAATAAAAAATATTTTTAAAATTCCCTTGTGGTATGTATTTACATGGAATTAACCATATATATCCTACTTGGACGCAAATGGTGTAATTGTCAACGCCCGTGGCGCACTCCTGAGGCTAATTTTTTTTCTAACATTTGAAACTCATGCAGTTATTCTTATTCAAAAGTATTTCTTAGGTTTCACAAAAATTTAATTTCCCCAAATTTAGTATTCAATATTTAACTCTTCTTGCGTACTAAATACAAAAACAAATAATGTTACAAAAATTAATTACCATCCTTTTTAAAAGAAGCCTTACGAGAGAAAATTTTCAGAAGATTATTTAGGGCAAGAAAATTAATTAAATTATTGTACGTTATCGTCGTTCAAAAACTGATGAAACGAACTGATGATTGTGAAATGGGAAGGCAATAGACTTTCCTTTAGGCACGTGTAGGTCCGCCTACGATAATCTACAGGAAATTAGGCCTTAATTAAATTGAATATTTATATTAAGACTTTTGGAATATAAGAGAAAATTATTTATATTTTTAGTTATGTGTATATAATAAGATTCGTAATAGGTTTTTAAGTAAAAGTATTCGCAGTTAAAAATATTAAGTAGTTTGGTTTTTTTTTTTGGAAAATGCTTTAAAAAAAGTTAGTATTGTATTGCAAGCATTTTTTTTTTTAACTTGGACTCGGTGATATTTTTATGTTTTGAGTTTATGTTTGAAAGGTTTCCTCAAGTATTTTGTGATACTTTTACTGAACCTTCGTTACTTGAGTTTAGGTTTGAAAGTAATTAGTCATGATTTATTAAACAGTTTAAAGGCAAAAAAAAACAGATGTATTCTAGCTAAATTACAGGGTAAAATAAGAAAATTGAAAATGTACAAATAATAAAAATGAAATAAAGGTGCTGATTGTACTGGGATGCTCTTTTGTATTTCTTCTAGTTTTAAGTACTACTTGACTCATTATTTTATTTATTATAATTACTTTTTAAAAATTTAAAATATATAAGTTTCCTAATAATACGAATAAAAAAAAAAAAAAAAAACTTTGTATAATTATTAAAAATCCAATTGGAATTTTTAGAAAATATAAAAAAAAAAATCAACATAATGGGAATTTTCACAAAGCTCTCATTTGGGAACATTATAACAGAAAAAATTTGGAGCTTTAAAATATGTACACAAAAGTATTGAATTTATTTAAAGGAATTAAGTTAACAAACGCAGTTAAATGAATTAATGCGATTAAATTGTTCAATCTATACATAACTGTTAATATTATTCACAAATTATTTTATACTACTACTCTTTGACATAAGTGATGAATTCAAAAATAATAAATATATATCTGTATTCAATTATTATGAAATGGAATTCCATAATGAATATCCATATGGGCTTCTGGAGCCGTATATATCACGTATCCACAATATATCATGCTTAATGATTTTCGTCCGTCGTCGATGATCCGTTTTTGCAAGATATTTTTTAGGCCGCAGCTGTGTCGTAGTTTTAATGTTTACTGGATTATCGATATTCATGGTACACTCGTGAAATTGTCGTAGTGAAATCCAAATGCATCTCCACCTCGGACATGCATGGATATGGAATTCCATTCTCAACCCCGATACTTTCAAAATCCTTCAATTTTCATAACCTGTCATGATAGCAGCACATAGACGCTGCTGAACTAGCGACGAACTTCGATGGTTTTATACACCTTTATTCGCAGATGTATGCCTATACCAGTTATTTTGGCTCTTCAGCGTATTTACAATATAGAAAGTGCTATTTATTGGAGGTAACGATGAAATGCAGCATATGGCTTACGAAGTTAATTCAATTGAAACAAAAATAAAATGCAGTTATTAACCCATCACGGAACACAATTAACAACTTCTGACAATCATCAAACTTTACATAAGAATTTCCAAATGTCGATGTGAATTTTCTCCACACTCACCATATAAAAAAATCCCCATATCTATTTGCTTAAAAGTTTTCAAAAGTAATATCCTTAACTACGACTTTCTGAATGTCATGTATCCAATACTCTTATTTTACCCTGCAATTCCGAATAAAAACGGGAGCTGCTTTCAGTTTTTTGAATTTGTGTTTCGTTTAATCTAATTGGCCCGACATAAATTTATCAGAACTATGGTATTCATTTGTCGTATATTTGTTTATTTAATTAAACTTAAGCAGAAACTCATTTTCGGGTGACAATTTTTTTTACAACCGCCGTTCATTGGTTAAGGGAAGGGGATACGGTACCCAAATATTGGTCAAAATATCGATTTTTCAGTTTTTTCTTCTTATTATTAACAATATCTTTCTGAACATTTACTGAAAGTTTCATAATGATATCTTCTGTACAAAAAGTTATTAAACATTTTCTGGAGTCATCCCTTGAAGTTTGAACGTACTTCGTCTGCTTTCAAGCTGTTTTCTCTGTTTTGCGTTTTTTTCAATTCTTGTGTTTAATAAATCCCTAAGGCATTTTTGCTAGTTAAGTTATAATTTTGAAATTTTTAACCGTTGTTCTTATATAAATCATCCTCAAAATTGTGCATAGAATAAGGTCTACTAGGTATAGTTTTTTTTTATGTTGAATTCAATAATTTGTAAATTTTGTGTGATTTTTTGAGATTTTCAGTATAAATGCATGTTACTTTTTAACTGTAGCTCACATTTTAAAATAATTCACAGTTCTTGAACAAATAGTTCTAAAAACAAACTATAAAAGTTCAAAATTTTGACATTTTTTTTTAAAAAAAGGAAAAACTACTTGTAAATATTTGTTTTTATTGCTAGAAAATGTTTATTTAGAGTGAACATTATATAAAACCACTATAATTTACAAGTTTATGTTATTATTTCCAAAAATAATATTTTGGGTACCGTATCCCCTTAAATTAATTCAATTAACTTATAATGTATTAAATAAAAATTAAAATTACCCTATCGATTTATTACTTAATGTATCCAAAAAGTGGTCAATTTTACTTTAATTTGTTAATCAATGCATTTTCAGTTAACTCATTAACGACGATTGGGGAGGGAAAAAATGGCAAGAAGTTTACGAAGCAAAAATATGCCTTTTGCTTAATTTTATCGAAATAAATAAAATATAAGACCGTAGTATTGAACAATTTATGTAGGAAAACTAAGTTACATGAAAAAAGAATTTTAAATACTTAAAGTTAACAATTATATTCATTAAGGGAGGTGTTAAGGGTTTTCACAAATAGGTCTTTAGTAGATTAATTTTATTACACTAAATGAATTTTGTTGAATTTTTCGGCGCATTCATTTTCATTTATAGCAATAAAAAAAATACACAAGGAGGTCCTAAACCGAGTGGAAAGTCTGGTTGTTGTTCTTTGGGATTCGTAAGTCGTGTGTTTTATTTTGGATGCTCTTCCGACACAGGTGTTCTTCGCATTCCTCGTCAACTAGGCAATTAATCAAGCCGCCACAAGTTGAAAAAGAGATAAGACTGTGTGTTTACCCCGCCGCACAGTTCAGCACTTTCGGAGAGTAATATCAGAGGAGTTTCGGGTACACCTTTATTATTTCTTATAACCATTCTATCATGAGATTATAAGGGAGAGTGGGTCTAATGGGACAAATTTTTATTAACCTCTGTATGTCAGCAAAAATTCAAGAATTTCAATTTCTTTTTTTACAAGCTCATAAACTGAACATTCGTTTACTTAAAAGTCATTCGACAGATCTTAAAACATTACCATATTTTAGTTGCTGAGCATTTTAAACAAACATGTAAATGTCCCATTAGCCCCCATATGTGGGGTCTAATGGGACAGGGTGCAGGACTAATGGGACATGGTATATGTTGCCTTAATTTAAATTTCAAAAAATGTAAAAGGAATCAGAAAATGACCAGAAAATAAAATTTAAAAGCAAACAATAATTACAGAATGTATACATAATGAAATTTTATTTTTTAAAACAATTATTCCCCATTGAAAGGTGAATCAAAGTTAAAACTCAAAATCGAAGATTCTCCCATAATTTTTGTTCAATCACTGGAAAAGATAGTTTTGTAATAAAATCTTCTAAAATTTATTTCAAACTTGTCCTCTTTCTCAGAGTACGTGAATTTAAAGAGACCGTGTCGATCTTCAAATAGCTTACCCGGAGTTCATCGCTTTCTATTTCAGAAATAAATCCAACATAATAAAGAATAGTTTGTTTTCTAGTAAATTTTACCAACAATAAATAATTTCCTTCACCAAGCTCACCTTTATTTATATCGCCAAGCTCTTTTTAGAGAGAATTTATTAATTTACAGGTGTAAAAATATTTCATCAATAAAGCTACTTGAACTTTCACTTATTATACGACGAAAAAAAATAAACGAAGTCTAAAATTAAAAGTTTTTGACAACTTGACTGAATAATGTATTAGAGATGTATATGAATTCTTCAATAAAAGCATGCAAAGCTAGGTTTATTCGTGTCCCAGTTGACACTACACAATTTCTGTCCCATTAGACCCACCGTGTTATTATTTATAAATGATCCAACACAAAACCACGTGTATTTCACCACAGTATTTTATGTATAATATCCTAATCTATGCTATGTCTTCTACTTAAGACTATAGTTTAATTCATAAAAAGTTTTTATTTAATACTTTAAAAGTGTTGGAGAAGAAGATAGCGCATTATATAAATCAAGCTAGTTTCTGTTTCTCCCCGATAGGGTGACTTACGTATAAGTATACTGTTAAATCTGTAATAAAGTATATTATGTTTTTACTTATGCCTCAGTTTATTGACCAACCACAAATCCAACAAAAAGTGCAATAAAAGATACACTTCGAACTTACTTTGGATTCTCCAAAAGAACAATTCTTCTCTACACTTCAACACATGCTTTTAAATTTTAATGGCTGATCTTTGGTTGTTAAAATGTGAAGTATAACTGTGACAATGCTGTAGTGTAGAAATATTTGTAAAAAGGTATATTGTTCTCCCCTTTTAGCCTGTGTCCCATTAAACATGCGTCCCATTAGCCCCCATTCTCCCTTAAGGGGACAAAATTCAATGAAAACGAAAAGTTCTAAAATAGAATAGCCTACTTTCCTGTTACTTAAATACTTCTGAAATTCTTATCGTAAAACAAGAAGCTTGTAACAGTATATGTCATTTACAACCATTTCTACACAAGATTTAGACACACTACAAAAAAATCGCCAAACATAGCATCCAGCTATAATTTAAACTTCTAAAAACCAAACTCAACTATTTTCATCAATTTTCTTTCGAAAATTAAAATAAAGTTATTTATCGTCTGTTTAATTTGTTTGTAGTTCGAAGAGTAATTAAATATTTATTAATAACAAAAAACATAAAACTACTCCAAACGGTACTAAAAAACATAAGAAATGTAAATTAAAACTAAGCAGAATTTTATTAAAAAAAGAAAAGTAGTCTAAAAATGTGTGTAAAAAGGACGATGCAAATCAAAGCTATCGTGGTCACATTATCATGCTCCCATGTATGCTCAAGAAAGGATTTGAGGGTTAAATTTTCCCACCACGGTCTTTTCTTTTAACATTTTAGTGAGAGAAGGAACGTATAGGGAAATCCTCTTGTACCTGTTTTCAGATTTAGCTATTCATTTGCCTTTGAAGAATTTGAAAATACATTAGTGTTTCATAGGGTAAATATAGGGTGTATATTTTTCTTTTTAAATCATCTTAAAATATAAGTTTGACTTAAATTAACTAGACAATTATGTTTAAACATTATTGCAAAAACCGCAACTATCACATTTTTCTAACTTAATTACTAAAATAACCAAGTTTTTAATAACTCGAGTCAGGCAAAGTTTATAAAAATAAGATATAAATCTTTCACCTTTTGAAACATACTAGTTGAAAATTACAAGAATATTTCAAAAATATTTGTCGTCATAAATCGTTAAATGAAATAAAGGATCTTTCCGATTCCAATTGGTGGTAACTACCAGAAATGCGCCTTTTCATAAACCAATAATTATATTTGATTTGCCAAGGAGTAAATTTTTTCGACAACAATCATTTTCAAGAAGGCAATTATTTTCTGAAAAGTTAATACTGAAACTAAATAATAATTTTACCGTTGTTTCATAGACTTCAAACCACACAAAAAATTATACACAAACACACTTTTTCCTGTAAAAGGACGAAATGCGATTAAATTGCGCAATTTATTAACTCTTATTTGAAAGCATATAGAGGAGGAACGTGCAAACGCAAACCTTGGTGAGCATAACTAAAAAAAGACACTTAAAGTCATAAAAATAGAACACAATGCAAAAAAGGAAAAAACTGCTTATATTTTTATTCTTTTGCTTGTCGTTTGAGCTGTTTTTTATGTACACGTTTTTTTCTAGAGGTCGTGCCCTAAAAAAAATCTCGTAAAACTACCTGACAAAATCGGCGTTTTTAAACACCATTAACCCACACGCCAAGCGTGTTTAATGAGGGGGCATATTTCACCCAGTCTTTTGCCTCTTGAAAGAAAGAAAAATTGGAGGGCGCATAGAGCAGATAGATAATTCGCTTTGGTGTTTTGGGTAAAAATATAACTGTTATTTAATTTTGCTGAAAATATTTTTCGTATTGTAACAAGCAGGTTTTATACAAAATCTGTCACTTAGAAGGCTTTCACCCAATATTTGTGCTAAACAAGGAAAAGCGCCAAACACAGCATTTAATTCTACAATAATGATAGATTTGCTCGCTTAAGGCTAGTTTCATTTATTTTCTTTCGAAACAATGTTAATTGAATTATAATTTATTTTTCCCGTATTTTAATTTTATTATTATTTTTTATTATAGCTTTTCAATAATTATTCCTAGTCGTTTGCTAAATTTATTCATATTTCGAAGAATAAATATGTAATATTCGTCATGCTTAAATCGAAGTAAAACATTTCATATTGACAGACAATAACATAAAAACAATATATCACCTTTAAACCCTAATTACACTTTTCTTCCTTTTAACATTTTAGCAGAAAAAGAGAAATCTTTCTGTAGACAAACCCTCCTTTATCTCTACATTTTACGATTCAATTAGGATAGTTAGATTGCCTATCTTCTTTTGCAAATTAAGTGCGATAAATGAATAAACACAGAAATGAAATTCACCCTATAATATAATGGTGTGAATCTTTATAATCATCAATCCTTCATCTTAATTTGAGTAGGTCCGCAATAGGTTCTTACATTTTTATAGTAACAAAAAGCACAAGCCAGGTATGCTTGTAACATGAAGCTTTTTATACATAGTATGTATAATAACAATGCTGGAAGTTTTTCGCCAACTTTTAGATACTTCTTTTATTTTCAAAAAGGTAGGGTCTATTTAAAGAAGCTTAAACTTATCAAATATTTTTCGCAGTGAATTATGCGATCTTTAAAAATTGCCCACCATTGAGAGAAAATTTAGCTGGATAAAATATCTAAAATTTAAGAAATGCGAGACTGTCCCACGAAATTTAAAAAATGATTTTCAAACCAGTGTTACTCAATATCAATCGAGTGTTCGTAAAAGCTTTTGTCAAACTAAGAAGCTAATTCCAGGGCCAACCAAAATACAACACCTTGGCACGTACGACATGTTCAATTGTTTTTTACAGCAAATAATCATTTGGTATCAACAGCAGGACGGCAGGACGAGAGTTATTTGAAGATAAAGATTGTTAATTTGAGTTCAACTGGTGTTTTAAAATATTTTATGTTGGGTAAGAAATGGATGATTGGTTCTCAGAATATTATAGACTTCCGTTGTAATATAAGTTGTAAAAAAGCAGCTGTAGTCGTTTTGGACAAAAGGTTTACTTTAACCGAGTTTAGCTCTGCAATAACTCCGCAAGTCTTAATACACGTGTTTAATTTTGTAAAAGAACTCTTCAGTGAATTAGAAATAAAAGCTGTGTGTGCAGTGACTTCGAAATAAAACATTAGTAGAGTGAAAAGTGTATTTTTCCCCTAGGATTTTATACTTAGGGTTAAGTTGTCCCAATATACGGTACGAAGTGATTGCCGAAAAAGAGTGAAAAGTGTTTTTTTCCCCCTAGGATTTTATACTTAGGGTTAAGTTCTCCCAATATACGGTACGAAGTGATTGCCGAAAAATAGAATAAATAATTTTAAAAAAATATTTAATTTTTATTGCTTACTTAAAAAAAAAACTAGCATTGATGAATAAACCGTTGATAACGACTACGTTTATGTTGGAAAGGCATTTTTTTTTTACTTATGATTTAAACCTTTAAGTAACTGACTAACCACAGTGACTCTTCAAAACCTTTTCAAAGACAATATTATCCAACTTTTTTAAAGGATTGTACTGTTATTTGAAGTTTAATATTTCATTGTACTAAGTTTGTAAAAAATTACCCGGATATTTTGAAAAAAAAATTTAATAATTAATTTACCAATTATTATATTTTTTCAAATAAAATTTTACGTTTTATGCGAAAATGAAGGAAACAATGAAGGAAGGAGTTATGATCTACAGTATTTATTACACTTCTCACATTCCTGTGCCTCTCATTAACTGGTGTACATTTACACTAAAGGCTTCAAAGGCAAAGGATAAGAGTCTAAAAGAAAGATTAAGTTCTAAACATGCTGCAGATCTAACAATTAGGTTTGTTATTCACCAACAGTTCTACTTTTTGCGACATTTTACTTTTGAAATTGTTTAAATAGTAATATGAGGTTTCTTACATTGTTTTTGGTGCTGATTACGAATATGGTTTTCATTTTTACTTTTTTTACTTGAAAAAGTTGTGGGTGTCCAAAAATCACGTGATACGATTTTGCCGTTTATTTTTTCAACCCTCACTTCCCTTGTTGAATTTTAAATAGTTTTTTAAAGGTTAAGTTGAATCTGGGGCGCAACTAGAAAAAAATTCTGGGGTGGGGTTCAAATTTTTTTATATTATTTTTCAATTAAAACTAGTTTTAATTAAAATTATTTTAATTTTTATTTTTTTATTTTTAATTTTTTTTTTTATTTTAATTATTTTTTATTAGAATTAATTCTAATTAAAATATTTATAATTGTTATTCTTTTTAATTAGAATTATTTTCAATAAATTCTAATTAAAAATAATTCTAATTAAAAATAATTCTAATTAAAAATAATTCTAATTAAAAATAATTCTAATTAAAATAATTCTAATTAAAAATAATTCTAATTAAAAATAATTCTAATTAAAAATATTTTTAATTAGAATTAATTATAATAAAAATAATTAAAATTAATTATAATAAAAATAATTAAAATTAAAAGCATTAAAATTAATTTTTAATTAGAATTATTTTAATTAGAATTATAAAATTATAAAATTAGAATTATAAAATTATAAAATTAGAATTATAAAATTAGAATTATAAAATTATAAAATTAGAATTATAAAATTATAAAATTAGAATTATAAAATTATAAAATTAGAATTATAAAATTATAAAATTAGAATTATAAAATTATAAAATTAGAATTATTTTAATTAGAATTATTTTTAATTAAAATTATGTTTTAATTTAATTCTCTATGGTAAATACATATTTTTACTATTAGTTTTTTTTAACTAATTACTATTTGTGAACTTATATTAGTTTTTATTTTACGTAACAAAGTTTGTATTGTTAAATCGATTAGATATTTAATGCTTTATTTTTTAACTAAAAATTTGGTGTAATAAATAGGAAAACATCAATTAATTATAGAATATTTTTATTGAAAATTTAACTAAATTTAAATCACCTTATTTGCTGTACAGAAATTAAATTATAAGCTCCTTAGAATAATAAATTATCTAAAATTATTTATTAAATTATTTAAATTGTAAATATTTAAATGATAAAAAATATACTAAATACAAAACTAATTGCACAAAGATTAGTTTTTAAGAAAATAGTGTATACAATAACAGGTTTGGAACAAGTATTAGCAAAATATTTCATGAAAGTAAAAAAAAAATTAATTCAAACAAATTTTCGAAGATGCTAAGTAGCTAACGTATAAACAAGGCAAACAATGACTGTATATCTTGAAAATCACATAGTAATTTGTATATACTAATAAATTAAATACGACAAGTTAAAGCTCACCAATAAAACGATAAAATTATTTAATAATTAAAACTTCACCGAAGTTATTTTATTATTTTAATTAATTTTACGTACAGGCGTGAATCGCCGATGTGAATTAATTTCAAAATTGTATGCATTTATGTCGTTAAATAAAAATAGCAACTCATTTTCATAAAACATGGTTTAAATATAAACAGCAATTAAAATTTAATGAAAACAGAACTAAACAGAACTTCCTATATTTGTATTATTACTTCCTATATATTCCTTGTATTAAGCATCCGACAAAAACAGTAAAGAGAGGGCCTTGCATGCGGAATGTCCCAGGTTCGGGTCCGGGCATCGCCAAAATTACTGCCGATCTATAAACGACCCCCCCCCCCCGTAGAGGGAGTGCACGTTAAATATATGTTCCAAAGTCCCAACGCTGCATACGATGTCGCTCTTAACGGTTGCGTTGGGTTTCTACTCAGGCGTTAGCTTGTCACTTGACTGTGGTTCTAAATATGATGCCCGAAGCCAATAGCCTATGTGTAGCTCTAGTGCGACGATAATTCAAACTAACCTAACCCATATGATAGTCCTTAAAATGCTACCTTTACAAAGAAAATAAGTCAGCAACTTCAGCAAAATTTTAACGTATTATATATATTTTTTAATATCATTGAGGATAGTGCAAGAAAATTTTATAAATAAGAACTTATTCCAATCTTGCTCTTATGAAATTTAATGGTATAATATATGCGCACGAAAAACTCTTGAGATGAAGTACACTTACTTTTACTTGGATAAGCAAACTAAAAACTTAAAAAATAAAACGTTTAAAAATATTCATCCTTAGATAGAATTTCTTTGACTTATTAACGAATAAAATGCACTCTTGAAAGCTATCCTGATGTTTCCTGTTTGAGATAATCGGCGCCACCCTCCAAATAAATAATAATAAAAGAATATATTTCCGAAATCTTATTCCCGCTCAAACGTTCGATTGGTTAGTTTTCGTTACTTTTTTTTTCTTTAACATTGAGTAATATCGTGACCTTTACAGATTTGTGAAAAGAAACTTATAAAAAACGACAAAACAAATGAAAAAAAATCGGTCACATATCATTTCATCAGAATTCGCACGTTTTTTAATCTCCCTCCTAGAAGAGGTAGACATTTTGGTTTTACTCAGATTTCGAAAATGCGAAGTGGTCTTTCCTTATGGAATTGTTTTCATTATTAACAAAATAAATTTCAAAATAATACGTTTTTTTTCTGACCCTAACTACCCCCCCCCCCCCCCCCCCCTCCGTGGTAGCGCGCCTGAGTTGAATTATTGTTGCACAAGAGCTATACAAGAATTATTAGTTTTTTAAAGACCTTATTCATATCTTCAAAAAATGCGTCTATCATGGATTAATTTCATTTGCTCCTAAAATCAGGGATTGGATCTGCAATCAACTGTGCGGTTTAAAGAGAAGTAAACAATTTGTCTGCGAGGTGGTAATCGGCTCGTACGCTCCCTCACGTTATTTTAAAGCCTTTGGAGTTAGAATTTTCGCCAAATAAGGTGAAAGGGTAAGGTAATAAGGTTAAAAAAGGTCGCTTAAACTAGGATATTTTCTTTTGCTTTTTATACTAAAACTTTCTATTTCAAAGTTCTTTATGATAGTTGAATTTTATGTTATAATACAAATACCCAATTGTATTCGCCGTGGTAGTTATGGTTTCTATGGAGACGCACTAACTGTTTGACGGTTGCTATGGAGCTGTTATATGGTTGCTATGAAAACGTACCACTGATGGCGTTCCACTTTGTCGAAGCCAGTAAATTAGAAATCAGCTTCCAGGTGAGAACATTGTTTATTTAGCAGTTCTTTTAACACAAATTAAAACACAGCAGCAAGAGGTTAAATTTAACAACAAAACAGAACGCCATCAGCGGCACGTTTTCATAGCAACCATATAACAGCTCCATAGCAACCATCAAACAGTTAGTGCGTCTCCATGAAACCATAACTACCACGGCGAATACACTAATGTAAGTGCTACTCTTTTTATTTATTTTTGAAATATATGGCAACTTGCTAATGTTGTTAAGATGCCAAATATGACACTCTTCTAGGAGTACTTTATTATATTTGATTCATCATTTCAATTTTAACGAATTACATAATCATAGACAAAGTACGTTTCGAGTAAACTTATCCACCAATTTTTAACAAAAGTAACAAAATTTCAAGATGACCGACGCATTGTTAAAAGGTTTCATAATTTGTATTATTCATACGTCTCACAATGGGATGCTGTTTTTTTTTTCAACTGAAACTTTTTATTTGGATGTTTGACACCTGGAAAACTTCAAAACATATACTAATTGAAAGAGAGAAAAAAATAATAAAGAGAACAGAAAGAAACGAACGTCAATCGAACCTATATGAAAGAACGGATAATACTCCCTAATACTTTTAAGTATGGTTCGGAAAGCCACGAGAAATATTACCATGAACAACTTTATTTTATGAACACCACCTATCTCTCCACTTTGGCAAAACTGTTAGATGTAGAGAAAAACAGAAACCAGATTCGTGTTCAGCATTAAAAACTATGTAAAAAACACAGATTACATTTTAAAAAACATTGAAAACTATAATTCTGGTTTTATGATAGCGAGCATTTGTTTAACACAAAAAAACAAAAGTAGAGCTGTTAGAGACAAACGGATTTCATATTTAGATTCAGCCACCCAGGTGTAGATAAAATAAGTTCTAAAATCTTTGGCACAGGAATTTTTTTTGTGAAGCCAGTATATAGTTATTATTTTTGTGTGCGTGACATTTTTTCATGTTTTTACATTAAATCATTCTAGCTAGTTGCGATATTTTTCCGTATAAGCGACATTTCTTATGCTGCATAGTCCACGGTGACTCCGTATTAACTCAGTAAAAGCTTGCAAACTTAACGACGGCATCGATAAACGAAACTACGGGAAAAACCTTTGAGTGTTAAAGTAGCTTGATACATTTCGTTTTTGGGGGGAATTGTTCCCCTTAATAGTAAAGCGTTCTGACTAAATTTACGTTTCCCGAGAAAAATCATAAACAAGAGTGATCTAAACCCCTGTTACTAATTGCACCCTCCAGCAGGCGTGTATGTAATTGTGACACGGCGGCACACCGAAGGCCACAAATCAGGGCTTTCTTAAGGCAAAGCTCCTTGTGTCTTACATTGGACAACTGACCTTGGATCCGTGTGCATCTGTCAGGTGGTAAAAAGGAGACTCTTCTAGCCGGGAGGCAGGGCCTGGTGACGGGTCAAGGTGTCCCTTCGGTTGCTAAGAAGACACAGGCCCTGATCATTGCCTAGGCCTACAAGGCCCGGTCCTTGGGCCCCTTATTTTAAGGAGCCTTAAAATTGGCCTTAAACCTATAAATTTTGCTGCACACCTAAAAAATTTCGTATGATTTTATGACAAACCTAATTTAAAGAAGTAGTATTTTTTTTGTTTCTTTATAACATTAAGCACAATAATTGGTTGATATTATTAAATTTGATGATTGGCTTTACTTTTTTTATATGGCCATATTTGCAGTAGTATGTATATTTTGTTACAATATTACTCCGAAAAGTGCCCCCAAAAGTATCCGGGCCTTGGGCCCCAACTTGCCATAGTCAGGTCCTGAGAAGCTGATGGTCAAAATTAAAGTTAGTCCAGGACGTCGTAAAATATAGCGAATTTCGAGATGTCAACCTAACAAAGTAAAACTTCAGTTGAAATTATTTCTTTTAATTTACAAGGAAATAATTACTTATTCTGTGTTGCCGAATGACCGCTCTCTCACAATGACTGATTTACTGCATAAAAAAGCAGTTTTAGTCAAAGTTGTTTTTTAACGTTTCAAAACGCAGGATACCACACATGAAACAAAATGTCAAGGTGTTCCTCTATGATTTGAAAAGTTAGTCTTAGTGTTTTTTTACATAATAAAAGACTGATTAATCCGTTACCCAAACTACTCTGGTGAGCATTAGTATAAGACCTAGTAAAAACCATTCCTGGTATTTCCTTAATCAAAAACTCAGGGTCACATTCAGGCTGCGAATTCCCGGAACAACCAGTTGCTGTGACTCATCCCATCCCCACACATCATGTTCCACCTTTTCGAATTTTCAGAAAAGACGAGAAACAAATTCTAGAACAAGGCTTTCCAACCAATCCCGACATTTCCGCGCTGTCGAAATGATTCAGAAATCGATCCCTTCTCCTTGAATCGCGCCCAGGTGTTTTCGGTCACCTACGCCACCAACATGCACAGGATTTCCCCGAAACCACGACCGACCGATGGACCAATTTCGGTGACTGCAGCACCTCGAAAAACGTTCTTAGAAGACTACGCTTGCATTCCGAGCCCCACGGGGACAATCATCCGGCACTTCAGTAGTAGGGACCTTGAACAACCGAATACAGATTTCATACCCCCCCTTCGTGAACTGCACTCACCCCTTCCACACCTTAATGTTATGTAACCTCGTCGTTAATCACTGGGATTTCATTGATGGGAATTTCGTTGGACACCGGGAAGTAAGTGAAAGTGTGGCAGGATAATGGGTGTTGGAATGCTGCGGTGTTGTCGTCTTTCGGCTCTTTTGGTGGAATGGTAGTTTTCTGCTCACGCTCTTCGACCCTTTAGGGAAATGAGCCCGCTGGACCGTGGGTCTCCAAAACGAAGTGCCTCAGTGTTAATCTAATGGATAAAAAATATATTTTTTAAACCACATTTCTCTGGCTGTATTGAACAATTTTGCAAACGGGATTTTTATGTGATAAATGTAGCTGACTTACAGGTAACGACAATCTCACTTTTTGAAATTGGTTCGAATTTTTTTAATTTTCAATAAATAATTTTACACAAAATATTCGAAGCAATTTCACTAAGTGGGACTATAGAGACCTTTAAGTTGTCTACATTTATCGTTTTAAAAAAATGTTTGTAAAAATATTCAATACCACCGGAGAAATGTGGCTTAGAAAATATGTTTGTACCCCATTGGATCAACACTGAGGCACTTTGCTTTGGAGACCCGCGGTCTAGCGGGCTTTTTCCCCCTTAACCATTGATTGCGGTAGGTAGGCAAGTAAAATCGCTAAGGGGCAGTATAAAGATGAATAATAATCCACGATTGTTATATAGTCACGAGGAAAAAACTGCGTTTTAAAATTGAAATAGCAAATTCATTATATTGTCGAGAATTTCTTCAAAATTTCCGACATTAAGCAGAATACATAGTTTTTTGTGCAAAACTTAATCGGAACGCATTTATTCACTTCTAAAGCATCAGTCGAAAAATTAAGGTGACTAAATTGCATCGTCTACAAGGCCGAATCTGAAAATTAGGAAGGTATTCACTAAACTTATAGAACACCACCAACCATAACTAGTATACCAACTTTTTATTATTTTATCAAGAAGTAATAAGTATTATTTTATGATACAATTTGTAATTTAAAAAAATAGCAAAATATATTTTAATAATAAAAATGTCCAGTTTTTTTTAATATTATTTTTTAAATTCTAAAACATCCTAAATATATTTTTCTTTTTTAAATTCAAATTATAGTTTAAAAGAATAAAAATATTTTTTTAATTAAATACTTTGTAATAGTTCTGTACTATAACGATATTTATCAAAGATACTATTCATATATAATACAAAATAAAAACAAAATGATTGTTGCTTATAATATGTATACCTCATGTCTTACTGATCCAATGTGCCTGGATAGTATATTTTCAGTAAAATGTATTTATTTATGATACTGTATGGTTAATTTTTAATTCTAGATCATAAAGTAAAGCTTAACATGCCTACTTTTAAATGAATACCAGCCTTTAACTCTAAGTTTACTCAATTATTCGCCATTTGCTTACAAATAAGGACACGAAAGTTTGCATTTCACCTTGAAAAAGGTTTTTTATTTTCGATTTTATTTTATAATAATTTTTCAAATGTATTCCCAATACATGTACATAAGGGGCATTATAGCATCAACTTTGGTTTGAAATTATATCCTTCTGTCTACATCAGTTAAAAAGCTATTCACGATAATCAAATGTGCACCTCTCGCCTACATATCCCTATTTTCCATTTTACAGAATTGGTTAATTTAAAAGCGCTACGAGTTTCGCTACATGTACCAATTTTAGCAGAAGTGCAAGAAGACTAGAAAACACCTCAAGTCTTGTTTATGCATATATATTTTAATTCATACGACTTATAAGTTTTAACTTTAATATTTATAGATAATGTAGGGGAGAACGAGACTAGTTTTTCAACGGAATAAGTTTTCCACCATGCCTTATATTAAACACAAATATGGAAGTTACACAACTTTCTTGAGTTTAAAGTGATGTAGATGATAATTACATTTATTGAAATTTATTAAAATGAAGTTTTGTATAATAAACCAGAATTTTTTTTTTAATTTTTACCTATATTCTTTGTATATTCGTTTGGGCTATTTTAGTTTACAGTAAAATGTATATAAAAATAAAATGATTGTTGAGAGTGATAAATCTTTATGAATAGTTGGAGAATCTGCACCATCCATTTTTGGCAGTCTGGGAAAATGTGCCCCGCATAGGGGGCACGTTTTCTAGCTCAACGTGATTGCATTTAACCACTTAGTGCCCAAAAGTAATTTTACTTTTTAGAAAAATAGTAATGCTAGTTTGTAGATAAATATGTGAGGAAGGAAGGTAATGATATCTTGTTTTCTAGTGAAAAATATACAATCAAAATGAAAAACATGAAAAACTAGCCCCGGTGGTCTCCCTTACTTTTGAAACCAGATGCTAACTCCAATTCGACACCCAAACTGCAAAAATAATCATATTTTGAGACAGTATATATCCGTTTGGCCATGAGGTACGCAAATAACAGGGAAATATAACCCCCCAAGATGCTTCTTATTCCTATAATACCTAGGGAAAACACATTAACCCACTAATTGCTTGTTGTACACTTCACCACTGACCCGAAGTGTATTTTCTTCTTTTTATGTTTTATTGAGGAGAGGGAGACAGTGGCAGGAAAGGGGTACTTAGCGATGATGTAATACCTTAACAGTGCAAAGGTGCGAGTAAATTTTTTTGCGACAGTCCGGTGGGGAAACGAGTTTTAAGTTAGAAGCAGACAAATGAAGCCGATGAGAAACTTTCTTTACCCCCTTAAGACGCAAAGTACAACAAGGAAATACAGATGAATATTTTTTATTAAGAACAATTGATGAACCTTATTACTAATATGTTTAAAGCAAACAATATACCTATGTAGTTAATACTAATTTATTTGAGCAAAATAAATATACACATACTTGTACATGCGACTCTGTACAAACCATACAAAAATAAAATACACAAAACAACACATTTTTAAAACGTAATAAATACTCCAGACAGCATGGAATTAAAACAAACGAACGCATCCCCCAAGTAGCAAAAATATTTGGCAAATGGTTAGCCCAAAGTGATGGCTGGCCATCCATAAGAACTGATATTCAGTTTTAAAACTAAACAACAAACATACTTTCCTTATTAGATCTATCTAACCTTGAGGAGGTTTTTTTTTAGGCCAAATAATCCAACATTTACCAACCATTGGTTGATGGCATTTGTCATCATTGCTCTATTTTGCAGATCTAACACATTTGTCAACAGTGGTGGCTTGATAAAAATTACATGGGTCAACGAATAATACTGGCCGAGCAGTGAGCTTTCGTCTTTTTATTTATCCGAAGTTTGTTCGTTCTCAGAATTTGCTTGCGTCAGTTGTAAATAGCGTTCTTGGGCCTTTACCCATCTTTGCTTGCGTTTGTCACCTGGCGGCAGTCTACTTGTTGCTTGAAGTTCAGTGCAGCCTAAACCAGCAAAGGTTAGCCAAGGGCGCAGAGGAATCTGTAAAGTAAAGACGATTAAAAAGTATTTCGGTAATTGTGTTCTAGCAAATTGTTTTCCAAAACAAATAAAAGGTAGTTAAAGTCATAATCATGTTTAGCCATCCCGTATTTCCAAGATAAACCAATACATTAAAAAATACGTCAATCTAATGTTATTTTAATTGGATTCGTTATTACAGGGCGGCAATTGAAGTAATAGGTCTCGAAACGAACGAAAAAACTAAGAGATACGAAAATATTTTAATGTTGTATATTAAAACACCATTAAAGCTATTAATGATTTAAAAAAAGTTTCATCAGAATGACCATCACTTGAACGAAGATGCCACTGTTTACAGTATCTAAGTCAATTGCATTCGTAAGGTGGTTATCTATCTACGAAATATACATGGAATTATTCCCATAAGCATATTCGTTTAAATCCAGGGATATTGCTGTAAAAACTAAATATTAACAATCTTTTTTTAAAAAAATCACCGCTCTAATGAAAAGCACACGTGTGTGAATGATCGCCCTAACGAAAACATACACTAACATTTCTAAATCGTACCTAATGGCATCTAGTAACCACTTATTTTACCATCAATAGCCACCATGCAAATTTGAAACACGCCTGATATGTTTTTTATTTTGTTTTTAAATTTTCAAACTAATGCATTCTGATGGACCGGCTTAATATATACAGTCAACTGAAAAACGATAAGAAGCAATTACTGAATATTCGAAAGAAAATAAATGAAACCAGACAATTTAGCGGGTAAATGTTTAATATAGAATTAAATGCTGTGTTTGAGGCATTATTTTTTGTTGAGCACAAATGTTATGAGGAACCTCACTCTATATGCCGAATAACCACTCAGTCAACAGATATTCGTGCCACGCACAAGAAAAACGCTTATAGTCTCTTGACAGATTGCAATTGGTTTAACATTTCTTTTTCTTTGTATAGAAAAACGGTTAAAGTGTTTTTCCTTAAAATTAAAAAAGGCTTATACTGCGTTTCTCTTTTTGTAAGAATATAAGGCATGTTAGCTATCTTTATTACTTTTATTATTCACATTTAATTACTTTTATTATTCATCTAAATATTTGTCTGGAGCGTTTTGTATTTTTGAAACTGTGGCTGTATTAACAGTTAATTAGGCTTTTTTTTTGCCTAATTCCGTTCCTGTGAGAACAGAACTGGAATTTCAGGAAGTCCCCCAAACCTTAAGGTCCCCGTTTTACCCTACTTTCCCCTACTGGGGTTAGTGACTTTAAGAAGCAGTAGCTATTTTAAGAGAAAGACTGTACCAAGGACGATTATAGGTAGACACTAGACAGACCAGTGTCGAAAGACCGAAACCTCACATCCATTAAGGATCCATGACAAGGGAGGGGACAGACTCTTGAAAAAGCGATTAAAAGATTGCTCTTCTCCAGACTTTTTGCAGACGGGGTAATGAAAGATTCCCGCCACACCTAATAGTTTCCTTAATGGTTTTACTAGACAAGACATCTTGCACACCACATCAGCAACTATGCAATGAAATTTTTCAACTTATTGGTTTTTATTGTTGGAGGTTGGTTTTTATTTTATCAATGGAGCTCATCTGCTAAGCTAAATAACGTGAATCCAGCAATGGGTTTAAATGAGGGTTAAAAAGATAATCCTAAATATAATAAACGCAGGGCTTAATGATACTCTCTGAGAAATTAAATGAGGTCTGGAATAATCGTTTAAGACCGACACTGTTCGATCATGAGGATAAACTCAACGCGAATTTAAAATTTTACTGTGAAACAAATCCCAAAATTACATTTTATTTGCGGGTACTCAATTTTGGAATTAGATATTTGATTTTTAGATCCATATTATCAGGAAGTCCGGAGCAAAACATCCTCTTGAACATGTCTTCTACCGATGCCTAGGAGGCAATTTAATGAAGGTCGAAATTTCTATAAGGGAGAGGGTAATTTTTTTTTGTTAAACTATCAAATTGCCGAAATGCAATCATTTATTACAGTAAATGTAATGAACGTAATATATTAACTAGTCAAAAATTTACTAATCAAAAACTTCCGAAGAATTCCACGCAGTGCGATTACATTAATTTCTACAGGTGCAGTTGATGTGCAGAAAGTAAAATAAAACAATCAAGGTTGCTCAACATTTTTTTTTACAAAAAGGAAATCACTTTAACACCCGATCTCATTCCAAGAAAAACCAAGGTTGTCTCGACTATTACTCATTATTTACGTTAAGAAATTTCCTCAGCGGTATCAGTTAAAGAAGAATAAACGATTATTAACCATTGTAATTATTACTATTGGTGTGTTTGTCTGGATTGGAAATACTCTTATCTGCCAACTTACAAGTAGTAGTTTAAACAGTGATTTATTAAAACTACTCTGCTTGACTTGAACCATTTTAATGTGCAAATACTTTTGAGGGAAAGAAAAACTTCTGCCAACATAAAAGTGGTTCAAAATTTTTATTTTCATTTGAACTTACTTTTAAAAGTCATTTCCCAAAATTTAAAAATAGATTTATCTTCATAAGATCTCCGGAAGAAGTATAATTAGAATTTTTCGATTAGTTCCAAGGGTTTTACTGATTCGGGAAAGCCATTTGGGGAAATCTTCACGAAAATAGACACTAACTAAATAATTAAGTACTATTTTAGTTTTATCCAGGGACTTTTCCTCTTACAGAAACCTATATAAGTCCAAATGTAAATAGGCGGTTTACGGTAAAATGACATTTTCAAATAAATTTCCAAGACATAGCTCAAAATAGGTGACTTTTTAGGCGTGGGAGTTGATATCCTAGCGACTTAAGCAAATAAAAAGTACGTCAGAGTTGGGTACACTGGTGTGTGTTAAGTAAAAATTGTTATGGAAAGGGGGGTTACGAAAAATTTGTGTGCTAATGCTCTTGGCAAAAGGTGTGGGGTTAATGTAGTGTTTATCAACTGGGAAGTGTCACAGTAAAAAGTCTATAATCACTTTCAACCTTAAATCCGACTGCTTTGACAGTAGGGAAATAAAATTTTCTGTAATGTTTTTTTTTTCAATATTAACCCCTTCGGCCCTGAATTTTAAATAAGCAGATAAAAAAATCCGAGTGATTAATTAAATTTGTTGGAAGAAGAGACACACAAGCTGTGTGACGCCTGACTGACGTCACAAGATTATTAGATAAAAGCCTAAATTGTAATGTTTTTGTCGTTTAAAATTTGAACTTAATGAACTATGCCTATATTATTTGACTCTTTGCCCAAATACGCCCACAATGGTTATGGGCCCCAAGCTACAATCCCACGAAAGCTTTCCCTGAATGTCTGCAACATTTCTGGGCCGCTGAAACTTAATTTCGACTGGAACACAGGCCGGAAAGTCAGCTGTTTACGTTCCCAAAACTAGTTCCCAACTACAGGGCTGGAAAGCGGATATAAAGGTTTTGCTGATAGACCGGCAATGCTGGGCCTACGTCTCAGGAGAAATCACGAGCCAGCAAGGGAAAACGAACAGGAAAGCAGAAGTTCCCCCGGGGGGTTGTTTTAATGGGGTTTTTTTTTTTTTGGGGGTGGTTTTATTTTTGGTTTTTTTTTTTTTGGGACCCTCTCCTGTCAAATCATTAGGTGGGAAGTCTTATTTTCTGTCGATAATTGATGAGTACTCTAGATACGTAACGGTTTACGTTATCGAGAAAAAATCTGACGTGTTTAATTGTTTTAAGGAATATCATGCATTTGTTGAGAAGCAGTTAAATAAAGAATTACGCTGCGTTCGATTTGACAACGGATTAGAGTTTGTAAATAGAGAATTTGAACGATATCTGAAAGCATTAGGGATTAAAATAGAAAGAACCTCTATTGAGAGCCCAGAAATGAACTCAATAGCAGAACGCTTTAACAGAACGGCAATTGAAGGCGTTCGAGCTATGCTGCATGACAGCGGTCTACAACTCAGATTTTGGGCTGAAGCATTAAATGCTTTCGTTCATATTTATAATATGTGTGAGCACAAGCTAACTGATGGGTTAACGCCTTTCGAAATTTGGACTGGTCGGAAGCCATCGGTTGGTCATTTCCGAGTATTTGGATCACTAGCATATGCATACATCCCAAAGTCGCGGCGAAATAAATTAAATAATAGAGCCGATATAGGTATTTTGGTAGGTTACGCCAGTAAGACCAAAGGCTATAGGGTTTTTGTCCCAAGTAAAAGGACAGTTGTGGAAACCATACATACAAAAATAGACGAGACTAAAAACGGGGTTAAAACTTTATTCGGACAAAAAACGCGGGAAAACGTGCAATTCTTAGGATTTAACGATTACTCTGAATATGAGGATCAAAGTATTTCAAAAGATAATGAATCTCCAACTGCAATAAGCAAGCCTGATATCGTATCACCTACTTTGGTGGATATAGACTTGTCAAAATGGACGAGATTGGAGAGACCTCGTAATAGAAGTTCACGCATTGATGTCAACTATTATCCGCCATCCGGAATACCACGTTTGAGGTCGCTTAAACAAACTAAAGATTACTGTAAAAAGGAAGGATTAAATTTCGATTCTGCAAAATTTAATTTTAAACCAACAAGTGTGCCCGAGAATATTAAAAATGAGAGTAATCATAGTTCTAGTGGTAGTAACTCGACTAATGAGGATGAAGAATCTGATTTTGTTAATCATGCTGATTTTTTTCAGGCGGAAATTTATAATATTGAGGTTCCAAAGACTTATTATGAGTCTCAAAGAGTACCTGAAAAAGACGAGTGGCGTAAAGCTATGGACGATGAGTTGCATACTATGAACGATCGTAAGGTATGGAAACTAGTTCACCCTCCCAAAGGTAGTAAAATATTAGGCAGTATGTGGGTGTATACCGTAAAAAAGGATGCTGAGGCTAAAATCAAAAGATTTAAAGCTAGGTTAGTGGCACTAGGAAATGCTCAATTAGACTATGCAAGTGTATTTAGCCCAGTGGTTAATTTTTCCTTGGTTAAACTGTTTTTTATTGTATTGGTGTCGTTGCTGGGTTGGGTACATACGCAACTCGACGTGCGGGCAGCCTACCTATACGGTTATCTTAAAGACGAAGTTTACATGAGGCAACCTCCTGGATATGCAATTAAAGGTCAGGAGGATAAAGTGTGCTTATTACAGAGATCTATATACGGACTACATCAGAGTGGTCGCGTGTGGAATGAGGAATTGGATACTATACTAAAAAATTTGGGTTTCAATAATTTTGCATATTGTAATTGTGTATATAAATATGAAAATAGTGTGATTTTATTAGTTTATGTAGATGATTTTGCTCTATTTGGAAAAGATAAAAGTTCTTTAGATTGTGTTATAAAAATGTTAAAAACAAAATTGGATATTGTTGTTCTAGGTGAAATGCGATATCTATTGGGAGTTAATTTTGAGAAAGAAGATGGAAATGTTTATTTGCATCAAAAATCTTACATCAATAAGCTATTGATTAAATTTAAAGATATACCCAGGAGTTTTGTAAACTTACCATTAAAAATACAAACTTTACCCCGAAGGTTAGTGAATGTGAAATAAAAGAGACTGATATTATGAGGAAGTACCCATATAGGTCGTTGATAGGATGCCTTTCTTTTCTGGCAGATAGAAGTCGTCCGGATATCGCATTTGCCGTTAACACAATGTCACAATTTAATAATGGATATACTTACCAACATTGGTTAATAGTGGTTGATTTGCTTAATTATGTATTTAACACCAGAGACTATAGATTGAATTTATCTAATGTAAGCAATTGTAATTTAAGTGGATATTCAGATGCGAGCTGGGGATCAAATCTCACTGGAAGGCACTCAACGAGTGGGTACATAGTTTGTATAGGAGAAGTGGCTTTTTCATGGAAAGCAACTAAGCAGAAGTGCATTGCCCTTAGTTCCATGGAATCTGAATTCGTATCACTTACGGAGTGTGTAAAAGATCTTGTATGGTACCATAAAGTGTTAAGTGAGTTAAAGTTTCTGTCCATGTCAAAACCTGTGTTATACTGTGATAATAAATCTGCAATATATTTTTGTGAAAATAGAATAGAGAATGCTAAAACTAAGCATATTGACATTAGATTGCATTTTATTAGAAAATTACTTAGTGATGAGGATTTCGTCTTAGAATACGTTAACTCTAAATTAAATTTAGCAGATTTATTGACAAAACCACAATATAAAACCAGGTTAAGTTTCTTTGTAGGAAGAATTTTTTGCATCCCCGTGGGGCCGATTGTTGGAAGAAGAGACACACAAGCTGTGTGACGCCTGACTGACGTCACAAGATTATTAGATAAAAGCCTACTACGGACTTGTAAAGGGAAAAAAAGGCTTTTTGACTTGTGAGATGATGTGTGTTCGGGGATGTTCTTCTGATACTTTTTCTAATATCTAAATATGATATGTCTTCTGTTAATTTATTATTTATTCATCGAAGTTAGATGTACCTGAATTGTGAATGTGTTTGTCGATTAAATTGAACTTAATGAACTATGCCTAGTATTATTTGACTCTTTGCCCAAATTACGCCCACAAAATTATATAATGTGTAAATAACTCAAACATTAAGTTTTTCAGCCTTTGGTCAATTGGCAAAG
This sequence comes from Oedothorax gibbosus, assembly GCA_019343175.1. Lineage (NCBI taxonomy): Eukaryota > Metazoa > Arthropoda > Arachnida > Araneae > Linyphiidae > Oedothorax > Oedothorax gibbosus. Next base: position 104,731 of record JAFNEN010000911.1, on the reverse strand, counting down.
TTCTAACAAAAGTCCTAATTAACGGACGTCATGCATTAGAAACTCATTTGTTATGTTCTTTATCATATGTTTGTTCAGTTCATACATTGCAATAGCCTTATATCTGTAAATTTTGCAGACGACCTACTCACTCTGTGGACGAACCATTTTTTCTTCAAACCCTTCTCGTAGAAAAACTTTTTAATACTAAAAAACGACTCGCTAAAATAGTTGTATTTTCTAAAAATGTATGGATTTGAGGTAGATAAATTAAACCAAGCTGTTTGAAATAAAAAATATTTGACACATGCGCAGAAAATGAACAATTACTAACAACACTCATAACTCTTTTTTTTAATTCAATTTTTGGTCTTAAAATTTGCAGATTGTATTATATAGTATACTACTAATTTAATATCAGTCTTTCGCACGCTTAAAAAATAGAAATGACAATGCAATCAAGTCGCATATATTTTAAGTTAAAACCCCAATTTCGAAATTTTATATTATTTAATAGTAATCCTATTTTATAAGTCGTTACCTAAACTAACCAGTTGAGTTACAGTCGAAATATTACTACCCATATGCTCATTAGGCACAGAGAAAAAAAACGATGCATCTATAATATATATATATATATATATATATATATATATATATATATATATATATATATATATATATATATATATATATATATATATATATATATATATATATATATATATATTATAGATGTATCGTTTTGTTTCTCTGTGCCTAATGAGCATATGGGTAGTAATATTTCGACTGTAACTCAACTGGTTAGTTTAGGTAACGACTTATAAAATAGGATTACTATTAAATAATATAAAATCTCGAACACACACATATATATGAGTGTATTATAAAAAAAATGGTATTCTACAATGCGTCCAGATATTAATTAAGCTATGTTTTAAGAGCCTGTCCCCAACATGTTAGTTGGTATCTCCTTAAGTCAAACTCGTTTAAGAAATTTAGCAATAAAAACAAAATGTCGAAACTTCCTGAATTTTTATTTGTGTTATAAGGTGTCAAACTGGACGGCAAAAAAAAGGCGGGCAAGCGAGAATCAGCACTTTAAAGTGAGTTGGTAACATTGGCATCACGGGAAATTCAATGGAATTTGAAATGGTGAACATCAAGCTATGCTACACACGTTTTATGAATTGTAATAGAAAAATCTTTTCTAACTTCTGAAAGAATACTTAGACGTTTAAAAAAGTTAAAATGAAATTAGGCATAGTTACACACAATTTAGCACTTTAGTAACATATCTATGTCCCGAAACATACCCTTTGGATTACATGCATTAAAAACTTTTAAAGAGAAGATACTCCTAGGTTTTAAATTAAAAAAAAACATTTACAAAGCTGGGGATTAAGCTTAAAAACCTAATACCAAACTTGAAATCGATGTTACAAATAATATTGATACGTACAATAAAAGAAGGAGTAATAGTTCCACACAATTTTTGGCGCCTGGGTTCCTGTAAAAAGTATCCGGGTGCCACAACTCAAAAAATAATTTCAAACTTTCCTAAATTTTCCAGGTTTTTCATACAAAAAAAAATCCAGGTACTGATAATGGTTCATTTATGCCGCACTGTTATTGAAGAAGCGAAAGCTAAGGGTGAGAACTTCTAGTACTTAAATTGGATGCCAAACCACTACATAATCTATGCCAGGATTTTATATTTTTTTAAAAGGGTATTTTCAATCGAAAAGTGCCTTTTTTTATATAGTTATATCAGAGTAAAATTATAACCCTGCACTTACGCATCAAACTTATAGGAAAGTGCAATTTTAATAAAACTCTAAATATGAATTTGTAGTTCAAATTAGTTATTGAATATTTTATAAATGGGGGAATTTTCATGCATGCAAACCTTTCAATTTAATCTAGCTGGCCAAAACCTGTTTATCAAACAAGTTTAATACGCAAAGCATTTAAATAATAATAGGTTTTCCTTACCTGCAAAAAAACATTAAAATTCTAAAATATTTCCAGGTTTTTCCCAAAAAAACATTAAAAATTCCTTGACTTTTCCAGTCCAAAAAAAATCCCTGACTTTTGAAGGAATTCCAAGTTTTTCAAATGGGTCGAATCCCTGAGATATTTAATGGGATTGAGTACCCCGAGGGGATTTAATACTCTGAGGACCATTAAAAAGCCATAAAAACTCGACATTTGTAATAAGCATACTGCTCAACACGCTGGACTAACAGTCAATTTTTTTTTAGCATTCCTCTTGAAGAATCACCAGCGTTTTTCAGCGTTTCGATCGTCGTTTTTCAGCTCGAACCTATTTTTTAAATGTTAAAACCCACTAATCCTTCCCCTTAAACTTTTAACAAGCATGTACAAGAAGAAAATTTTTGGTATTTTTATAACTAAGTTTGGAATATCAATTAAAAAAAAGCCTATTTCTATAAACTTGGCTGAACTATATGCACATAAAAAATAACTTAATTTATGTCCATACCGATTTTGAGTTTTTATGATTTTTAAGGTTTATCAGAGCGTCAAACACCCTCAATAAACATTCACCCTCATACCTCATTAAACCACTTTTATAGGGAACCCATAGTTGTAAACGTTTTGCAAAAAAAAATTGTATAAATATTTGGTACGCATCAAATAGTGTGTCTGAGTGAATACCAATTTTAAGCTTTGTAACACGGGCTTAAAGCATAAACTCCGTGTAGGGTACATGTTATAAACTCTTAAACCACCCCTATAAAGAGGGACAACACTAAGAAGAATGTTAGGAACTTTTGGTATTGTTATTTAGGGCGTCAAACAGTACGTCTATGCCGAATTTATATTTCGTGCAATTAATTTTAAATGCGCCCAGAGCATTAAACCTCCCGGAGTACTAGACTCTTTAAAACCCCTTTCAAAGGGAACCTATGCCACCGAAAATTCTTGGAAATTTTACAACTATATTAAGGACAAGGAGAAGTGTGTGTATGCTATATAATTTACAGCTTTGCATCAGTTTTTTTTTAATTTAAAACCCGTAGGGGGTGGGGTGAGCTCCTCTTAAAACTCCATCAAACGCAAACTATACTTTATAGATTTTGGGGCATTTAGTACGTTATTCAACTCACCAAATAGATTGGTATACTTATTTCCAGCTCTACACCATTTTTGCCTAACTTGCCTGGACAACTTTAGACTTCGGAAGTTGCTCAGGCCCAATAACGTGTAAATACAAACTGTCGAAATCGCAGAATAAAATTTTCTGCAACCTTTCCCAACGGATGAACTAGAATGGTCAGACATGAATCCGTAATCAAGTGTTGGAGTTCCTGAAATATTGTCAGAGTTTAACCGTACAAGATGTTCTTCAAGCAATCCCCAAAGAAGAATTTTATTAAGCCATATACGACATGACGTTGTCGATGATGGCCAACAATTTGAAAATCTGGTTAAATAAATGTCGTTGCTAGTGCAGACTTATCGACAAAGACAAAGTGTAACTAAAACAAATTTATATTTTTTAAAAATGTATTAGCTGTTGCACACATATATACCGAAACAATTTAATTTTGTTTTTTACTAAAGAACATTTTCAAGACATAAATTAAGTATTTTTCAGGACACTGTACTTGGGTTTATAGTTCTAAAAATAGCAGGGCTATATAAAATAAAAAGTCCTTAACAGAGTTTAAAATACTTAGACAAGACGACCAATACTTTGCATTAGACAACCAGTGAGTTTTTGGCTAAACGAAGGCTAATTGAACTGGGACCAAAACTGCTTTTACGAAAGGTTATAGTCAGACATCCATACTATAAGTAGAGTTAAAATCAAAGGTTTAAGCTTTGGTACAAGTGAAAACACTTCTAATTACCAATGAGATCATTCCCCGCATTCCCTACTAAAAGTAAGGTAGCCCGTAAACTGTTCTTTAAAAAATAACGAGTGTTTCACCTTTTCGCAAAACTAGTTCAACGTGCAACGGGCTGTTTTGAAAGATGAATGGGGGGAAAAATCAAATACTGATAAATTACATAAGAGAACGTTGCCACAGTAGGAGGTGAGATTGACACATAGGTAAATGTGATTCAAAATTTCAAAATCTAAAACTGGAACGAGCAAATGAACAAAAAAAACCCATAACAACATAATAACGTGAAATAATTTTTATTATAGCTTTGTTATTTTTAATAGTAGTATTAATTCTGATAAGTTTTTTTATTTACATTATGTAAAAAAATAGAAGATGATACCCAGCAAATATCAGATAATAGTTTGTCGGGTATTTAGGGGAGAGTGGAAGCTAATGGGACAAATTTTTATTACACTGCGATGCAAAAGTTTAGACAATGACTTCATTTAGCTGTAAAATTTAGAATTGTGATAGTAGAATTACAAAAAAAACTAAACATAGTAAAAAAATATTTTGAAATGCTATAATTGAAACATAATTGTTTGATTTGCTATAGCAATACTTTTTTTCAGAAAATAAAAATTTGTATGATGCAAAAGTTAAGACACACATACGAGATTATGCTAATTTAAAGTAGATAATGGACTAATTTCGCAATTTTATTGATGAATTGTATTTTTTTCATATGATAAATTACAAAAAACATGATATCCGGTGAACTAAACGGATTCAATAACAATATTGGTTCAATTTTACACCAAACAGACAAAATAGCCACTTTAAATCTTTATTCAAATCATATTTGCTTCAAATGTACAATTTAACATCTCTAAATACGAACCGAATGCCTATCAGTCCATCGCCTTAAAGTTTTTTACGAATTCGTGGATTTAGAGACATGCATTGACCGATTTTCTTAATGAAAAGTGCAGTATTTCCCATATAATGATATAAAATCACAAATTAGCGACATATTGTTCTTTTTTGCACTGTAGTACAATGCAGAGATAGTCACCTCTTCAAAAACGACAAAAAAAAGTCGTCCATTTTAACGTAAATTCACTCCACACCATTACGAAAGTTCCTTCTTTATACTGAAGTTTGAAATATCTTGAGAAAAAACGGTTTCTTTGAACCGGTTACAATTTAACCGGTCCTTTTAGGGCTATTTAAACACGTTCAGTTTAACCGAATATTGAAAAATAAGCTTTTGAAAACACCGTTTTTTCCCCTCAAAAACGAGGAGGAACGTTTATAATGGTGTGGAGGGTATTACGTTGATGAGACAGACTTTTTGGTCGTTTTTGAAGAAGTGACTATCCTATCTGTGCATTGTACTAAAGTTCAAAAAAGAATAATATGTCGCTATTTTGTGATTTTATATGGGAAAGACTGCACTTTTCATCGAGAAAATCGGTCAATGCATGTCTCTAAATCTACGAATTCGTGGCAAAACTTTAAGGTGATGGGCTGGTAGTCATTCAAATCGTATTTAGATACGTTAAATTGTACCATTGAAGCAAATATGATTTGAATAAAGATTTAAAGTGGCTATATTGTCTGTTTGGTGTAAAATTTAACCAATGTTGTTATTAAATCTGTTCAGTTCACCGGATATCGTGTTTTTTTAATTTATCATATAAGCAAAATACAATTCATCAATAAAAATGCGAAATTAGGCCATTATCTACTTTAAATTAGCATAATCTCGTATTTGTGTCTAAACTTTTGCATCATACAAATTTTATTTTATGAAAAAAATTGTTATAGCAAATCAAACAATTATGCTTCAATTAAAGCATTTCAAAATATTTTTTTAATATGTTTAGGAGGTCTTTGTAATTCTACTATCAAAATTCCAAATTTTACAGCTAAATGAAATCATTTTCTAAACTTTTGCATCGCAGTGTATTAACCTGTATTTCAGCAAAAATACAAGAGTTTTAATTTCTTTTTTTACAAGCTCATAAACTGAACATTCGTTTACTTAAAAAGTCATTCGATAGATGTTAAAAATTACCATATTTTAGTTGCTGAGCATTTTAAACAAACATGAAAATGTCCCATTAGCCCCCATATGTGGGATCTAATGGGACAGTGTGCAGGGCTAATGGGACATGGTAAATGTTGCTTTAATTAGAATTTCAAAAATTGGAAAAGGAATCAGATAATGACCTGAAAAAAAAATTTAAGCGATCACTATTTATGTAATGAAATTTTTTATTTTTAAAAAAACAATTATTTCCCTTTGGAAGGTGAAATATCAAAGTTAAAACTCAAAATTGAAGATGCTCCCATAATTTTTGTTGGATCACTGTAAAGAATAATTTTCTAACTAAATCTTCTAAAATTTATCCCAAACTTGTTCTCTTTTTCAGGGTACATGAATTTAAAATGACCGTCTTTATCTTCAAGTAGCTTACCCGGAGTTCAACGCTTCGATTTCAGAAATCAATTCAGCGTAATAAAGAATAGTTTGCTTTCTAGCAAATTTTACAAACAACAAATCATTTATCTTCACCAAGCTCTGTTCATATATAATTAACGAAATTGCAGGTGGAAAAATATATGTCATCAATAAAGCTACTTGAACCACTTATTATACAGCAAAAAAAGTTCAAAAAGTTCAAAATTAAAGTTTTTAAAAGTTTTTGGCAACTTGACTGAATAAGATATTAGAGATTTATATAGATTGTTCCAGATAAGCATACAAATCTAAGTTTATTCGTGTCCCATTTGACCCCACAGTTTCTGTCCTATTAGACCCCACAGTGTTATTATTTATAAATGATCCAACACAAAACCACGTGTATTTGACTACAGTATATGACATATAATATCTTAATCTATGATATGTCTTCTACCTATAATTATAGTTTAATTCATGAAACGTTTTTATTTAATACTTAAAAAGTGTAAAAAAAGATACACTTTTAACTTGCTTTGAATTCTCCAAAACAACAATTCTTCTCTCCACTTCAACACGTGCTTTTAATCTCTAATCTTTGGTTGTTAAAATGTGAAGTATAACTGTTACAATGTTGTTGTTTAGAAATATTTGTAAAAAAGTATATTTTTCTCCGATTTTTTCCCCTTGTCCCATTAGCCCCCACTCTCCCCTATATATTTTTTTTTTGCACGAACCAAATGCTTTATGTAGCAGTTTTTAAAATTTAACGTTTATTTAATACGATGCTAAAAAGACTTCTTCGTTTCATGTTCAAATCATATATATTTTGGTCGAATTCACTATATTGGGTACACAGTAATTCGTTGTAAGTGACGTACTAGTTTCTCATCCAACTCCTAATTGATACGATGCGAAAATGCTATTTTTAAGATGGTAGTGAGAATTACTCTGCAACAGCAATACGCCGCTTGGGATTTCAAATAAGATGTAGGGTTTCAGCTTAGTTAGTAAAGAAGGGTCAAAATCTACATCTTAATAAAATCTCTGGAATTCAGGAATCGCGTCTCCGTACCAATGTTACCATAACAATATCGCTCAAATTAACAAATCCCTCCTATACCACTCAGAGGACGAAGACGACCAAAGTAACAAAAAAGGGGTCGCAGACGTTGAAGAGAAAATAATGGGATCTAGATCAGGAAAAAGCTAGAAACATAAGGATGATATTCTAATTCGATTTAAAAGTCCTATTGGTAATCTTTTTTTTTATTATTATTTGTCTCGCTCTCTCATCCATCTCTGTCCTGTCTCGTCTGGGTATATGCTGCGACGAGGTGGGATTTATGTCCAGCGGCGGAAAAACGATTCGCGACTAAATTAATTAGATTACAAACAGGTGTCACACTTCTACGTAATTTCGAAGAAAAGATTAATATTTTATTTCAAAATTAATTCTTTCCGCCTCTCTAAACAAAACCCTCACCCGAATTGAGTTTTGTACATATATCATACTACTCTTGAACCGAATAATAAAAAGGTGTAATACACAGAGTGGCAATTTTAAAAGAGGCCTCAAACGAATAACGGATTACGCTTTTAGGCTCTTTTAAAATTACCACCCTGCAATTGAAGCAAATTTAGCCGGCCCTCAAAGGTAATTTGACTCCCAAGTATACGATTTCTAAATTTGTGGAACTCGGAACTATTCACTTAAGAAGTCGAAAAAATTTGACTGAATGAAAAGAGACGTGTTTTTTTTAAAAATATATTTTAAGCAATTATTACATTATACTAGGCTAAGCTGGAGCCAAAGTTGCAACATTTCATTGTACAGCCGCGGGGGAGTGTTCGTCCCCACAGCTGTACATGAATAATTCGAAAATATACACCAGTAAAATAAGAATAATTAAAAATTTATAACATAGAATTTATATATTTTAAATGCCACAAAACAAAATGAATCTTTGTTTCTTTGTACACAGATAAGCGAATATTTTAAAGTTTCAATTCTGGAGAAAGATCCCTACATTTGAAGGTCATCATATACGAAGTATGCTAATCAATGATTTGCAGTCTATGAAGTGAATCTTAACCAAATTCAAGCTATACATACTATAATTCAGTTGAACTTGGTTTAAAAAAAACTATACTATTTCATTGTAGGATGGTCAGTGTAAGTAGATAAAACGCTACTCTATCATTACAGACTCTTGAGTGAAGAAATTTTTCTCTCGATACGCTCCAAGTTTCAATCAAAGCGGGTGGGGGAATAGATTCCTAAGAAATTACGGGACAAAAATAAAATCTACAAAAACTTTTATCGAAAGAGACCATTTCTAAAAATCGACCCATGCAATTCCAAGGACAAAAAAAATTGTTCATAGAATTTTCCCATTTCCTGCAAGTGAAACAAAATTCGGAAAAAAAAATTCCCAAATGAGATAAAATAACACGTCAAAGACAAATTCCGACACCAACCCACAATCGAACAAGTTTTTTCTGCTGGCCAAACATAGAGATTGAAACTTTCTAAGTCGAAATATGTGTCAAAAAGAAATGATAAATGAGTTTTAAATAGCTATTATCAAGACTACTATGGAAGCAGGGAGGGGGGTGCGAGTATCTTCTATTTGGAACAAACAAGGGTTCGATTCGAACTCCAATTGAGAGTGTATATCTCCCTTTTATGCTTCCCTGATCTTCGGTGATCCATCGCATGGACAAGCACACGCAAGATTTATATGCACCTCAAAAACAGGGTTTAATTTTTATTTAGACGCTATTTTTTTATAAATTCGATTTGTACTTCTTATCACTATATAAATTTATTTGTAAACAGCAAGAGTGTCCATGAAATAAGCCAGAAAATGCTCAACTTTAATCTGATCATCGCCTAATTCCATAAAAAATTTAAGGAATTGTACCCTCTTGAACCTCTGAGTTCACACCTAAATTTTCTTTTAATGTTGGTTGGAGATATTAAATTTTGAATACTGAAGCTCTATAAGCTTTAATGGCGTTTTCTTCCTGAAAAATACATTCTGTCTAAAATATATGCTTTAAATATAGTAAAGAAATCAGAGTGTTTCGATTAGAATGATTAGATTAACAAGACAGCCAACTAGCCTTATTTTTTATAAAAATGAAATTCCGTAAAGCAGATATTTAACAAATATAAACTATTTTTCAAAACCTAAGAGTTATGAAATAAATAATTTAACAGGAAATTTAGTGACATTAAAAAAAATTGAAAATCTCCGAATTTCTACACGAGATGGGCAAAATCGGGAAAGATGATTTGTTTTATAAAACAATTACCTACAATTTGAGAAAAAAACTAAAGTAAAGTGAATTGGAGAATTAATTTTCATTCATTTTAATTGATATTCAATTTTGTAAATCTTTTAGGTATAAACATACGTTTAATAAAAATTGTTTAAATTAACTTCAGAATGAACCCTTAGCCGGATAAATGAGATGTAGTTTGAGGCATCACACTTATTTGCAATAAGATCTGCAAAAGTGAGTGACATCAGATGAACAAAGAAATTATGATGACTTTTCACTGTTGTATGACATAAACGTAATAAGGAGGCTAAAAACTATTCGAGAGCAAATATGGGTAGTAATTTCGATTTACCAACCATTATAGGACAACTTAAAAACTTTTATCTTCAACAATAAAAAAATGTTTTGATGGATAGGTTTAAAATCAGATCATGCAACCAGATCTGCAAAAAAACATCTTAAAATAGTCATATTTGAAAATAAAAACAATTTTGTTCTGTAAATCAAATCCAATGAAAATGTGACAATTCTATACTAAATTTGAAGAAAAGAGATACAAAGAACTAAACAGTTTCGGCAATTGTTGACTTCTAATATTTGCTAAAAGGGAAGACGAAATTGAAATCTAAGTAGTTTTTTTAAAATATGCATTCGGATATCGTCGGTCCAATAATAAAACCACGAATGTGCAAAAACGCAGGGGACTGGGGCACAGTCTGAATACCAAATTTCGAAGTGTTCGCAAAATGCAAAATATATATATATATATTTTAATTAATGGGTAGTTGAATAGTGATGTTACAAAACATAAACCCTTAAAATAACTTTTTGATGCCTTTATAGTTACGAAAAGTCAACAGATGAAAAATAGCTCGTTTTGGGCGCTATGCAATTAAATTCAAAATACACGCTTAAATTATTTAATTATATATTTTTTGAATTTCTTCGTGTTCTAAAAAAGGACTTTATTTTAGCTGAAAAAATTAAAAAAATAATTTTTTTTAATTAGTTTCTAAAATACCATGTTTTCGCAAATTTAAAAGATTTCAACTATCTTCCTTAAACGTGCTTCAAGTCCCTCATATTTGAATCCCGAATTTTAAAACATTGTGAGCAGTGGTCAGCCAGCTGCTAGAAGTTATGAAAACCAACTCAAATATTGGCACTTCATTTCTAAAACAGAGAGTTTAAACTATCAAATATAAATGCAGCGATAGTTTCTTGTTTTATTTTTTCTCTGTTTATTTGGTCTTAGAACAGTAGTTATGAAACGGTTTTCCATTATTTATTACTTTTAAAAATATTTATAAAAAAAAAGTATTCTTTTGAATAGTGCAAGTCAACAAGTAATTATAACTGTTACACGATGTATTAATTCTTTTTTTTTGTAATCATAGTTTAACTCAATAATTCATTTTATCACTCATTTTAAACCACACAAACTTCATTGTCAAGTTACAGAGAATCTAGAATGATTTTTACATACAACAGTGAACCTGGCTCTGCTATATTATAAATAAAATTGTAACCCCTAGTCTAAACTTCAAAGTTCTAGACAAAGTTTCTTTTAAATAATTAAAACTGCATTTTAAAAAACTAATTAAACTATCAATTAAGGTAACGCTTTAATGATTCTTTTAAACCGTGTTGAAGCGCAAGAAACACAAATGCAATACTACTCGACAATGATTTTATACCGTATATTTTCATAAACTTTTTTTATAACTTAAAATTGGTTAATTCCACAAATTAAATTATGGTAAGGGTTGAAAACCGGTATTAACGAATTTTGAAACGTTTTGATTGAGATATTAAAAAAATGCAAGAATTTAGACCGTTTTTAAGTCTTTTCCAACCACTGTAAGGCGATGTATGGCGTTCAACTGAAGGACATCAACTGTCTTAGTATAATTGAAGTTAAACATTTGTATTCGTGTTATGAAGAGAGAGGGCGACACTAATCCGAAAATATTTAATCAAGTTGGTTGTTTAGTAGCAGTTTGAATGAATTTAGAAAACCATTAAAAAAAATTTTAATGTGTCTTCAAAAGTTTAGTACGACCTTTTCCATTTTTGAACCTTCATTAAATCTACCTTGGTGCATATTTTGCTGTTTAGAATATCTATGTATTTTACATTTAACTTATGATGCAAATTGAAAAATAATTAAAACATTTTATATATTTACTCTTATGAAATGTTAGATTTGTTACTAAAATAAAGAGAAGATATAAATTTAAGATATAAATTTTGATATAGAAATTAATTTCTTTTGGTTAATTGTTGATATCGTTTGCAGTAAGAAACCGTTTTGTAGTTTTCTTGAAATGTAACATTTGGAAAAGATAATATTATTTATTTTTTTATTATTAAAAAGCACCCAATTAACACCAAAATCTAAACCAAATGTGTTTTTGCACATGATTTAGATTTACATGTTCTTAAAAAAGTAATATTTAACAATTATGTATCAACTAGCCATATTAGGATTGATTAACATTGAACAATTATGATGAGGATGAAAATTCTGGAAACTTAATTTTCTTGCCAAATCAGTCCTCAATCTCGCTAAAATAACCACATACATTTTCTTACTACAAGAAAAATTTTAGTTCACAATAAAATAATTTTAATAACACCTTTTCTTTAAGTTGGTATCTTATTTTTAAAACAATAAAATGAGAAGTAGATGTGCTTTAAAGTGTAAATTCTTAATATGGGAAAAGCGACATTAAAATTATAAATTCACAGTTGAAAGAAACTGCAACAATACAATCACTCTGGGGCTAAAAACCTTTTATAAATTAGCCCATATATTGGAGTATACACCTTAACCATTTGTGTGAAGGTAAAAGAAAAACAGCAATGATAAATCATAATGAAATAATATTATATACACAATAAGAAACCAGAAACTGCAAAAAAAATAAATTACGAACTTTGTTAATGAAATAAAAGTGGGTCATATTTGTCCCACTGTCACCCAAAGAATTTTTGCAAAGTAGGTTATATTTATCTTATTAAAAGTTAAGGCAATATTGAATTTTTTTGGGGAAAAATGACTTTCATATATATGCTACTAGCATTATGTCAGACATTTTAGCATCACATTCTCCCATTATTGGACTCATTCAACTGTGGTCTAACGGCCCCCGCACACAAAACTACAAATATTTACACTAGATAGTGCTGATTTACCACTGTAATACTAGATTACAACAAATCACATAACAACATCATCTAGATTACAATAAATATCTTAGTAATATCTTAGTATCTTAGTAAATAACACGGAACTACTTGTTTTTCACCTTGATGTACCTTTTGGTCAGAGGTGCCGATGCCGATCCCCCCCAGAGCTAAAGACGCACCCCCCCCCCTAGAAAATTATTACCCCCCCCCCCCTAAAAAAAACCGGTGAGGATTTTTTATTTATATGGGCAAATGGGAGTACCTAACCAAGGTAGCCTCTAACTACATCTTTACGGTGTATATAGAAAACCTTATATAGTAAAATGATATTTCAAGTACCATCGAATGGGGTAACTTAACTTTATCCCAAGAATTAAAACCCCAGTACTGACTTTCTTCTTAAATATTTTTCTACTGATAGGTCAAAGCAGAGTTGCCCCTAATAATCGAAAAAGGGAAGCACCTTTTGGAATATCTTTTATAATACGGAATTACAAGCTATTTTTAATTTTCCTTTAAAAAGATTTTCTTTACAGCCAAAGCTATCGGAATCTAAATAATTGGTAAAAAATTCCGCTCAAAATTTATGTAATTATATTATTTTTTAAAACAATAAAAATAGCCGGACACGTGATCCATTCAAAAACGGCTTCCAATTCATTCCCTCAATTCTTAATGCATAAAAAAAGTTTATCTTGGTATAGCTTTTTATTTAATACAACACATTTGACATTATCAAACACATCAGAATTATTTTATAATGTTTACAGAGATTGCTTCACTTAAAAAAAACCTAAAATTTAAAAAATTAAAGTTAAATATAACAAAATTCTTACCGTGAAACTCTGAATTGCACTATTTAATTATCTTCAATTACCCAGACCCGTCACATTTGAGACAAGACAAGTATTTTCCTACTGATTCTAAAAAGCAATCATTTAGTTATTTTGGCTTCGAGTCTAATTTGGCGGGAAAAAGTCAAAAATATTATCCGAGGGTCACTAATGCGTAAAAATGTTATACAAAGTTAAGTTCGAAAGATTTATGAGCCAGCTGCAAAATATGGCGGGAATATCTCATTGATTCCATTGGCAAACTATAATGCGAACGTCATCAATTCACCGAAATGTTTTATAAACTGCGTGCGATTTATGAGTGTTTACACTTTGTTACAGTGATCGGATTGTTTATTGGAAATAATTGTCAGAAATCGTATCGTCTGGTAGACGCCAACGAACATAATTTATAACTCCTTTTTTCCCCTGGTGTTACTTTGAATTATGGTTTGCCCATCCCTATTCTTTGAAGGCAAAAATATAAAAAAAAATTGGAGCCACTTTTGATTATCTTGCCACTTTGTGTTTTATTTTAAACCAATAAAAATTCGCCAGAGTACAAGTTCCGAGCCCCCCCCCCCCCCCCCCCCCCGGTGTTGCGTCGGCTGGGGGGGGGGGCAGATAATGAGTAAGAATAAGATTTAGCTGAGTTTTTTTTATCAAGATTGGCTGTTTATTAATAGTTTTTATAAAAAATTCAACCCCCCCCTAAAATTTCAACGACGCAGTCTGCGTCGTTGACCCCCTTTGTAGGCACCCCTGCTTTTGGTAGACATGTGTTGTTGAAATATGTTCTGTAACACTACATGGCTGATTTTGAATACAAGGTCTTATATTTCACCAAAAACAAGGCTAATTTATGATCCAATATAATATCAATTTATGCATAAATGCACTATAGAACATAATAAAAAATGTATATTTCTCAAATAACTTACTTGATGTAAAAAAAAAATAAATCAAAAATCGATAAAAAGCATGTTTCTTACGGGCGAAATCGTCTAAGAACAGGAATGCAGTGTTTAAATTCTATCATTGTCAGAGTTTAAAAACTAGGTTTTTCCTTTAGCAAAACATATATATCTGGGTAAGTAGAGCCAATACAAAAAATTGTTTCAATATACCCCTTGCAGATGTTAGGGGTAAAAACTAAAAAAGTGAATCATATTTGTCCCAGTACCACATTAATAAAGGGTTAAAAAATGAAATTTTATAACTATCAAAAAATCACAGTTTTCATCCTATTGAAGTAACAACACATATCATTTGTATAAATAGCAAAAAAGTCGATTTGAGTCCCCAGCAAAAGCTGCATTTGGGTACAATCAATGAAGTTTAAAATGCAAAGTCTCACAAATATAATCATTAGTGATTGCGGAAGTGCAACAAAGAATTCATGCTATGATATGTTTATAGAATGTTTCATTTTTTTTTAAATAGAAAAGCAATGAATTCAATCTTTTCTGTGCTAATGGAGTGTTTCACTCTAGTGTCTATGACTTTCCTCTTTCGAATTCATTACTCTGCAACTTTTATATACTAAAGGCTATTAAATGAATTACTTTTGTAGTTTTGAATAATAAATGAAATTGTTTGTAAAATAAATTTTAAACTCGAAAATTAATACAATTTTTTTATTATTTGAATTGATATTACTATAAAATTAAATCATTATGTAATTTTTCATTATAAATAATTTAGAATTTATTTTAACTAAGTATTTTGGCAGTAATTAATAATTGAAAATTGACCAGGACAAAAGAAAAATGACAGGCGAAAACGTGTGATACATTTAGCAAGTGTTCTGCAAGTTGAAACCTTATAAATAGTAACAAAATGTAGAAACTTTTTAAGAAATTAGAAATTTAAAAAATGATTCAGAATTTTTATGAATTTTAAAAAGAAAATTCTTACATTTTAATTGTGTAAATAACAAAGTATAAAGGAATTTGAGTTTCAGGGGATAAGATAAATTAAAAGATCAAACATGTTATTTTTTTTACAGTGTGGGACACATCATTGCAATAATGCCACATTGAGAAATCATTATTTTGGATAAAATAAAGGAATTTTTTGCTGAAACGGTTTTAAAACCTATTAATATAAATTGCATATGTGATTCCCATAAAAAAAATTAAATTCACCAAACATATAGTTTATTGCAAAATTTATAGCCATATAAAACACGCTATCTGTTTTCACTGCCTTCAAATACAGAAAAAATATATATTTATTTTTGAAAGGCTTTAATTTTCTGTATGTTCCCGTTGTTATCGTGATTTTTTTTCTCACCTACAATAATATTAAAATATCCGAAACTTTTCACACTCCATTTTGACATTTGTTTCTTTTACAACAGTACAAAACAATACAATGAATAGAATGTATAGTCTGGCTGCCACAACTTAGCATCCCAAATATTTTGATTGTAGAACAGTCCACTTCGAAAAGAGGTAAGGAAGGTTTTGGGCAAGAGTTACTATGTTTGGCGATTAATTGCTTTTATGGGCACATATTTCTTAAGGTTTAGAAACAGATTATCAATTGAAGGGTAAATCGAACTTGCATCGGGTTCACTTTGATATTTCACATCAATAGTTAAGTTATAGCGTCCCTCGGAGTAATTCCTGGTCACAGTCATTTATAAGTTTTAAAACACTAAACAAAATGACAAAAAATCATAGAAGTATACTGTGTAAATATATTCACTGGAATTTGTTACTTAACTACGAGTTTGTTTATTAATTTTGAAATTTTTTTTAAAATGGTTTATTAAATTTCTGTAAAATAATATTAGCCTTTTTATGATACGATTTCTACACAGATCTTGGTCACAACTAAAGTTTTAAAGATTTTTATTTATTTATCTCGGTCACTAATTAACTACAATTATTAAAATTACTTGGGCATTATTGAAAAAATATTAGATGGGCATCACAATGTGCTTATTCCATGCCGGAATTAGTAACCCTAACTACTTTTTTGTTAAAAGAATTTTTAACCCATGTCCTCCACCATTTCTATATACTAATCACACATCATCTAGACATTATCAAATAAACTACAGATATTAGTCGAATAATGATCAAGTCAAGATAAGAAAGAAATACATATATAATCGCTAACTCCCCTACCAGCAATCAACAACAATCCTCTATCGCCTACAACTGATGTGTAGTTCTAGTGTGATACATTATTTACAATCGAAGTAGACCAACAATCCACTCTTCTCGCCAAACGCCTTGGGCTAGCAACCTTTCCTCCTTCCGCTTAAAACCTTAATTCAAAGTAGAATCTTCCACAATCAATATATTTGGGATGCTAAGTTGTGGCAGCCAGACTATAGTTATTTCTTTCAAAATATTTACACAAGTTTGTTGGAAGCATTCAACACTATCTCCTGTTTGTCTTCAATACCGTTAAATATCAACACAAGCCAAGAAGCATTAATCAGTTTATGTCATGATATCTGATGGTACACAGATTCTTTTTCCCTCCATAAATTTAACCAGTTTAGAACACATTGTTACTAGCCTTAGAAATTGAATGGCAAATTTTAAGAGCAATTTGTGCTACTAACTGAAAAAACTAGAAGCAAATGCACACTATCTGGGAGCATTTTTGAGAAAAATATTTATGGGAAAAATGCTATTTTCATGTAATTTATGTGTAAACTCTGAAGATTGAAATAGTTTCCCACATATAGAATCACAGGAATTCCACAATTTCAGGAGAGCTGGAGTTCCTAAATATTAGGAATCACAATTAACGATCGTCGGAGTTTCTAGAATTTACGATTGGAGTATCACATTTTATGTATCGCCTGAGTTTTACGATTTAATGATCTTGGTATAGAGAATTTTGACAAATTTAAGATCCTTAAAGATTTGCGATTTTAAAATGATTATTTTCGGCAAGATCTTCAGAAACCACTTTAAATAATTTATAGTGATATTATAAAAAAATAGTCATAATAACTGCAACTAAATTTAGTTTGAAGTCACAAAATTGTAGGATTTGGTCACATTTTGCTACTAGCGCCCTTAATTCTGAACCCTGGTTGTGACAACATTACCAATTTTTAAACTTGTGGTTCTGTTTACAAAATTTTCAACTCACGAAATCTTGGGATATCTTCATTTTTGCAAAATAACTGCTCGTGAAAATAAGTAACATTTACACAAAATGGAAACAAATTTTAAACTCACCGGTTCTGAAAGCCCCGTTCCATTTAATCCCAGTGTATCCCCTTCATTCCATCCTAATTTTTTAAGCATTTGGAAACCTTTATTAGAATTTGATATACTCCTGCAAAACATATTTTGTACATCAAAAACAAAAAAATTAGCAATTTTATAAAAATATAACTGTATTTTTAACAAAAAAAATGTAAAATTCTTTTATTTTAGAAATACATTAATTAAAAAGAATAATCGAGCCAATAAAACTACAGCATGATCTTAATGTTTTTCAACTAATTATACTGTTGAAAAAATATAATTAAATTTAGCGATCCTTACTGTTAATTTTCTATAACAAATTTACCTTAATAATAATAAAAAAAATCTTGGAAAGGGACCAGAAAAGGATTTAAAAATTTTTAGATCACATATAGTTTGAAAAACATACACTTCATCTGTTTAATTCACTTACTCATGCATAGATGCTGCTTCAGTCTTTTCATAAGGATTTTGACTGCCCACCGTTTTACGCCTTATGTCTGCTTTATCTTCATATTTGATTCCAGATCCACTAGATTTTTTTCCAGGAACATATTCATCCCCCTAAAACAAAAAAAATTGTAAAAGTTTGTGGCACGTTCATAGGTGGTTTTTGACAATCGTAAATTGAATTGGATGAAGTCGTCAATACCGGGCCAGACCCTATATGTTGGTTATATTTTGGAGAATACTAATTTTACAACTAAATTCTTCATATATAAAATGCTGATATGAAGAAATACAAAGTATGAAAGTTATTTTGGTATTCAATTTATTTATATAACTAAAATCTATTGAAGAAAGTGTTAAAAATCCAGTGTATAATAATCAGACGTACTTTGAGCCCATATTTTTTCTTTAGTCTGTTTTTTTCTTCTCGTCTTTCTTTCTCTTTCTCTGCCTTTGTCTTTAGTACAAATGCCGGCTTAGCTAGTTAATAAAAACATTAATTAATATTTTTATTAACAATAGGAACCAAAAAATCTAAAACATTGATTTATAGCATAGTATTTCCATGATTCAATTCAAGTATTTCACAAAAAAACTCCCAACAAAAAATGCGAATATGATCTAATGTGCAAAAGTATTTTTCGTTTGATACCATTCATAAAAGAAAATTAACTATAAAACTTTTATTGTAAAGAACAAAAGGCTGTTGGTTGATGATTAAAAGAATAATAATTGAACACTAAATAAGATAATCATTTTCTATAACACATCATTTTGATCAAATAAAAAAAAGTCTAACATAACTTCTTAAATGATAGAGCAGTATAATTTAAAACTCAACAATTAAATCCACCAAAAAACCTCATCTAAATCCTTTTATGAACCCCATATATTAATGATGCCTTAAAAAGAAATAAGTGTTTACCTTCTTTAGCAGAAATTTCTGCCAATACTTGTCCCGGTTCACATTTGTCACAAGTAAAAAGACCTTCGTGAATATGGAGTAAGAGTTCACATGTTCCTAGAGTCAAGATGTCACCATGATTCAATGTCAAGGGTTCACTTTTTTGTTTGGGCTGCAATAGGATTAGAGTCATTCAAATTGAACTTGGGACATTGTAAAATTAGTTAAAAACTAACATAATTAATGAAAATTATTAATTCGAAGTTTCAACACAAACAAATATTCAGCCTATATTTACATTCTAATTATGCATGCACACTTGCAAAAGCCAGATAGCCTACGTATATTAAATTGCTAGGGAATATGAACTGTAGGAATCAGGGTTTGTACACATATTTTCCCTTAAAAAATAAGGACTTAATTTTTAAAAAAAACTTATAAGGGCCTTCTTTTTTAAGACAAAAAATACATACTAAAATTAGACTGAATTTATGTTTTATTTTATAACTTAATCAAAAATTGCTATTATCTGTTCTGTAATATAACACCACTGTGCCTTGAGAAGTAATTTTCTTTTATTTGATAAACAGATTTTGTTGAATCTTGTTGGATTCACAACATATTTTTTTAATCTTATATTTAAATGATGTTAAACAATAAAACATCACAGGCGTCACTTACATTTTATAACCACGATCATTTGACATTTTAATTAAAACTTACAAGATTTTTATAGCTTTGGCAAATAGAAACTCTTTCTGACTTAGTCAAAAAAAATTTAAATTGTAACTTTCTAAGAACTTTTTTTTAAAAAATATGTTTAAACTAAAAGAAATTGGTATTAAATTATTTTTCAGTTTTCAATTTTTTTTTCAATAACTGATACTTTAGCTAAAGTGTTACCACAGAAAGCCTAATATCATTCACAAAAGTTCCATTTTGACTTCCTAAGTCTTCAATAGTGTATTTCCTGGAGTTGCTATTAAATATTATTTCTGCATGAGCCTGAAAAGATTTTCTATGTTACAAATAAATATTAAGCAATCAACAACAGCAATCTAGCAATAATTTATAGATTCGTTTTACTTTTAAATCCCTTGATTATGGAAAATTAAGTTTAAAGATATACAACATAAAGTTTCATTGACAATAAAACTAAACTAATTACAGATGTAACACTTATAATATATACATATTAAAAAAATTAACATCCACAAAAGGCAATTTTTTAACAACAACTAGAAATTTGCTTTTCATTCATTCATCAGTTTCTATGCACTGAAGACAGGACTTCGTTTAAGTCTCCTGAAATGACTGTATGCTTTTTTTAAGATCTTTTAATCTTTAATTTGCATTTGAATCTGTCTCTATTTTAAAATTCTTAACTTCCAGAGAACACATGCAAAACTTATTTAAAATTTTAATATATTTTTTAGTTTTCATTTTTTATTTTGTAGGGAATTTTGTTACACTTATTGTAAGTTTGAATCAGAGCAAACGAATTTATTACAATATTCCATTTTATACACTAAACTTGATATAAATTAAATAGTCCACATAATAAAGCACACTGACATAAAACCTACTTTGCTAACACCAATTTCGGACACACATATAGTATTAAATTTCTCTCTTCCAATTATTGCACCTGAGCAAGTTATGAGAATAAGAGAACCAATCCTTAGTTTTTCTGATTTTTTAACAATGGCACGAATACATGGAGGACCAAATGATGATGCACCTGAAACAAGAAAGAAGTTATCAAATTTCTCAGTAAGTTGCACAGTCCACTCTTGCTTATCTGGCACATTCAGTGTCAAAAACCTATTGGATTTTCAAAAGAGCAGGCATAAAGAGTGTGGTTGGTCGGCTTTAAAATCCATCACACTGCAGCGTACCTGTTCTATGACAGTCCCTTTTCTATCTTCATTGAGGCTATTGGTAAAGAGCATTCGGGATATTGATAATGGCTCAGGATCATTCTTGGAATTCTGGTTTGTATTAAAACCCTTCTTTGAAGTTTTTTTTTCAACAAATTTTTGAATCACAATTTTTTTACTCATAAACAGCCTCAAACCACTGCTTGTAGTTGCATGAAACATTCTAGTTCATAAAACAAATATCAACCAAGGCCTTTGGTATTTAGAAGGGATTAGGGGCGGCCAGATAAGAAAGTGTGGGTGGCATTGTTATTTTTAATACAGAAGTTAAAAATTAATTTTACGTGAAACTTAAGGGTTTGGGTGGTTTGTTTAAGCAATCTGAAAATTAAATGTTTCTTACATTTGCCAATGTAGGACATTATCCAACACAGCCATAGGGGACCTTGCTCGTCCCTATGCCGGTTCTAAGCCTGGGTAAATTGGGGAAAGTTAGTCATGGGGTAATCACCCAACACTTAAAAAAAATCTGATTAAGAAATCTTAAGAAAACGATAAATCCAGATTGCTCTCTCAAGTTTTAAAATCTTGTTAGTTAAAAATATGGATTTTAAAGAAATAAAAATAAATTTTTAAAAAAAATTATTATTTAAACTTTAATGTACATTAAACCATAATATATAAAAGTTGAAAGTTATATCAGTGGTTTGTAAAATAAAGTTAATTTAATTAAAATCAAACCTCCTCTTCATCGTTATCTAAATCAAAACTGTATCCATAGTTTGCACAGTCCTTTCCACAACTGTTTTTGTAAACTACTAAGCATGGATGTCTGTATCGACGGCAGTGTGGGGATTCAGGGAATGACATATTAAAGTTTTTTGCAAATAATTATATACAAATGCACTCGAAGGAGGTGGTATTTTGCTGCATTTTGTGTTGGGGGTAACCGAGCTATATCAAATCCTTTCTTAGTTGAAACGCAGCATATTTAGTGTTCTTAAGTTGGTGTTACCTTCATAAAGTACCACAATTAATTTACAACTAATTTATACCAAATATTCTTTACCAATATTGTCGGATGACTCAAATTTGCAAACCTATCGCGTAAGGTTTTTGATCTTATTATACTCTTGAAAGCCGAAAATTTACTTTTTTCAAATAGCGAATAATCGTCGCAATAGAGCTAGACAAGGGCTACTAAAGTTTTAAAAGCTTCCTCTTGTATTAGATATTTGAAAAACTTGAATATCTCAACTTAATAATATTTATGGCAGATTACATGTAAAAAGTATTCTTAGTAGAAAGGGTGAAAAGTGGCATTAAAATATCCACATCATCAGCTACTACAGTTACTTGCCTTTCTTGTGCTTTTTTAATTCTTCCTTGACGATTACTGTATTTGTAACAAATTCTACATGAACAACGGAGAGAGAGAGAATGGCCACTTTCTTTCAAATAGCTTTCTCTAATATATTGCAAAATCGTCGTTTTAGCAATTGGAAATAAATATGTATTTCTTCACATTTATTTGTGATTTTTCATCAAATACAATTAGAATTACAACGTATGTCTTTTTTATGCGTAATTTAAGGAGGAGGCTGCACCATACACCTTTGTTTGGTTTTTCATACCCATCAAAAACTATTACAACTTTTTAATAAATTATGTTGACATTATACTAGTATTGACTTGTGATATCCCCAAATGTTGTAGAAGTGGTCCACATGAATTAATGTGCCATTATCAAGAACGTAAGAAGTTCTTTGCTAAGCACAAGGAGACTGTTGAATTTTATTGTTATCAATGGAATCTAATAAGTTTGCGAAATATTTGTCCGTTTTCCTCATTTTCCGAGTGTTATGGTAAAATAATGAAGTTTGTAATACATAGATAACTCGTAATTGAAAAACTTTATTTTTCTAGTACTATATTATCCAAGGAGATCAGCAAATCCTTTGTTCCATAGTTTCATCATAACTGCTTAGTCGGTTTTCAATAAAGTTCCATCTCTAAAAGGTTTGTTAGTTTATTTTGAATATCTCTTCCAATCATGTCACGTTGGCCTTGTCTGCACTATCTGTTATTTTATTTAAATATATTCCACAAAACACATGAAGAGTTAGTAAGTGGACTGTGATCTAAAAAATTGACAAAATCTTTCGTCATCCTTGCATCAGTTATATCAACGGAAAACACTGGTCAGAAAACTCATTGCATAAGTTAGTTCACTGCATTTCGAATGTTTTAAAATCCAGGTTTCATGTTGACTTTCAGTCATTCTTTGTCCATTCTCTTAGTACATTTCATGAGAGTTTGTTCAATATTGCTTATTATTAGGGACACCATTCTTTGAATCATGGCTTTTAGTCGCAAAGTAGCAAACTTTTGTTGGACATCTCAATAATAACAAGGGATGGTTCCGTCGTTTGCATTGATATTTTTCGGACGTTTTCTCATCGTTTACTTCCAAAATCATGCTTGTAAATATTTTTAGTTTTGAAACCACTATCATATTCTTTGTCAGCATAAAATTTCCTTTAATTTGATACCAAACTCGACTTATTATGGTTTATTGTGATTTTTTTTAAAAAATTTATATTTTTTCAAGATGGCGGCCAAAAAAACATAGTTGTCGCGACAGTACAAGTTGCGAATTTTTAGTATGTTCATTAGAAGCATGTTACCTACCATTTGCAACAAGAATAGTTTATGTTTCAATTTTTTCTACTCCTAAGTCTATTTCGACTGTACTAAATAAGTGATTCTGGAATTAATACTAGAGGTTTAATTTTTACTAAGACTGTCCAAATTCTCGCATATGCAGATGACATTGTGATAATTTGCAGAACAAACAACGCACTGTGTGAGGCATTCATTCTATTGACACCCTAAACAGCCAAAATGCACTTGCACAAAAACGAAGAAAATACCAAATATCTGTTAGTGCCTAAAGTAAAGCATCGACAAACATCAAATATCAAAAAATTGCACATTTCAAGTTTAGGGTGGTTGATAACTTCATTTACCTTGGGTCAAATGTCGATGCTCAAAATAATTTAGACTCAGAAATTAGAAGACGCATTACTGTGGCTAACCGCTGTCTTAATGGCCTGAAATTATTTATAATTAAACTAGACAAAACTGGTCCTTTATAAATCCATTATAGGACCAGTTGCTACATATGGCTCTGAAACCTGGACACTTACCAAATACCAAATAAATCAGCTTAGTATTTTTGAATTTGGTGCAGTCAATATTGATGGACTGTGGAAACATAGATACAACAATGAACTATATAACTTAGATAAGGAAATTGACAATGATTGACATTGACAACAATCTAGTCGATCTAGATCATAATAACAACAACACAGATCAGAATAAGTAACAACAACACAGGAAATTAACATTGTAAAGTTTTTGAAAATTCAATGAAGGAAATTTGCAGGACATTTCTGCAGAATGCAGCCCTCCGCTTAACTTATAGAATTTTTAACTACAAGGTAATAGGAACTAGAGCAAGGCACAGACCCAAATTAAGATGGACAGACTGCATCACAAAAGACTTTCAAATTTTGAAGATAAGAAATTGGCAAACCATCGCTAAGAAGAGAGCGGAATGGAAGCGAATTCTGGAGAAGGCCCTGGCCCACGATGGGCTGTCGTGCCGAAGGACATCCAGCATTCAGTAAAAATTGTACAGGAAAAAATTTCAAAAGCAAAGGGAAAAAAGGACACCAGGCTAACCAAATTTTACTATGAATGTTTTGAAAACACTCAAAATAAAAATCCTGAAACTGTCTTTGGCAAGTCTTATTACATTCCACAAATTAGCTATATATGAAATCCGAATTTCCAGGTTTATCCCAAATGCAAATACTACTCCTACTGGTAATATTATATTGCACATAAAGTGTAGCTGTTCCATTCTTACTTTCTGAGGAACTGTCGCTTTCAGAATCGCTGTCAGAAGTTGATAAAATTTCTCCTTCTTCAAGAGAGTCCCGACTATCCTCTGTATTATTTTGAATCAATTCAGAATTATCTTTAAGATAATCGTCACTTTTTACAGAACTGAACACCTGAAAAAACAAACGAAAATATTTAATGCATGCATTTCTTCGAAAATATGACTAAGATATTGACTTAATAATAGGAAGATAAACTTTGTACAATAAGTTTAAAATCTGCAGCATAAGCAATTAAGGTTTCTATACATAATAACGCATTTTATAGGTTTTATAATATCAAGAATTTTTTATAATCCTGAGCTATTTGAACATCAAAAAACAGAACTTTTGTTTGCTAAAAATGTGGTATGAAAAGATACCATAAGAAATAAAAAATCGAATTATGCTACCGAAAAGAATAGGTAGCAATATCATACTAACTCAATTATAGCACAAGTCTTAAATTGGCGAATGCAAAAATTAGGCTACAAGAAGCTGATCAATAACTTTTACTCAATAAAATACAATGAAAATAAAAAAACATTTCAGAAAAATCTCCTAGAAAACCCTATTTTTGACCCTGCCTAACTTTAACACATACAGTGTTATACAATCTGAATGGAACATAAAGGTGAACTAAGAACTTGCAGAGCATGGCATTAGAATTTTACTTTAATGTGTTACTTTTTAAACATTTTAGATCGTTTAAATTCGATTTTTTCTTAAATATATTGAAGCCGTAGTTGAGAACTAATAAATATAGAATTATTTTCCAGTCTTTTATTTAATTAAGCAAGCCAAATTTTTTTTGCATTATATTAATGAGTCAAATGTTATTAAAAAGCATCACCTAGCACTGAATATTTTATAATGGCCAATATATAAGGCCTAGTATATATTTTATATACATGTTGTTGTTATCGTGTCCATGTAAAGCTATTACTATAGAGGGATTTATATATGGGAAATTTGTACAATAAAAATTGTAAACTTAATCACTGATTTTAGCACATATTTTAGAATTTATTGAAATTTTAAATATTGAATCATTCATTTTAATAAAAATAAATTGTTTTTACAAAACACATGTAAAAGCTTACCTTCTTCCTCCACTGTTTCTTTTTATAGTTTTTCTTCTTATGATGATATTTGGGAATTAAGCTCATAGATGCTGCTTCATCAGCTTTGCAATAAAATTCATAGGACCCAGTTTCTTCAATGTACAAGTAATATGTTGCCGTGTGAGGATCATACAACAATTTTTTTACCTATAATTGTAATAAATAAGTTAAATTTCACTTTAATATTTACTTTTCACACTTTTTCATTCTTTTAATTTTTTCAGAATATATTAAAGCAGTAGTTGAGTATCCATAAACATCAAATTCATTTCCAGCCTTTTATCAAATTAAGCAAGAAGAATTTTTGCTTTTAATTTGTTCATTAGTTTGATCAAATGATTTTTAAAAAAACCCATCACACAGTAAAAACTTAATATTTCATAAAGAACATCAAAAGAGGCTGTTATAAAGAACATGCTGTTATAAAGAACATCAAAAGAGGCATATTATATATATTTACATGATACCAATTTGTCAAATTAATAATGTAAAGTTAATTCATGATTTATGATTATTATTATGTACTGAACTGCAAGATATTGAACAGTTCAAAACTTATTGTGCTGTTGCAATTAATACATATACAGTAAAACTTCTACAAAACACCAACTCTATTAAGCGACCACCTCTGCAAACGGGCAATTTTTCAAGGCACCGATTTTTCCCCCATACACTTAATGTTAAAAATACCCCTCTCGAACGGACCAGACATACCTCCAGTTACGACCAGAATTCGGGTCATATCCAGATAGAGGTGGTTACTGCATCATTTATCGAAAAATTCATTTGCAATTTACTCTAAAGAACTCTCAACATGTCTAAGAAACGGGTGCTTTTAAGTTTGGAGTAGCGGATTGAAGTGATAGAGTTGCATGAAAAAGGCAAATCGGAGCGAAAGTTAGCGGATTTATTTAACTGTGGAAAAACTCAAATCAACAAAATCATTAAAGAAAAGGAGAATATCAGTAAAGAATGTGAAGAATTCAAGTTCAGAGGCGTCAAGAAAATGAGGACAGAAAAATTTGCAGACATTAACGAAGCGCTTTTGGAATGTTTTAAAAATGCCTGGACTAAAAATATTCCAATAAGCGGAACCCTAATGAAAGAAAAAGCCTTAGAGATAGCAGATGCCTTAGGAGTAAAAGACTTCAACGCAAGCAACGGATGGCTCGACAAGTTTAGGACTAAAAACAATATTGTGTTCCGAGCATTGTGTGGAGAAGCTGCCGATGAGGACGAGAATGTCTGTGATGACTGGCAAACAAGACTTCCATTTCTCTCAGCCGGATATGATGACCGTGACATTTTTAATATGGATGAAACTGGACTTTTTTTAAATGCTCTCCCTAATAAGAGCATGATGCTCAAGTTGGCAGACTCAAAAGAAGGAAAACAGGCTAAAGAAAGAATGACCATAGCTTTTTGTGTGAGCGCAACAGGGGGAAAAATGAAACCTCTAATGATATGGAGGTCCAAGAACTCGCGATGATTTAAAGGAAAGGACATAGCAAAGCTTGGTGTTCAGTGGAAGTCAAACCACAAGGCCTGAATGACTTCTGCAGAATGGTAAAAGAAGGAAGAAACGTGCTCCTCATTTTAGACAATGCAACCTGCCACAAGCATCAAGCTGTGTTGAAAAATGTTAAACTGTTGTTTTTGTCGCCGAACGCCACCTCCAAACTTTAACCCCTAGACCATGGCGTCATAAAATGGTTTAAGTTAGAATATCGACGATACGTTTTGCGATCGATAATTGCTAGAATAGAGGAAAGTGAAGGTGCGACTGAGCTTGCTAAAACAATAACAGTTGCCAACGCCGTGGAACGGACCAAACGCGCTTGGAAGGACTTGGATGCCGACTTAGTGATAAAATGTTTTGCGAGTTGTGGGCTCACTAATACTGAATTGGAAAAACAAATTCTTCCTTTTGATAACTGTGATGCTATTGGTGAAATAGAGGAACTTTCACAACTTGCTGGGATGGAGTATGATCCGGAGTCTCTGGAGTGCGAGGATACCCTAGAATGTTTTGATTACCTCGAAGAAAATTGGGAAGAACGCCTAATACAGGATGCTATTGCCCAAGGTAAGTGTGCACATTTTTCTCTTTTAATCGTTATGCTTGAACAATTTTTAAATAGATTTCATAATGCCAAATTTGCAAAACATGAAAGACGTTTCTATAAATAGTCTTTTTGCATAACTTAAAAACAAATTGGAAAATGAAGTAATTTCCGAAAAATCAAAAAAAAATGAGACAAGTAGAGATTACCTCTTATTTTAAAAGATTGTAACTTGTTTTTCTACATATTAATTAAAATAAATAAATAAAATAATGAAGATTGAATACTTTTTTAATTTTTACTTCTAAACCATTGTTTATAAAATTTATTTGGATATTTAAGCAGCCCAGTGATGATACCTCTCAAAGAGACCATCCCCCCTCAACGACCGATTTTCCTCAGAACGGAGAGTGGTCGCTCCCGAGAAGTTTTACTGTACAATTTTTAATTGTAAAAAAGGATACGAGCTGAAAAAAAAAGCTAGCATCTTCCATTGTTCTTTTACAAATCTCATCAATATTCAAATTCTTTTGGAAAAGTAAATAGCTGTTAGAATGAGTTATATATTGAATTAATAAAATGTAGCCCTACTGGATCATAATAATGTCCTGTAGATGGACTATAATACATTGCACTCTTTTCATCATAAATGTAGTCCGACAATCCAGATGTTTGTTCAGCTACATTTCTAACCAAATCTTGAATTGTTGCCTGAAAAAATATATAACAAACAGTATATTAGAGTTCAACTAAATAAAGAAAATATTAAACAAAATTGGACTTTAAATAACACTCATACATTACTTCCTTCTGTTGGTTTCCAATCTTTAGAGAATCCTTCGCATACTAAAATTATTAAATACAGAGTTAGATTCAC
This sequence comes from Oedothorax gibbosus, assembly GCA_019343175.1. NCBI lineage: Eukaryota > Metazoa > Arthropoda > Arachnida > Araneae > Linyphiidae > Oedothorax > Oedothorax gibbosus. The sequence continues at coordinate 75,638 of JAFNEN010000911.1, read as the reverse complement.
ACTATTATTTAAAAAACAAGGCATGAGTATAATACAAATAATAATGAAATAAGAATAAGGTTTTGTTCTTAGCTATAATACTCAAATATAGCTTAAAATGAACTTATATTAGTAATCTGCATTACTTCATACAAACTATAGTTCATTTACCTTTTTTAAAAAAAGAAGAAACAATTAACAACATTCATTATTTTTATTAAAACAACATTCTTACATGCATCATCCAAAATTTCTTTTCTTTCGGAGACAGTTTCTACTTGCAAGAAGTTGTGACTGAACTGAAAAATACATAATATCATTTATTAACTTTATGAATAAATGTATATAAACATTGAAATTTGAGAAAAATGGCAATAATAAAATACAATAGCTAAATTCTACAATTTCTTATGTTATTATTGATTTTTCTTTTATCTTTGTCAGTTATTATTAAAAATTAACATAAATCATGTAACACAAATTTTATTTATTTTAAAATACATTAAATCAGCTTTTACATCAATTTAACTGAAACAAATTAAAATTATAATACAATATTTATAAAAGCAAAACAAATAATAAGATATAATAATTGGGTGTGGTTTTTTTTTAAATTTTGGTTTATTTTTAAAGAAACATGTATTTAGCTGGGCAGACAGCAGATGCAAGCACGTTCTTTATTTGTACTAGCAAGAAGGTTAAAATTAACTCTTACTTTATCATTGTGTGTCGAGCCGAATTCATTATCACAAATGTTTAAGTCACTGACTTTATCTAACACAGAATCACAATCATCTTTTACAAGTTCATCAGAAGCACTCGTTCCACAAAGTTCATATTCTCCCTTGGTATAATTGTAACTGTAGTAGGAGCGAGTTTGTGGCAGGTAGAAAAGACCAGATTTCTGAAATATAATTTTATTATTGTAGCAAAAACAAGAAGTAATGAATTAGTCTACTTTAAAATCACTACCTAATAAAAAATAGTCCAATTTACAATCACAATAATTCTCATAGAAATTCTTGTAGTACTGATAAACAATTTTTAGAGAAATACAGTTATGGGGCAGCTTACCTATATAGTATAGTTATAACATTGATATGTATTTAACTACTGATCCAATTCGGTCAGAAATAAACAAGAATCCTTATTATATTCCATTCAAAATTAACCTTTCTGTAGTGTAAGTCACGTGTGTAAAAAGTGATTATAACTACAACTTTTAACATTAAATGAAAAAAAAGTAGCGGAATAGCTGATCTACACTTATTAAAACCAAAGAATGCAATACACTTTATTTAAGTTGATTTATTTTTCAAATTTAAAAAGTTTGTTAGCTCCTCTTAAATTGTGTCTTACACTACAGTTGCATGGAATTAGCATAAACATGACTATTGCTACTAAAAATAAACTAGTTAAAACTAGTATTAACTATTTGATCAGAATTCATTCAATTTAGTAAAAATTAAACGAAATATAAACATAACTATTTCAAAACATAACTTATAACAGGTTTTTTTTAATTAAATATCTTTTATAATACATACATGATCATAATAATACCCCGTAGAAGGACAATAATACATCTTTAAATTTGCATCATAGATGTAATCTGATGTATTTTCATTTTCAGAAGTGATCTAGAAAACAGTCACATTTTTAATGCAAATTATTTAATTAGGCAGAGCAGGTAGTACACATTTACAGTTTTAAAAAGGATTCAGAATACTTGAAGAATTGTATTTAAAATAAAAGGTTAAAAAATTATTGACTATATATCTCAGACTCATCAGAGAATTAACCAATTTCTAGAACCAACAAAAACTAATCCTATACCTTTTTAACACCTTACAGTGAGGTGTTACACTCAGTGAGCTAGGCAGAAGATAGAGATGCTTGACAAAAAACAAATTGAAGCTGTCAGAAAGTCGCCAAACAACCCTGGTAAGCCCAAACAAACCCTTCACTTTTTGTTAGTTTATGCTGAAAATCATCATATTATTAATTAAAAAGTGTTAATTTAAAATCAAAATATGAATAGATGCACAATTGTAGGTTGTAGCACGAGATACAAATTTATACAAGATGGTAGTAATTTCCTTCACATGTAAGAAAAATGAGTTGTAATTACAGGTTTTATTAGAATAAAAATCGTCAAGTCGATGTAGCAAGCCTATCCAAACTGCAGTGTAGAATAGCGCTAAATACTTTGCCGAGAGCATTTGTTTAGGCTTACTACAAAGCGATCAACGGCTTCACTTGGTAAAAAGGATTTTGTATTGGTTTTTGCCTGGCAGCAATCTTCTTTTGATTACACCTCCTACACTGTGCAGAATAACTGCACAATACTTATGATGTCCTCATTAACTACATTCTAATTCATTCTTATAAAACTAATTTTCTCTTCTCCTTTATGGTTTTCTTAAATAATATAGAAATAGAGATGAGGCCCAGTGGCTAAGTGGTTGGGCTATCCACTGCCGTGCCGCAGGTACATGGTTTGAATCCCGGATTAGGCAAGGTTCAACCCTCCTTTCATCCCTTAAGTGGACCGATAAAATGACGACACCAAGCATGTCTTAGTACAAAACACTAGAGTTTCTGCATGCGGCTGACCACCTGACCAGAACCAATGCTTTGCACTCCCAGAATCTTCAGTCAGGAGAGCTGAAATGGCTGAACAGTAGGCCTTAGTCCACTGTGATGTAACACTAACTGAGTAAAGTTTAATAGAGAAACATGCATAGGTTAATATATATTTTTTTATGTGTGGTTACGTGCTGATGTAGTACAACTTTTCAACTCATGTTCTTTGTAGGAAATCTGTATTCTTATAGTTTGGGCAAGAATTTTGTTATATTGGGAAACTAAAATGTCATAAAAAATAAAACTCATAATTAATATTTGAAAAATACTTACATTGTTATTGCTTGCATTTCTGGAGTTTTCGATGTTTGAATCACCTGTAAGCCAAATAATATTGAAATATATCAGAAACACATCAACTCTTATATCTAAAATAACTCTAACACAGTTGAAAAAAAAAACATTGTTTGTTTTAGAGGTAAACTACAGTGCATAATTAACGTAATCCAGTGAATTTTTTTGTGCAAAAATAGATTTAGAATCCCATACTATTTGGACAGATTCTACCAACTCTCTGTTGTTACAAAACACTGTTTTAATTATAATCATTTTATTTTAATATTGAACTGTGTATTATAATAATTAATGTATAATAATTTTTAAGGTACTTGTAATGCATGTTAATATTGCAGATGTACACTATGTCTCTGGGTCCTGGGACAACATTTAAAGTAAAATGTTTTTGGATAGAAATCTATATCTTGTCAACGGCACTTTACTTTTCATTTCCCATAATTTTCATAGAAACAAGCACAAATGAAGAATGGCAGCAACCCTATAGATAGATTCAGTTAAAATTTGCTGTCTTTTGGCGAGAAACAATGTAGTTTATTTATAGAAAAGCAGAAAACTGTTAATTATAAAGCCTCTTACTACAATTATTTTTAAAAGGGAATATCAAGTGAATATATTATTAAATAGTATGTGTAGTATGATATGTGTAGATGAATTTTAACTGTAATGTTTAATGGCAATTTTTGGATAACAGATTTTGTTTCGTTTTTATTTAAGACTACTGATCAAAATATTTGGCACTAAATAAATAAACACAAGCAAATAAATTCCAACTTATTACATTCACCTTCACAAATAAAATTACTCTTTAAAGTTTCATAATAAACTTTATCTTTGTTTTCAGTTTTATCCTTTACTGATAAAGTATTATCAGTATTTTCTACAATATCAAGTTTCCACTCTTCTTTAACTGGGCAATTTTTGCACATTTTTGCTTGAGTTTCATAGTCCAGCAAAAATGATTTTAACTTCTTTATTAGAGCTTGTAATTTTTTAATTTCGCAGTCTTTTTCATTCAAAACAGATTCCAGATTAGCGCACTCTTCACAAGTATTCCGTTCAGTTGTATTCATTTTTTACTGTTAAATTACAAAATTATTTTTTAATACTTAATTTTTTTTATTTTGACTTTTATGCTATATTTAAAAACTAAAACACAATCTTAATGTTTTGTTTGTAAATAAACCAGATTCAGATTAGTTACAGTTAAAAAACAAATAACCATAATGAAATATATATAATGGTGTGTTCCAATGGTGTGTTCACATTGGGACAAGCTTTTTTTCAAAATATGCAATAGCGAAAGGTTTTTATCGTTAAACCAAAAGTTTTTCCCAAAACGAATGCGTGTGGATATTTTTTTTAGAAACTCTGTGATAGCGCTTTCTGACAGCAATGTTTGAAGGAGAAAATATTTAAAAATTGACAAAAAAAATTATTGGAATTTTTATGTGTAATTATAAATTTTTAAAGGATTTTAGTTAAAATTTTACCTAAAAATGGCCTTTGACCAGAACACGACAACTAAAAACTATATTTAAATTCTGTAAATTGGAAACAAATAATTGTGTTAGGTCATAAACCACTCTTGGGGCCGTAGTGAGCCTAGTGGTCAGCGTCTCGGTCTCGGGATCGAAAGGTCCTGCGATCGAGTCCCGGTACCACTGAAGACCTACCGAGTATATGCGGAGTACGTGCTCGTTAAATCTGTTGGGTCCGAAAGTCCTCTAAGTTCCCATACCAAATCAATACCTCTGGGGGTGACAAGCCAATTCTGGGGGTCCTCTAGTTGGCCTATGTCTCTAAAAATTAGATGGATCCACTTATGTGTGTGTGTGTTCTGTGTTGTCTGTTGTGTCTGTCTTACTTGACGAAGGTTTATAAGCGGGTCGCTGACCAAGCACACAAACCTGAATATATATGTCTACCAACCAACCAACCACTCTTAGATGTGCCTTAAAATTGACATGCTCCATTTTCATTTAAAGTTAAAATAATCAATCTATATTCTATAATAATAATATTTGCTGTTTTTTCAATTTCAAATACACGCAAAATCAAATTATTGCAAATTATGACTTTGACCAAAGTCCAAAACCTTCATTTACTTTTTGAGTATATGTAAAAAAAAATGAGACAATTTGAAGCTATAGCTTTGGAGAAAATGTGTTTTGCGATAAAGATATAAAGTCATAGAAATTTTGGTTTGAGAAACAACAAAATGTAATTCAGATAGAAATTTTAAGAAAATAATTTCTTAACTGCTAATTACATTTAACTCATTTAATCCGTTGATAAACACACAAATATATTTTCAAGACCATATTTCATCTTTTATTTGCAATTTTATAATATATATTTTTTTAAGTACCACTGTTAGGAAACTTGTCAGGGCAATGCTAACTAAAACAGTGAAAACTTTTTTTTTATATTTACACTATCACCAAAATTGTTGATGATTTATGAAGAAAATAAATTACGTTTTTAAATAATCCACAAACACATAAAAATGAAATTTGACCAAACTTCGTGTGTTGTAAGATATACGGTTACCTTTAAAAAAATTGCTGCACATTATTAAGTTTTTTGTTTAGAAATCCGATGTTACTTTTATACAATAATAAACGATAATTGCATTGTAGATCTTAGAAAGAAATATTAATGGGTCCTTATCTATTTCTAAATCTGCTTTTTCATCCACACTTTCTCCAACTTTAGTAAATTTCTCGGTGCGGTCTTTCCCCAAAAAAGACAATCGCAAATCATCAAATTGGACTTTTGACGATGAATCTGAAGACAACTGAAAGCATGAAAATGGTATTTGAATGCATAAAAATTAAAATTAATGCTTTGTTTTAATATTTAATGGTCAATTTTTTTGTATTACAACAATATGACTACGACATATTATTATTATTTTTTTAAATTAACTTTTATTTTTTAAAAAATCGCAAATAATTTTTTCATACTTTTATGCTTGGCTAAAATTTTTATCATTATTTGATTAGTTTACAGTCGTGGAACATAGTAGAAAATATCTCCCAAAGGCGAAAATGAAAACAGACACGCGCCGTCAAATGAGATTGACAACAATTTACAAAGTATAAACTCTCCATTACTGCATAAATATTCACTTACATATTAAACTCAAGTGCTTTTATAAAATTATTTTTAATTTTAGCTCACTTTGAAATTTCTTTAAAATTAAAAATTTCCATAAATCCTATGCTTACAACAATGCGCAGTCGTCACTTGACCAGGGTTCTAAAATACGAGGCGTTATTGGCTGTGTTAAAGCTCCTGAAGGAGGCTAGAAATAGGCAGCCGGAAACGATTACCTTACCTTACAATGCGCAATGCTATTCCTATAGGCGCGTTCACATGTGCTGGGAAATTGCATAGAGTTAGGAAGGAGAGGTAGAGGGGTCTATGAATTCAAATGGTTTGAAGCAGGGATGTCAGGTTTTTCGAGCTACTGCGCATCCAATACTGGCACTGAGGTATCCAATACTGGCAAGATGCACCGCTCTAGCCGTGTTTGGAGCTACTGCGCATAACATAGTGACCGAAACTGGCACTGAGGTATCCCGAGATGCACCGCTCTAGCCTGCTTCATTTGTGCGCTACTGCGCATATTGTGCGCTACTGCGCCCGTTCTCATGCAGAGCAAATGCCGGCTATCGGGAAAGAAAATCCCTCTGTAGGGAAAATTGCGGTTGCGAAAATGTACCCACTGCCTGGGTAGTAAAGATTTCATTACCCCCCCATGATGCATTTCGGCTTTGGTGATCACTCACAACAAAAGCAAAAATGGCGAGCAAGTGGACCCATGCTGAAGTCGTTTTTATTAGCTTCGTATGACCATAAATATCTTTCTGGGAAGGCCAATTGTAAAGTGGAGTTTATTACTTTGGAAATCAAATGAATCCAGTTTTGTATTCGCAACAACCTCCTACTTTCTTCATCATCAATAAAATCGATAGATGTCTGTCCACGAATTTTTAACAAAAGAATTGTTTTTAGTAATTCTTGCAACGACATCGCTAACAAAGAAACGTTAAAAAGAACACAAGGACAAGATCTCGAAGCTCGAGCACCAAATCAAAACAAGCAAACAGGATGTGACGTACCCATACGTCATTTCCGGAATGCCGGCTAATACATGTGAACGGGGTTATAAAGTTTCACGAGATTGCCGGCTAAAGGCCATATCACACGAGAGATTTTTCCCCAACCCAACCCTCAACCCAACTTCTGTTCGAACCATGATTGGTGGAAATTGCCACGTGCTATGACGTAGGCGTTGGAGAAATTTTCTACAACTCTGTCGTTTCATCGCGACGGAGTTGATCAACTTGGTCCCAACAACCAATCAGGTGAATCGGTGACTGTCGCTACACTGACGTCACGACTCTGTTTTGGTTGAAGCCAAATCTTCAGGTCATATTGCGCCAAATTGCCAAGCTGTTGTTTATTTATTTTACATGCACGATATTTTGATTTTCAATCTAAAGTATAATAAGCTATTTGACACAAAGAGGAAATAAACACATATCTTGACATATCTTCTTATTTTTTCGATAAAAAATTTTGAAAAGTTGAGGGTTTTTTTTAAACGGAAATTGTTACTTAGGGCCAATTCCACACAAGATTTAGTTATATATCTTAGAAAAAAATCCTTAGCACAGCTTTTAGTTCAACTTTAATTGTAAGAAAAAAGCTACTTTTTAAGGACTTTCTTACGTTAATTCAATAATTTTATATATCATTTGCTATAATATGTAAAGTAGATGGGTAAAATTGCCCCTTTTGTTCTAAATGTGAAAGCTATACTGTATATCAGCTTTAATTTAAAATTTGTAAAAAAATATTTGAAATTTTAAGCAAAAATCCAACAATTTTATAGCCTTCAAAATATCTCTAAACGCAATTTAACAATCTATAGTTGGGAAAATAAAACTTTTTAACTTATATCTCTCAGTGTTTATTTGTTTTATTACAAAATAAGGTGAAAAAAAAATTAATAATTATAAGAGAAATCCTAAGCATGTGATAAAATAAAACTCAAATCAATCCAAAGGTCCGATTTTTAATAAATTGTCGCCTACTGTAGAGATATCGTTTTAGTTATGACAGTCGGAAAAGAGAAATCTTCTCATACTCTGGCAACCCTTTAACAACTTTGTGGGGGCCGAAATTGGGGGGAGAAAGTTGCGTTGGGAGTTGGGTTGGAGGAAAACTCTCGTGTGATACCCCCTTAAATGCGGCCAATTTCCCAGCACATGTGAACGCGTTGCTCATGCTTGGTCCTGCAACAAGTTGCTAAAGGGCGTTGCTTGGGCCCTGAAGGGAAAATTCCGATGGGTGGTACATCTCGATAGAAAAGTTTCAGAAAATTTGTAATCTTTTCTACGTTTCAGCGTTTCTTAGCAAAAATGTAATTTTTTTTTAATCTCTTGTGTGTGTTTGGCTTTCTGCTACTCGAAAAATCGAGTAAAGTCAAAAGGCATGCAATGTTTCCGGTAATGCATGCAATACATTCTGCGCCCTAGAAGTCATATCGTGACGTTCTACAACATGTTTCAATGTGAACACCCGAAAATAAAATATTTAAACTATTAAAAACTTCGTTAAAAAATAATTTTCTGTAAAATAATTTTTGTTTACCAAAGGAGAAATGTGATAGTTATAATTTGTTTTCTGAAATTCAGTTGGGAAAACCGTTTGTATTTTGATGGCATTCACTGTCACTGTGACGAGTTTTTTCCGGGAGGCGAATTTCGAATATTTTTATGCTGTTCATTTGATATTTTAATAAATAATTTTAAATTTATTATCCGGTTTTAAAGTATTTTATATTTTAATATAACGTCATTTCGCGATATTTTACTCTTCACTTAAGTTTTTAACTTGTTATAAAATAAAAAATGTCATATAAAAACATTTACTATTCAGATAAGTATTTTGATGACAAGTTTGAATATAGGTATGCATTTTTTCTCTATACTTGCTATTATTGCTTGAGTGTGTAAATGTAATTATAAGTCTTTCTCTTTTTTCATATTTATAAAGCATCTAGTTTTTGTAAAGTTTTCTTGTTTAACGTTCAATTTTTAAAACGTCTAAGCAAATTAGCAACGGCCGCGAAAGGTTAGTTTTTCATATGTACAATCAGCTAAGTGATATGCAAAATTTTAATTGGCTTAAATGTTTTTGAAATTTTCTGATTGTGTTAGCTGCGGTACATGTTACAAATGACCTGTATATATTGACTGATTCTTTTTGATCCATGACCTATTTTTGTATAAAGTAAAAATACAGATTTCACGATTTGTTTTTCGAAATTAATAAGAGATACATTTTAGCATATTTTTCTTCCTTGCTATAAACAGTTACCTATACAGTTAGTTATACAGTCCTAGAATTGGTATGCTTCAACTTTTTTTCTTGTTTGCCAGAATGTTATTTATCGCTCATTTACAGTCGCCAAATATCCGAAAAAGTCGCTGTATACCAATTGTAGGATTTAATCCAGTCGTAAAATGTTTTTTGTCAGTTTGCTTTTAATTTGGTTTTAAACTAACATCTCGCTAGAATTTTGAAGTAGTTGGCCTTTAAAATTGTAACTCGCGTTCTCTATGCTTTTATTAACGGAATACACCAAAATATTATTACAAAACAAACTGCAAAAACAATCCAATTTAACATAGTTAGAAAATGGTACCAATGGGGTAAATTTTAATCCCATGGTGTTGCTTGGCGCGTTTTCAAAAACTTGCCAACTGGCGACCTGCTTAGGTCAAGTGATCTTCCGTTGTCGCAATGCTTTACGTTGATATGTCAACTCTAGTCCCACCGAATTGGTTGTTAAAGCTAAACTAGAGGTGCTATGACAAAATAAACCAAACTAACACACGATGAGCTAGTAGTGGCGGTGTGGCAATACAGTACACACACGTTTTTGGGGCTCCAGGCAGTTTTGTTTTTTCTAAAAAAAAATCTATCAAACATGGGGCATTATTGTGGGCCCATCGAAAGTCTAAACACTTGTTTGGGGCACTGGGCAATTTTGTTTTTGATTGTATAGAGTGATTTTATTTAGTTTTACTTGGGCTCTGTCGACTTTGTTATACTTTTGTTTTGAATCGAAACTTGCTTAGGTCAATTTTGAAGACATGAAAGAAAACCTCTGATACGAACTGACAAAAAAACAGCGCCACATACCCACAATGCATTGCGTCATAAAATGCAGTATGAATACAAGAAGTATATATCACCCTCTAGAAATCTGCATATTGGTGACATAATCACCGTCGGATTATTGTTAACTGAAATGGTTTAAAATAATTAGGCCTATTACCAAAAGCTTTGGGTGATTCTAGCTAGAAGTTGATTAATCAAACTAAATTTACGGAACACATCCCCATGCCAATACACCTATGTGTATGTTGTACTAGTACAAGGTAACCATACCAGCCAAAAGTGAGTTTAAGTAGTTGACTACTTATTTAGCAGTCTAATTAACCAATAGTGCCAGATATTCTCTTCAATAGTCTGAAGGGTTTTTTAGAGTATATAAATAAAAATAATCAATAGAATTCTTAGTTATTTTGCCACAAAACTGTCAAATTAGGTTTTGGACAGGAAAGCGCTACACAAGCACATTTTTATTCTATTTTTCCTGTAACAACACTTTTAATTAATATTTTTTTTAATGAACCAAATGGCTAAGGCTTTAGTCTACAGATTAGTAATGTTTCTATGTTACTATAATCGCAAGATGTACTTGATACATAAACTTGATATTAGGGATGTACCAATACCAAATTTGGCCGAATAACGAATATTCAGCCAAAGTCTAAGCCGAATATTCGGCTTACCTAAACCAATTTTTATTTTTTGTTGGATCTAAGTATGTTGTATTTATTATTCATCAATTTCAATTAAACATAAACATATAAGTACACAATCACACAATAATTTTAATACAATAAAGCTTATTAAATTTCTAATTGAAGCAACACAGAATAAAGTAGTACTCGTTTGTTGTTAAAACAAGCCTTTTAGAAAGTGTAAATTGGTAAAATTACAACACGAAAACGGAAGTATGAAAACAAAAACAGAACTAGGTGGATCCGGTGTAGAATGAGTCAGAAAAAATAATTAAACCATGGCTTACAATATTATTATTATACAATTAATTTTTTTATTTTATCTTTCAGTGAAAAAATTACAATTGTGATACATTTGGTTATTAGTTTTTTTTTAAAGCCCACTCATTGTAACTGTTAACTTAAAGAGACATGTTTATTTAATATAACTTGAGTAAAGCTTGATTTAACATTATAAATAACTAAAACTTAAGAATTTGAGTCTATTAAGAAAACAAGTCCTGTTTGGGAAATTTTTCTACGTTTTATAAGATGATAACTTGAAGAAATTTTTAAGTTTAACTATTCGGCCGAATAGTTAAGCTATTCGGCCAAAGTGGCCGAATATTCGGTGCATCCCTACTTGATATATGCTTTAAAAAACTTTTTCAGGCATGTCATAATTCCAAAAGAGATGGTCAAACTTGTTCCGAAAACTCACCTGATGACTGAAAAGGAATGGCGAAGTATTGGAGTTCAGCAAAGTCAAGGATGGATTCATTATATGATCCATGAACCTGGTAAGCACCTGCTCAATATAGTAGGGTCAGTTGGGGGAAATAAATAAGAAAAACAGCACATTTTGAATTCACACCTTCAGAGCAATGAATATATATAGAAATTCAGCGAGTGTATAGAATATTGGACATGCAATGGAACACTTTCATAAAATTTAAATAGAATTTTTCTGATGTTTTTTTTTTATTTTCATAAATATATATTATAAAAATTGTTGTCAATAACATATTTTAGGTCAATAGTGGAGTAAAATACAACATGCTTTAAAAAACAGCTTCGATTGCACTATTTATTGAATTATTTTTACATTTTTTAGTAAATAATCAGGTAAAATTATATATTAATTATTCTTCACAAGAAATAATGCAGTCCCTGTGGAGTCGACCTTTTGGTTCTCATGAAGTAAAAGTGTTCATAAAGGAAGGTTTTCCCAGCACAACTCTTCCCCAGTCCCCCCTCATTTACAACAGCAGTTACACTTATCTGTACTTTTAAGAACCAGTAATTATGTTGTGTACATTTTTTCTTTTAATTAGCTTATTCCATCATTTTCTTCGCCTGTTTATGATTATTAAAAAGTTTAAAACTGTTTCTTAAATATTGAAATAGCTTTTTTTATATGGATTTACCTGTCAAATAGCCCTTTAACTATCTGCTATGATTTTTAAAAGGTTTGCCCAGTTTATAATGCCGAGTGTAAATTAATCAGGGTATTGTTGAAAGTGTGAATTTACTCTCAAACATCTTGAAGCAAATCCAAAAATATTTATCAAACACTTAGGGAAGGATTTTAGAGTGTACAGCCTATTGGCTAACGTTTATAAGCTGTCGCCGCATAGTGTTTCATAAGATGACAAAAAGATGGAGTTCATTGTTGTTTTCAACTTTTTTAGTTTATTCAGCTTAGATAAAACATGCTTTTAGTAGTTAATAAATTTTAATTTCTGCATTGAAAAATTGCTGCCCTTTTTAAAATTTCTATCTCTCTATATATGAAATCAATTTAGCTTGTATATGCTCAATTGAAGATTTTAAAGAATTACTTTTTTTTATAGAACCTCATATTTTGCTGTTTAGAAGACCACTTCAAGGCCCTGCTCCTACCCAAGAAGAACAAGCTAAGAATGATATGTCAGATTAGCTTTTTAATTGAATGATGATGCATTTGTATATAGTGTACATTTTATTGCCAAACATACAAACGTTTATGTTTACACTTGTATAACAAATTTTTTTACCAACTACAATAGTTAATGTACTCTAGAATTTGAAAACAGCTACAACTTTTAAGTGGTAATTTATTTTATTGTAGTTTTTAGTAGTATTCATCTTATGTTTTAAAGATGAATATTTGTAGTTTATTTTTTAATTGATTTTATGTATTTGCACAATAAACATAGATAATAATGCAATTGGTTTATTATTTTATTAGCTTAAATATTTATGTTTGGTAGATGAGAGTGGGGTAGCTACTTTTCCCTTTTTTGGCACTGTTTCACATTCATTCCACTGTATATCATGTGTTTTGGTTGTAACCTAAACAACAAATTCAGCCTTGCCCTCAGAATCCTAATTGAATTTTGAAAAAAGAACATCAGAGTTATTGTAAGAATCCTTCAGGTCATAGTTCTCATTCTTTGATTTCTTCTAGTGCTTGTTTGCACTTAGTTTTCTAAGACTTTTAAGTAATAGACTAGACGAACGGGGAGGAGCATAGTTTTTTTTGGACAGAAGACAATGATTGACGTAGCTGTGACAATAGGTTTGGTCGTTCTAGTTTGGAGGAATTGCCTCCCGTGTGGTTTGTGAGGTATAAGACAATCTTTGACACAGTTGTGACATATCGTAGCTGTTCTAGTTGTCCATGCCTCATGGGTTAGTTATGGGTTTTGGGCTGGGCATGGCTCATGAAGTCCTAACTCCGCATTTTTACTTTTTACCACAACTGACCTTGAAATGCTGGCACTAATTGGACCATTGTCATTGCAGTGACTAGCTGTAATTTATTATCTGGGCAAAAAAAAATTTTACCTTTTTAGGTGAGAAATTTTTTCTTTATAGTCAGAAATAAAAGTTTACTAGACAATAGAAAGTTAACAAAAGGTTTATTTTGAGACAGAGATACTCGCACCCTACAGCCTTATAACCTATCAATATAATCACACCACAGTTCTGGCTCTCCATTAAGTTTGTAACATAAAAGTAGACAGTATAATTGCTAAGGGAGGGGGGTCTTCAAGCTTTTGCTAATTTAATTTGCATGTGCATAGCAGCTTTCAATTGATATTTCTCTAAGTAAACATTAGAAATTGTGCATCTTATGGAAATTGCAAGACGACAAATAGTTAATTTTAAGTACTATAATTCCTTAAAAAGTCCATGCCCCACACCTTTAATACAAAACTTGTTGATGCTCTTTGAAGTTTACAGTAAAAACGAGGTGAAATTATATGTGTTATAATTTATGTGGGTAGGCCATTTGATTTATTATATTCAATTTCTATACTTAAAAAAAAAATCAGAACACAAGTTTGCTTTCAATATCAACAAGAAGCCCTATAATCCAAAAATGAATTTAATGACATAATCTTTTTTAGATACAGTGTGCCTCAACATTAATAATGGAGTTGACCACCATTAGTATAGGCCCTTTTAGTCATTCCACTAACAGGTTTGTTAGGATTAAACCAATGCCGGATTTCGACCTAGGCCTAGGGGCCCAGTCAGGAAGGGGGCCCTTAAAAAAGATAAAATCGCCTAAAAAAAATTTGAAAATCGCCAAACTCTGAAAACCTATCACCCGACGGCCTTAAAAATTGCCAAATTTGCGAAAAATCGCCAGATGCAGTCAATATTGCCTATGATGACGTTATTCGTTTTTTTGCACAGAAGAAAGTTCGCTGTGTGATTTTATAATTTTTTTAGAATAACTATAGCAACATACTGTATTATTCTGATGTTTATTAAAGTCGATTGAAAATTATATGTTCTGTACTAGTGTATTTAATTTTCTAAATTTCCAAAATAGCTTCGAGATGGTAGGGGCCCCAAATGTCTAGTGCCTAGGGGCCCTGGGTCTTTAAATCCGACACTGGATTAAACCCTAGTACATGAAGGGTGTAGTTGCAATGCTTACATTCTCCAAAGTCTGACTATAATTTTGGGTTCGGTCCATTCATTGGCGACTTTTAATAAGGGTAAATTCATTACTTTTTAAAATGTCCTAAGAAGTAATTACAGTATATTCACACTCCATAGTTATGTCTTTAATAATTTTCTGGAATTAAATTTTTTGTCACAATATGTGTAATAGCATTTATACCCACTATCGATAATCAAAAATCTGGATGAGAAATGACCCCCTTTATTTTTAGTATTATAGTATTTTTTCTTTATTTTTAAACCCCCTTTATTAGCCCCCCCAGGCACATTTACAATTTTTGTCCCACTTAACAGTTATCTCTCAGAAAAATATTAAAAATAAGAAAGTTACATTTTTTCAGTTCAATGTTTTAAAATTAACAATTAAAAATAACTTTACATTTGAATCACTCTATCCAAATAATAATTGACATTGTGAAAGATGATTCTTTTCGCTAACACTGGTCTTATATGGGAAGCACATAACAATCTTACTATAACCAACCCATTTACAATTTTTATCAAACAAATAAAATCATATAGATCAGTGTGGGCAAGCCATAAAGATTATAATAAGTTACCCATGTTATCAAAAAGTGTAATTGAGAACAAGTATTAGTTATTATTTGGATAATGTAATACTAATAATTTAACCGTGAAATTATGTGTCATCGTAAATTTGATATTCTGTTACAAAAAAGCTTAACTATTTACTTATTGTGAATAATTTCTATAGAGATAGATGTAAGTAAGACATAATTGAAAATGGACAAGCATGGGATATCCTAGGTGAGCCCGTGTGGTTTGACTAAAAATAAAGGGTGTTTCTTTCTGGGATCTACATGGGTATTGCTATTTGGGTATATATAAAGTATTTTGATATCAGTCAAACCTTGTATATTCTTCCGAGACTTCACATTCATATAAATGGATGTTTCATTTTACATTCCTATTTTTCCACACAATTTATTTAAACTTAATGAACTTTTGATAGAGAGGATCTAAAAATCACTTTTCAGCCTTTGATTCAGGTATCAATTGTTTATTTGCATAAAAATGACGTAACCATAGGGTCAACAGAATTTCTGAGTTATTGTTAAAAAAAAATTGAGATGAAAATGTTAAAGGCATTTTGCATTAAAAAAACGTGAGAATGGACTATTAATTACAAAAACTGAGAAAGCTTGTTTGTACATCCATAGCATATCAAAAATATGTAAATATGTTTACATAAAAAATATATACGTAGGATGTTTCTGGGGTCTCAGGTGGGTTATTATATGAAGGGGACAAATTAATTAAATTACAACTTCTGTTGTTTTGCAGGAGGTTCATCTGATTTTTCTTCAGCCTGAAATATTGGTTTTGGTTGTGTCTTTGCATAAGCTGGTGTAACCCAAAACGGATTTTCTTCTGCTTCTTTAGCATACTGCAGAATGGCATCTCTAGGATTCAGGGTTTCATCAATCTTCTTCTTCAGTCCGAGATTTCGCACAATGAAGGAGGACAGAGTGCTTCCAGCGTTTGCTATTCTGCCACCTTGTCCAGGACCAGTAACTGGCAAATCAGGACGTTGGGATCTTAGAGGATCTTTCCTGTCTTTTTCCATTTGTTTCTTGGTGCTCTTAGGTCTGTCTACTCTGAACATGGGAAGGGCATGGGGCGTTATGATCTGCTGTTCACAAATCATATCATTTTGTTTTTCCTTCCTCTTGGCTTTTACAACACAAAGTTTGGCGCCACGTTCGCTGAAATCGGGGCTATAAAACACTTTCACTATTCCATTCTTTGTACTGGCTATGACCTGGTTTAGCTTTGGATGCCACATGCTCCTGACAACGTCAGAATTGTCCACTTCTAGCTCATAAGCCAGCTTGAAAGTGTCCTTGTTGAAGAACATCAGTTTGCCGGAAGTTTCATTCTTTCTGAGTGACACTCCTGTGAAAACATAGGAATCATCAGGGCTGAAATTACAATCAGTCATTGGGAACCTGTTGAAAAGGCATCCCATGATGTTCACCGGTTGTTTGAAGTTTCTCAGATCCCAAAGCTTTAAAGTATCATCCCCTCCTCTTGAAGCTACATAACGATTGTCGTAGGAAAATGCCAAAGATGACGTGTCAGTACCTCTCTCATGTGCATTTCGAACTAGGAGGCAAGTATTGACATAGTGTTTGCGATGGTCCCACATTTGAATGGAACCATCTTGACACGCAGTGGCAACCAGTGACCCGTCCCGACTATATCGACATGTAATTGGAACAGCTCTTAAACCACCTTGTTGGCGAGGTTTGATAACATTTTTTAAGATTGTTTTTTCATCCATGACCCATATTCTCACGCTACCGTCATTGGAGCAAGTGAGGAATTCTTCTTTGATGCGAGGATGCCAGCATCCGTCATTCAACATGGCACAATGTCCTTTTGTCTTGGACATGTCGGAAATGTACTGGTCGCCTTTGGGACACTCCATAAGTTCAAATCCGTCTCGATCCAGAATCTTAGCTTGAGCGTTGCCAGAAACAACCAACATGGAGTCCCCAGTGACATTGTATTCAATATTTTTTATCTGATGGGCCTCACAAGGGCGAAGAGAACGAAATGATTGAACGGAAACATCCATGCCAGCAAAGTCCCAGAATTTTACATCATAGTCGTATCCTCCTGTAATAAGAAATTTTTATTTTAGTACACTACTACATATAGTATACAAATATTTTAAACAGAGTATATATCACACAAGGTAGTTCACAATTAAAAATATTTTTAATTTAAAAATGGTTTTTATTTATTAATTAATTTAAAGTGCTAATTTGATATTGCACGTCAATATTTTTTATATGATAGCTTGATAGATAAACTAAGGGTGTGGAACACCAAACGATTTTCAATTGTCACTCAATAGTGACAGTTATTTAATACAGTAGTTTCGGCTCTCAATTCTGGTTGTTTGATTTTTCAGAAAACTTTAATGGTTATGCCCATCATGTAATAGGAACTCATAGTGATGTAAAATACCCAGGTATTTATAAATAAGAGTAAATACCGAGGGTAAATACCCAAACCAAAATCCATTAAAATAATATCTATACATTTCTCAAACACAATTTTGCCATGTTTTAAATTAGTTAAAATACTATAATAGGGTAAAATGGGCTAATTATTGGTTAGAAGATATGTTCTTTTAAAAAGGAGATAAGGTGCTTTGTCTCTCTTCATTTGTTTTGAGAAACTTTGAAAAGCAAACTGTAACATAAAATGAGCTCCCATGGGAGAATATAATCATGTGACCTGCAGCAGCTTATAAAAGCAGTTAAAACTATGGAAATTGGAGATAAATAGGAGAAAACTAGGAAAAAATTACAATTTTTTTTACACATTATATTTAAGTAATTTATAGCTTAAAAGTATAAAAGTAAAGCTATTTTCATATTACATTATTACAGTAAAACCTTGATTATCCGTCCCTCTTTTATCCGGAACTCTCCGTTAACCGACCCGTTAAGCCCTAAACCAACGTCATTTTTTTTTCTAAAATAAAGTCATTCTAAATTTTTCACAATTAAACCTGGCTCAGAAATTTATGGTGATTCTAAAGTGAGCAATCTTGGGTGATATTGAAATCAGCAAACTTCCGCAATTAAAAAATCGGGATTCTCCGGCGTTTCTGCAATCTGAATTCTCCAGAGATTCCGGCATTTATGAAATCGGGAAACTTCAGTTATTTTAAGATAAAAAATTTGGCAACACAAAAAGTAAAGAATTTACAGCAATCTTAAATTTTTGAAAAAATCCCGGAATGGTTATATGTTAAGTATGTCAAAAAAAGTTATACTATATAACATATTGGAAATTATTACAATAATTTATAAATTGGGTTTCTATAACGTGGTTTACAGTATTAATATTTTAAATATATGGGCAATTCCATGTGACTCACGTTACAGTTTGACACATTTTTTCAATGTTAAATTCCCTGTCAATCAAAGGCATATTTATATTTTTAAATGAAAATATGCATATAGGCGCTAGGCTACTTACTAGTAGCATTTTTTTTTTTAATATTATGTAACCATATGGTACCTAGACAGTTATTTGACACTGTGACTGACATTACGAAAAAAAGACAACAACATTAAGAAGTCAACATTAATGCTAATTTTCTCCTCTTGCAGAACAGTTATAAAAAATAAACCTGCTTCAAAAGATTCATAACATTCAAGACTTTTGTTTACCGCTCAAATTTAAAACATAGCATATCATTAATGATGTCGGTTCTAATTAATAAGTGTGACTCACGTTACTGTATCTTGTGACTCGCGTTACATTTCAAACTTCTGCTGAATAATGTGTGTTAATTTGCTTGCTTTTTTTTAAAATTTTAATGATGTTTTAAAGGGTATTTGACACTAAATATATATTTTTTAATCTTTCAAATTATTTTGTAAAATTTTGGCTACATGGTATAATCCTTCTATAAGTTACCTTTTTTTAACCAATTTTACAAAATAATGCAAAACAGTTAAAATTATTACAATCTTTTAATAATTTTAACTGTTTAATGCAAACCTATATTACAACAAAACCTATAAAAAAAAGACAATGAGGCGAATAATACAAATTGTAAACTACTACCATTAGATATTTATTATTCATATTTTAAAAGTAAAATGCCCACGAGAATTCACAACATTTGGTGGCTGCAATTGTCTAACCAATTTTGATCTTTCATAAAAAATGTTATCTTCTATGGCCGGCCATCTCCAATGTTTTCCTGCTGGTTCCATAGTATTAATTTCGTAATCATTATTTACAACACTTATGATTTCTCCAGGGTATAGTTTTCCATCATAGTCGACTTCAAACCAGTCCCCACATTTTATTGTGGAATTGGCATCCTGAGATTGTTCTGCTTGTAAAGAATCTCCAGACAATAAAAATCCTTTAGGATTTCTGTTTTCAATGATAAAACAGTGTCATTTTTTTACACCTGGTAGTTCAGGTGCGATTTCAAAGGTTTTCTTTAAGTTCAACGTATCATTTCTTTTGGTAATGTGGGCCTCTGTTACATTAATGGAAGTGCCTGATTGTTTGGCAGCTTTGACAAAACTGGCAGCATCTGTAACTTGGCAAAGGCGTCTTTTAACTTGTTCAAATACCAGTCTTTTTAAAGTTCCTCCAATTCCGTCTACTGGACCTTTACCGTGAGAGGTGGCGAAAAAGTGCCATTTGATTTTTACATTGTATTTAGCTTCCAGGATATGAATGCAGCCGCAATGTATCTGTTCTTAAATTGAGAAGAAGGCCCGTCCGACCACATCTCAACTTTTCTTATTTCACTGGGGATGTTGTCCAGGAGGTGGGAGACGTAGCAGACAACAGTCTCCTTGGAATGATCTAAAATATCTGATGCTATTACCACTGGATGAATTACGCCAGAGTGGTAAACTGCAGCGGTGAAAAGGCTGATTTGGGATTGGTTCCAGTGGGCACTTTGGATTTCATCCTGATGTATACAAGTATAGTTCTCTGAAAAATCCAGTTGTATAAGAGCTAGATCTTTCGGAAAATCTTCAGAGAGAACTAAACTATGTAGCTCTTTATATTTTGTGGCTTGCTGGCGTTTTATGTAACAGTGCTGTAAGAACTGTGGAACCAGGTCTGCTATGTACTTGTTGGCATCTGAATATGAGCCAGTGTTTTCCACCTTGATGATCTGGCTTTTATCCGATTTCTTCCAGCAGTGCCACTTCACATCAAAATCTTCTACTTTTGGCTTTGAAAATGCTTTGTGGAAGCCTAGGCCGTTTTTACACACCTGGCACTCATTCATCAAAACACCTGGCACAAAAATTATTTCTTCTGGAAATGCATATATGTATTTTACAACACTATTTCATAAAATCAATTTAAATTGTTACATGCTTCTGGCTTGGGTATTTATAACTTTAAATATATAATTCTAGAACACCAAGAATAATAATTACAGTAAACTCCCGATTATCCACAAAAATGGGTGGAGATATAGGCATCCACGGATAAGCTAATTCGTGGATAATCCACAAAAGTAAAGATATCCACAAAATTGCCTTTAACTGGAGCTTTTATTAAAGTAAAGTGATATACCTAATATAAAGCGAAAACAAATGGTGGGCTCAACAAGCACAACAGTTAAGAAATTTGAGGATTTACACTTCTGTACAAAAATAGTCAATTGTTTTTGTTTTTTAGTCTTAAATTCTCATTTTTATTAGTTTTTTTAGAAGAATTTTGTTAAAAAAAGATGTACGTTCAATTACAATGGCAAATAGCTTATTTTTAAGTGGTCCTTCAACAATTTTTTTGCATGTGATGATTTAGGTAAATAGGATCGTCAGTGTTGAATAGGAGTGTAAGGATGGGGAATGGACGGCGACCATTGATTGACATCCCAAACAATCTTCAATTTCCTTTCACATTGTGAAGTGCAGTACTGTAGTTTCGTAGATCTGCGTTGATATCCGCAAAGCGAATAATCAGGAGTTTACTGCACAATGAATTTGTGTGGACAATTAAGTGCCTGTAGGACTAACTATAACATTTCAATTTTAAAACAATATTTCCTGTATATAACTAATTTAAAAGTAATAAATACCCTATTTCTTGGTATTTACTGTAATTTGGGTACATACACAGAGCAAAGGTAAATACCCCAATTTTTGGGTGTTTATCCAGGCTCAGTTCATAATTTTTTCTTAACCCTACACTAACATAGTTTTAAGAACCTACTGCTAAACTGTTGTAAAGTCGAGCTCTGTATATCAGAATATTCAGTACAACAACTTTTAAATATAATTTTTTTAAATATAATAGGAAAATTTGAATAATTGCAATGAACTAAACTTCACCTGTAACGAGCCGTGCACCGTTTGGGTCAAGTGTCAAGGCTGACACGGTTTTATCTCCATGCTGAAGAACAACTTCATGACTGGCAGGTACTGTCTTGTACCTATCATTCCATCCTGCCTTTTCTTCTTCCTCCGATTCATCTCCTTCAGACTCTTTTTCTTCCGGAGGAGAATTCATAGCATCCAAGATATGTTTGGGAACAGGAGGCCCCACAATTTCATCCTCTTCACTGTCGCTCGAGCTATCGTCTGAACTTCCACTGGACGAATCCGATTCTTTTTTAGCAGACGATTGTGGTACCGTGGGCTCAGGAACGTCGCTGGTATTCTGAGAGCCTTCGAATTTCTCTTTTGCAGCCCTCCTCGTTTGCTCGAATAAAGCATCAAAGTCGAAAGTTCTGGCTTTTTTCCCGAAACTAGCGAAGCCCATCATGGAAGCCATGTCTGCA
Organism: Oedothorax gibbosus; assembly: GCA_019343175.1. Classification (NCBI taxonomy): domain Eukaryota; kingdom Metazoa; phylum Arthropoda; class Arachnida; order Araneae; family Linyphiidae; genus Oedothorax; species Oedothorax gibbosus. The sequence goes on along the minus strand of JAFNEN010000911.1, from coordinate 53,573 downwards.
TTGGGAGCCGAGCCGTCTGTAGTATGTGATTTTTCTGGAATTTTGTTTTTAGGAGTAATTTTCTGACTTGTGGTACTTTCTTGCTCGTTATCTGAATCGTTTGAAGTGGCTTTTTGACGGTAGTGCCTGTTTCTCATTTTCCTCAGTATAGACATTTCTTCTGCATCGTCTTCCATTTTTAATGATTTCCTTACAGGAAAAGAAACCAAGATTTACAAATAATAAAAGTGCGTTGAAAATATATTGTTGACAAACTTTGTGAATATGAAATGAAATGAAATAAATGTTTACGGTTATGGGTTACAGACACGTACGGTTACATTCTGGTTTGTAACCATTTGAAAATATGTAAAACCAAAAACATAAAAAAAACCCTATAAAATTAAATAATATTTTTTAATACTGCACTTTATATTTCTAAAATTTATTTAATAATATAAAAACGGATTTTGTTAATTTTTAAATATTACTATTTAAGCTACACAATGGGATTGTTTCAAGTCGTGAATGGCTACAGCTCCAGTGGTCTTGTTTTGAATTCTTGTCTGGAATTAGTGTCGGACATAGTAGACTATGGGACGTGATTGGAAAAAACGCTTTAAAAAAGATTTCGTTTGCCATCAATTGAAACTACAAAAATTTGTTACTGAAGTATTTCAATCACTACATTTTATCGAAAATAGCAATGTTCCCACGTTTAAACGTTATAGTTCCCACGTTATAGTTCTTGTCCGAACACTTGTCCGTACTTAAGCTATCATCGTCACCGAAATTACTTGAAATGTTCAAAATATCAGCTATTTCTTTTTCTTTCCCATCAAGAAACAGCCACTCTTGCATACACTGCCTTATTTTGTCATAACTTTTAGTAGATAAGCAGATTAGTTCGTCATTTAAACCATCAATTAGGGCCCGTTCTCATGCAGGGCAAATGCCGGCAATTAGCCGGCTTTCAGGGAAAAAAATCCCTCTCTAGGGAAAATTGCGGTAACGAAAACGTACCTGCCTCGGAGTAGTAATGATTTTATGCCACCTCTGTATGCATTGCGGTTTGTTGATCAGCGGAATATTTGGCGTCTGTACTCGGTTATAAAATGCAAAAAAATTGTCAGTTGTATTGGGAGCAATTGTTTTAGAATGCTAGAATGCATATAAAGCGAGTATGCTTTTATATACTAAAGTTTTGTTAATTTTTTTCATTATATTGTGTTTTCATATTGCTACACATTTAATCATTCCTTTGAAAATATTTATTCTTAAGATGCCTGGCAAGAGTTTATTTTATTATTAATCCTTTATTTTCAGAATTTTTGGTTAAAACTAAAAAAAATCTTTCAGCTCAATTTAAACAAAAATATAATTCATTAAAATTTTTTGGTTATCATTGTAATTTATGAAGTTAATTCTGCGGATCTAAAGCTAATCTTATTTGTAAGCATTTATAATTTTTAATAGAAAAATTGTTTTTTAAATATAATTGCCTAAAACGGCGAAAAGAGCAGACGTTAACGCTACGACGTCCTTTCCGCGATGCCGGCATTTGCATGTGAACGGGGTAATAAGGTTTCACAAAATAGCCGGCTAAATGCCGCCAATTTCTTAGCACATGTGAACGCGCCTTTAGGTGGATGCAACACACCTGAGCGGCACTCATGTTAAACAAGTGTCATTTTTGATTTTCCCCAACAAAAAAAAAATAGAAAACGGAAACAAATTGGCGTTCTAATTTTTAAAACTCTCTAAGCTAAATATCCAATAGTTATTTCAATGATGTCGACTCTAAATTGCTTTAAAATTGCTAATGTAGAATGTCAAGAACAGCGTAAACAATGACAGGTAAATGTAAACAAACGGCGGAAGAATACAAAATTCATTTGTAAGAGAACTTTAGAAAAATAATACACAGCTATTAACTGCCTAAATAACAAAATTAATATTTCTAATTGTATAAAATAAAATAAAAAGTAGTATATTATTATTAAAAAGCTGTTTTTTTTTATTTGGAACTAAAATTTGACTACGCCATCTAGTAGCGGTTTCGGTAACGGCTGTAAACAGAAACAAAGATATAGTCCTATATAAAATTGTTTTTTTATAAATTATGTGCACATTTAAGTGTGGGAACATTGATATTTCAGAAGGAATTAAGTTAGTAGAATATTTTAATAAAAAAATTATGTAGTGACAAAACATGGCACACGGGTTTGAACGATATTGATGTTCGTCCCATAGACTATAGATATCGTGCCGGACCATAGACATAAATAGAATGGACTGCTCATTGCTCTGTCAAGCAGCTTCTAAATCTAAAAGCGTACCAATCATGAAAATCGCCAAGAGGAGAAAGGTTGCAATATATGGCAACTTATCGCTACCTGTTTCGTTAGAACTATGCCAATTGTCGCCAGACCTGAAAATCAGGTAAATCTAGCCTGGAAAACCGCAATCGTGACTCACATCAATGTCCAAGTCACGTGGATTTGCTGTTGTGTTCAATTAGAAACATTTGTTTCCATTCGTTTTATCTCTGTTAGATGCCTAATTTTTGTGCAGTCATGGTGGTTCATACACTTGTAAGGAAAAAAAAAATCAAGCACTTTTCAAGGACTAGATGTTGGTGCCAGATTTTAACAAAAAAATTTATAGGGTTAAAAATGTTGAAAACCAATTAAGTTTTCAGGGAATCAATATCACCATCTAGACAACTCTAATGTTTTCAGTCAGTAAAATTATCAACCAGTAATGATAATCGGGATTTTTCAACTGAAGATCGTTGAAACTACATTTTCCACTCATTTTGTGAAGTATTTAGTCATCACCAAAATTCTTGAAAAGTTTCAAAACAGAATTTATAAAATGTGGCTCTGCTAGGCACGCACTATGAAGAAAATGCTTTTTTTGCGTTTCAATCTCTACTTATTCATTTTCCAGAAATTATTTATGCTAATTTGCCGCAAAAAGAACAATAAAAATGCTCAAACACAATCAAAACAAAAACTGATAGGCTAGAAATACGGTTATATTTATCGAAAGATACCGGTCGCTTGCTAGCTGGGAAAAGATTTTAGTGACGCCATAGCAGTAACGTAACCGGGTGAGAGATCATGTGTTTCGGCAATCTTGAGAAAATTTTGGATATTATCCGATTTTGCAATAAATAGTACCGATTTTTTTTCAAGCACTTTAGATTCATTTTCAAGCACTTTTAAGGACTTGAAAATGAACTTTTTTTATTCAAGCACTTTTCAAGGTTTTTAAGGAGTGTATGAACCATGGCAGTTTATAAAATGAAAAATGTAAACATAAATTAAAAAAGATATGTGATACTTTACAGGTAAGATTGTTTAGTAGGTATATTTATAGTAATTTATTCCTAAAAGCCTATACTTTGATTAGAGTAAATTATTCTATAAGCTCTTTTTAAGGTCCGGGATTATTTTCTTGATAAAAATATTCTGTAAAAATTCGAATTTGCCTTCTGCGCCACATGCATTGATCAGATCCACGATAATATAACTATAAAAAATAATGTTTAGCTTTTTTTATTAAAACAGCTGCTATAAGTTGCCAAAAATAGCAATCTTTTTCACCGAAATAGCAATTCATCTTGTACCTTTCCCAACTTATTTTTCATACCACTAGATTGTCGGCCTCATATGTTCAAGTCGTTGTGAAAAAACTCGCCAACTGGTCGTGATCACGTGCTGGGGTAAATCTGTAGATTGGCTGATCACGTGACCTCCAATGCTAACGACGGAACGCGCAACGCGCATGGAGCACTGATCTTAATTTTGAAATGGATCAATCTTCCCCATACCCCGCTCTGACGCTTCGCTTTGGAGATGACATTGTTTTTAGAAGTGCCAGATTGGCGCGGTTTATCGCTTTATATTTCGATTCAAGTTACAAAGTGTTGATATATATTTTTTCCTTCTTAAGGGGACGTACATAAATTGCGTCACGCTCAGGGCCGGGAGGGGTATGCGCCAACGTGATGGATCGTGACATGGAGGAGGGTAGGGGTAATCGCTTGCGTGATGTAACGATTCGAACATTTCTAATTTTGCAAGGAAAATCTGTTTTACATAAAATGAAGTTTGAGAAAAAAAATTGAAAACTTTTTTTTTATAAGAAACATTTCATTTCAGAAAGAGGATGGGGAGATTATTATATGCAACAACGTCGGCATATTATAGTCTCCTATATTTTACAGACCTTTTCGTAACGGTACTTCGTAACACGCAAAATTGCAACACTATCTTGACCAATTAGAGGACTGGCAGCTACCTGGACGAACACCGAAAGGCCCAGAACTAGAATAGACAGTTCCGATTACTCTCAAAACCCCTTTTTTTAGAAGACATTAGCGAATGGCTAGTTAGACCTTAGACAACGTAAATGTAAATACAATGTTGGTATATTCCTATGAGAAAATTATTTAACCAAGATAAATTTTACATTTTTTCTTGAATAATACTGTTGAATTTCTGTTGAATAATACTTTAAAATATGTTTGTGCATTAAAATAATGTTAATTGTTATTATTTCTTATTTATTTTCTCTGGAAAATAATGTTACAAGTTTTTTATTATTTTTTTTAATGTATTACTTTAATTTTTGTTTGTTATTTAATATTTTAAAACTAACTGTATTGATTTTAAGCAATGGGTCATGCCAAGTTAAAAAAGAAACCGTTGAAACATATAGTCTATAATTAAAAAAAACCATACGAGGATATATAACAACTGTTTCCAGAATTTCTTTATTTATATTGTGTGACCTTGAAGTTTCTTCACTGTCAATTAAATAAAAAAGCGTTATATAATTTTAGTTGTTGGTTTCTTTTAATAGGTAGCACATATTAATACAAACAAGCTTTTTTTTTTTTAAAAAAAGAAAAAACTTTTAAAACATTGCAAATAAAAATTAATCTAATTACAATACGGGAAATCATTTTAATGAGAGTTGTTGAAGTAACTAAATTAGATTTTCTCAAATTTTTTTTTAGAAAATCTAATATCCCTTCAGCCCTTAATTTTTCAAATTTCAAATTATTAATTATAAAATAATCTTCAGAGTTAATAAATAACTATGCACTTAAATAAAAATTAGATTTCACAAAATACTTAGTTTATCCAATCCCATTTCTTCTCCCCCCAAAAAGTTAAGTCCCCTAAGAAGAAGAATGCAGAGAGTGCGGAAGTCATAAATCCTTATCTGCTTACACGTGGCCAAAGAATGTGTTAACCCCTAGAGATCAGTGGGGTCAACGCGAGCCACCGTGAGATCATTAGGCAACTCTATCAGTGCTTGACTTCTAACCTTTTAAATGGAGGGGGATGGACAGATGTCAGTGGGGGAGATGATGCCTGAGGTGGCAAAAGTATTTGTTTGTTGGAGTATGGGTCGATTTACTTTATTTTGCAATATTTTTAATCATTGATATTAATAACATGTCATTCACTTGATAATTATTATCTAATGAAAAATACTACGAAAAAAATACTATTTAATTCTAAAATTACAAAAAAATACTAGAAAAGGATTTAAAGTCACTATAAATATTCCAAAATGCAGCTAGTATTTTTACGATATTTTTTTGTAATTTTAGAATAATTCTAAAATAAATTCTAAAATTAAGTTAAAAGTTTTGTTATAAAGTTTAAAGAGCATATTAGTATTTTAGAATAAATCTAAAATTACAAAAAAATATCGTAAAAATACTAGCTTAATTTTTTAATCTTTTTAGTGACTTTAAATCCCTTTCTAGTATTTTTTTTGTAATTTTAGAATTAAATAGTATTTTTTTCGTAGCATTTTTCTCCTTAAAGTGGCAGCAACACTGGCCATAAGGACCCCCAAAAAAGCCTCCATGCGCGTCCCGTCGTTAGCATTGGAGGTCACGTGATCAGCCAATCTAATACTTTAATTATGATATCTATGATCTTACCCCAGCACGTGGCCAGTGGCGGATCTAGAACTTCAACATGGGGGATAGGCTAACACGTTGGCCAAACCGCGGGGGGGGGGGGGGGGCATGATTTATATTTGTATGTTAACTAATTAGTAAATACTTTAATTAACTGCAACTGCTACTAATGCATACTAATTATTTTCAATAATTAGGTAATTACTTAATTAAATCATGTATAATTAATTACATCGTACAAATTAGTTTTTATTACTTATTGTAAATTAAATATTTATTAAATAATGTGAAATAATTTATTTTAATAATAATAAAGTAAAGGTAATAATATAAATTAGATGAATTAATTTAAAGTTATTTAATAGGTGGTGTTTAATGTATTTCATTGAATAATCACACGTGAGAAAATTAATTTCGTTAGGTAGTAGTAAAACTATTCATATTCAATAATTAACTATTTTTGTGTAGAATAGAAATAAAACATTAGCTTTAGCATCTTCTTCTACACCCAAAAAACAGCATAATTAAAAAGACCAAATGAGGAAATGGCATAGTTTTGAGGCATGAAAAATCTTTCTTTTAACATTACAGCTTTACCAAACAAAAAGTATTTGATTTTAAGTTTTGCTATAAATTTGATTAATAAGTCCCATTTTAGTTTAAATCTTAGCGGATATTCTGTTAATATTTAAGGCATCAGCAAATTGTTAAACTAAATATTAAAGAAAACATGATCAAGTATATGTGATAACTACTAGACAAATTAACAATTTTTTTAAATTCTTTCGAAATTAGTTTTTACTCTATTGACTCTTTCAAAAAGTCAAATCTCACAATATTTGATAATTCTTAAATTTCTTTAAACAACTATAGACTAATAACAACAACAAAAAAACCTATTTGCGCATGGACATAAAATTGTTGGCAAAAAAATTGTTTTTTATTTTTAGGTTCTTTAATCTGGTTTTAAAGGGATCTCTCAAATTTTAATTTTTTAAGAACATTTTAAATCATTACTTTATTTGAAAACATAAATATGCTTATCCTTGTGTCCTAAAAATTGCAAACTAAATTTATTTAAAAAAACAACTACTAAATTTGATATTAAAGACAAGAATCAATAATTGATTCTCTCAATAATTACAATATAAAAGAAGTCGTAATCTCTAACAAAATTATCATTGGGAACCTATTTTAAGGCGAGGGCTTTTTTCTTTTTTTAAATATATATTTCAACACATTATGCAATATTGCAACGACCAGCTAGCCATAAGGACATCCCCATTCAATCAGAAATTCCGATTTTTTTTAACTTATCAAATTGGTCGAAGAGTAGGAAATATTGTTTTTGCATGTACAAAGTGCGAATAGAATTGAAATTGTAGAAAAGGAAAAATATTAATTAAAAAAAATCGTGCATTCATGGGGAGGATTTTTAAAAGTTTCTTTATAAAAAAAACCACTTGGGCGTCCAAACTTCCTTCATTTCTAGAAAGAATAAGTCTACTATTCAGCGGCAAAAGAAAATCGTTTACATATATAATATAAAAATATTTCCTTACCTTATTTTCAACGATCAACAAATGTTTAATTCCGGTAGAAACATTACAAATGTCATGAATACTTATATTAGTGTATATAAGTAAATTAGAAAACAATTTCTAATATATATGTCTTATATGTCTTTTCATTAAAACAGTGTGTAAAAAGGTTTTTTTTTTTTTTTTTTTTTTAAGTTAGTAATATAAGTATCCCGCAAACCACAAAACTTGAGATCGTGTGTAACATCCATTGGGGGCTTGTAGTACTAAACATCTTCAGACAAACAGGAGCAAAGAGAACCCCGTTTACAGCTCGCGTGTAGTGTACTTTTTATTGCCTAAAAAAATTCGACAATGACCATGACTCTGCAATCTACATGGCTGGCTGTCTGTGTCTAGACCATAGAGTAAGGAGTGGGATAAAGAGACTCCTCTCTCATTGGACACCCATACAATCACCTTAACATTCGAGTTTCCCATAGACACTAGCGTCACCTACGCAAAACGGGAAAGGAATGTGAAGGGGAGGAAGTGATTGGGAGGAAAAGAGGAAAATAGTGGCGCCATCTGTGTGATTGCAAAATTACTGCCAAGAGCACTGAGCTAAAGTATTCTTTAGCTCAGTGGCCAAGAGGGGAAAAAAAATTTCGTGTCGTGTGGGGCAGTCAAGATTTGATCCGGGGGCTACGGGACAAGAGTAGCATGCTTTACCACTGAACCAGGGAATCTTATCTGCGGAGCGCGATCTAAAGTTCAAGTTGAGTTTCTCATTATAAACTACTGATTCTTATAAAAGTCGTTTATTTTTCTTGCATGCATAATTGAACTCAATAGAATTTTATCATGAATAAAATTAAGACGCTTATTTTTAAATTTTATTTTTATGATAACTGATAGTGTTACAATATTTAATTTCTTAACTTTTTATGCAAATATAATATTCTTAGTAAAATGCAACGATAAATTAGAAAAAAAACTAGTTTCAAATATAACAATTTTTCATATTTTTTAAAGAGAATACTTAAAACTTTCTATTTTTCTAACTATTATTAACTTTATAATTTTCTAAAATATTATTTAATTAATAAAACAAAAAAAATGAGGTACACCTTTTTATGCGCATCATGAATCTATTAACAAAAAAAACTCTTTTAAATAGATAATGCATGAAGATGAATACAATTATTATTTTACATTGTTAGTTAACGAAACTTTGTTCAGTTATACGTTTGTTCTTTTGTACGTTTTTAAAATTATTTACGGTTTAAAATTGAGTAGGATACGAAGGCATTTTACTAACATTTTAAAAGTTTCGTTTTAAAAATTATTGTAATGTTTATTAATCTCTTTTTTCATTGAAAGCTAAATTAAAATATAATTATAATTTTTATGTTTAATTTGTACCATTTTATTAAAAAAATATTTTATATATTTCAAATGAAAAGTTAAATGCACATTTTGTTCCATAAAATATTTTATAAACTACAATATTTTCTGAAATATATATTAAAAATTGTGATTTAAAGATACTTTTATTCAGATATTTTTTTAAAATAAAATATGGTATTTAACTTATTCACAATTTTACATTCTTTATATTTCTTATTTCATACCATAAACATCTTTAATACAAATATATCGACTGTAATTTTTAAAAAACACTTGTGTGCATTTAACTTTTCATTTAAAATATAAAAAATATTTAAAAAAAAAATGGTATTAATAAAACATACAAATTAAATTAAAAAATTATAATTATATTTTAATTTAGCTTTCAATGAAAAAATAGATTAATAAACATTACAATAATTTTTAAAACGAAACTTTTAAAATGTTAGTAAAATGCCTTCGTATCCTACTCAATTTTAAACCGTAAATAATTTCAAAAACGTACAAAAGAACAAACGTATAACTGAACAAAGTTTCGTTAACTAACAATGTAAAATAATAATTGTATTCATCTTCATGCATTATCTATTTAAAAGAGTTTTTTTTGTTAATAGATTCACATGATGCGCATAAAAAGGTGTACCTCATTTTTTTTGTTTTATTAATTAAATAATATTTTAGAAAATTATAAAGTTAATAATAGTTAGAAAAATAGAAAGTTTTAAGTATTCTCTTTAAAAAATATGAAAAATTGTTATATTTGAAACTAGTTTTTTTCTAATTTATCGTTGCATTTTACTAAGAATATTATATTTGTATAAAAAGTTAAGAAATTAAAAATTGTAACACTATCAGTTATCATAAAAATAAAATTTAAAAATAAGCGTCTTAATTTTATTCATGATAAAATTCTATTGAGTTCAATTATATATGCAAGAAAAATATTGCATTGTGTAAAAAAATAAATGCAAGTATAAAATAATTGTGTTACTTATTTTATATCTTTTATTCTCCTCTTATTATCCATTTTCAGTAAATATAACTAATAAAAACGACTTTTATAAGAATCAGTAGTTTATAATGAGAAACTCAACTTGAACTTTAGATCGCGCCCCGCAGACAAGATTCCCTGGTTCAGTGGTAAAGCATGCTACTCTTGTCCCGTAGCCCCCCGGATCAAATCTTGACTGCCCACACGACACGAAATTTTTTTTCCCCTCTTGGCCACTGAGCTAAAGAATCGCAAGCAGTGCTCTTGGCAGTAATTTTGCAATCACACAGATGGCACCACTATTTTCCGCTTTTCCTCCCATTCACTTCCTCCCCTTCACATTCCTTTCCCGTTTTGCGTAGGTGACGCTAGTGTCTATGGGAAACTCGAATGTTAAGGTGATTGTATGGGTGTCCAATGAGAGAGGAGTCTCTTTATCCCACTCCTTACTCTATGGTCTAGACCTCCTCTTTGTAGTGTACCCCTCCTCTAAGGCAGTAAAAGCATTATACGATCCCAATCGTCGGCTTTCAAAGAGGGTAGCGAAAATTCTCCCACATCTTTCTTTTACCCTAGTCTGAAAATAGGGGCAGAAAAAAGAGATGTGGACTTAATTGGACCCCCCGCAGAGAGCCTGGAGCAAAGAGTGGGTGATGTGAGTGCAAGTGCAATGCTGTCTTGAAGAATGACACATCTTTTTTGAGGGTGTCAGGTCGTTGTCCAGGGTCTAATGTTGCTAGGGTCTAAATTGCTATTTACTGCTATTTTTATTTACTATTTCGGATGCCTATGCAAAAGCTATGCTTCAAGATCATCATTTTTAATTATTCATAAATGGATTTTTTTAAAACTGTTAGTTCTCAATTGTTAAACATTTTTAATTCCTACTCCAATTTAATACGTATAAATTTAAATATAAGAAACTTTACTACTACATGATTAGGTTCAATAAAATTTAATGGATATTAGTAATTGAAAAATTATTAGCAATCGAATAATTAAATTAACAATATTTGTTGACGAGAATATAAGAAAGATACGTTCTAGATACTAATTGAGTGCTTAAGTTGAGTTTAATGTTATATCACCTTGAATATAGTTGCATTTTTGAGTCACAGATCTCCAAATTGGTACTTTTGATATACTTTAAATACATATCCTTGATCAATCTGTTATGATTAATTATTACCAATTATTACAGATAATTTTTACATTAGTGATGTTTGATTATATACATATAATTTGAAAATTTTTGTATTAAAATACATATATTTTGTGATGTTCTGAGTAGACTCAGGAAGCGTGAAATCCGGGCTTTGAAGAGTATATATATTGTTCAAAATAAGTCAATAACAGTTTGATGTTCAACGTATCAGTCTCTAATTCACCGTTATAATCACAAATTAAAACGAAATAATTGAAATAAGTTGTATTTCAGTCGTTTTCCCATAGCAAGGAGAACCACTGACAATAATCAGGACTTCGGCTCCCTGAAGCAAAGCACCAAAGTTCAGATTATCAACATCTTGAACCCTCAAATTACGTTTTTACTAAAAAAAAACTAGATTGAAATGAGGAGCAAACGTTCAAAACCCAATATCCCCAACTTGGACTTCAGCCACTTTTGCTTATATGTTTTGCGAAGCTACCTAATTCCGGTGTGTTGATGTTTGAGTGTAAAAGTGGCTTAAGTCAATGTTGGAGATATTGGGTTTTGAATGTTTACTTTTTATAAAAAAGTAACAGCATTTAAAAAAAGTTTTGAATATTTTCAAACAGTTAATTTTTGGGAAAAACGTTTTTATCTAGTATAAAATTGAGTCTAATGTTGGAGATATTGGTCCCCCCATAAATCCGCCACTGCACGTGACCCATGATGGGATCGCTTTAGGTTTGCCAATGCGCAGTCCATTCTATTGTGCCGGACCGGCCGGACCATAGATATCATAATTAAAGTATTAGATTGGCTGATCACGTGACCTCCAATGCTAACGACGGGACGCACATGGACGCTGGTTGGTTGGTAGACTTTTAATTAACTTTATAACTAAACTTTTAACTTAATTTTAGAATTTATTTTAGAATTATTCTAAAATTACAAAAAAATATCGTAAAAATACTAGCTGCATTTTGGAATATTTATAGTGACTTTAAATCCTTTTCTAGTATTTTTTTGTAATTTTAGAATTTAATAGTATTTTTTTCGTAGTATTTTTCTCCTTAAAGTGGCAGCAACACTGGCCATTAAGCCCTCCAAAAAAAACTCCATGCGCGTCCTGTCGTTAGCATTGGAGGTCACGTGATCAGACAATCTAATACTTTAATTATGATATCTATGGGCCGGACCCAGTCTGGAAGCAATAAACCAGAAGTAGAAGTTTACCCAACTGAACTGAACTTGTCTGGAATCACTTTCGTTTTGGTATTCGAAAATGTATTTCAGAGAAAGTTTAATTTTTCTATTTTTAAAATGCCAACTTCTTGCTGTGCTGATGGTTGTTCAAATCATTTTTTAAAGAAAGCTTGCATAGTAAAAAAGTTTATTTTCATCTATGAAGGTCATTTCGAAAGTGATACCGAAGCAACCAACAGATTGGTGCTGCCATCTACAAATTGGTTTATATTCTAAACTCTGAGAGCCACTATACTCTAAGATACATTATTGTTTTTTGCGACGTTGTTTATCAACATTTTTCTCTACAGCTTTAAATAAAAATTCATAATTAATGTCCGTAAAATTAAAAAGAATATTAAATCAAACTATCACGGACCCTTTGATTTTTGACTTTTGCTAAAAATTTGAGAATAATTGTAAAACAACGTATGAACACCCCACAGCCATCATTATGCTGAATTTATGTATCAGTAAACTGCTTTTTATTGCTGTTATTTTTGTATAGCCTTTGACTAACCCTTTTCTTCAGCTGTAGAATTCTTACTAAACGAGACCAAAACGTGAGCCGATTTCTCCATAGGAATAGCATTGTAAGATTAGAATTTATACATTTTATTTTAATTTAAAAGAAATTTCATCGCGTTCAGCGTGAACGAAAATTAAATATAAACACGTAAGAGCACGTGAGTTTAATTTGTAGGATTGTTATTTGAATATCAATATTTTATTTATTGAATTTAAATATTTTGAATTTTTTGTTACCGAATTTAATTTAATTGATGTTTACAAATGGTAAGACATGAATATATTTTTACAATGTCTCAGCCCAGGACAGTAAAGACAATAACTATTCTAGATCTGATGAATACTTCTAAGAAATGTCAATTCTCTCTACTTATAGAGTATGTACTTTATGTTTATGAAACTGGCAATTTGGTACAGCTATGATATTATGGCCCGATTGTATTTTGGCATTAGCTGCTTTTGACGAAGTTGAAAATTTAACGTAGGGTAGCTATTCGCATCCAGTTGTATGGGTTAGGGTTAGTTTGAATTATTCATTAGTGATTCATTTCTAGTGTTTATTATTAGTGCAACAGTTATGTATAGTGTAATTTTTTTTATGAATCATCCATTTTAGCTTCCACACTACTTTATAACGTAAAAAGTTGAAGGTATTATAATCATTCAGTCCGTCCAGGGACGTGTCAACGATTTGAAGAGGGGGGGGGGGGGGGGGGGGGGGAGAGAATCCGTTTCTTGGGGGAAGAGGGGGGGGGAAGTGATCTGGACTTTCTTTTTTTTTAGACTTAGAATTATATAATATATAGAGTTAGAATATTTATAACTTAGAATTTTTAATAATTAATTTTTAATAATTCAAAATTTTAATTAAATAATAAATTTTAGCAACTGTTTCAATTGAATACTTGTTTGAAACTATTATTTTTTTTAGGACATCTTACTTTCATAGATGATTTGATATTAAAACAAATGACAAAAAAATCTTTTTATAACAACGTGCTTTTTATCATAACAACTTTAACAACTTTTTTATATCATATTCATTCATAAATCGTTGCGAAAATGACACTTTACGTGCTTACGTCACAGACAGTGCCAAAAGTAGTACTTTCGGCACTAGTGCGGTAAAATAAATAAGAGTATCTGATTGGCAGAAAAACAAAATGATGTCATGAATATCTACATGGAAACTAAATGATGTCATGAAACTCACTTATTTCTATTGGTTCATTACTTTTGCATTTTCTAATATCTCCATGGAAACTACAAGTACTACAAAAATTATTAAAGGAAATTAAATAAGACAAAAGTAAGAACACAAATTTCACACAGAATTCCTTTTTTGCACGTTATTATAAAAAATATTGTAAGCAAGCACGTGCCAAATAATATTTTATTAAGCTCTTGCCATTATTTCACTCGACCTACGGTCTCGTGAAATAAAAGCCACTCGCTTAATAAAGTATTATTTTCGGCACTAGTTGCTTAAATAACTATAAAAAGTGTTTGAATAATTTGTATAAAATATTAAAAACCCTAAAGAGAGTAATATCATGTTTAAAAATGCAATGTCCAAAATTTTAAAAAGTTTTATAAGTAGATCTGGAATTTAAAAATATGAACTTATTTTAACGCCTCTACGTTTAAACTCAGATATTGTTCAGATATGGTATTCTGGTTGTTGACTTAGAACAATGATTTTTTTGGCCAAACTTAAATATATGGAACTGGTGCACGTTAAATATATTCGTGGTCAAAGTAATGATAATCGTTGTCCGTCAAAAGTTGCGTTTGGTTAGCTCAGGTGTCGACCACGTTACTTGACTACGGTTTCGAATTCCGAAGTGAACGTGGTTTTGCTGTAATAATCTCCTTTCGGACAGCCAGAAAAGCTCAAAAAATTAATAACAATAAATACAGGTAAAAGCTAACTAGATAGGGACTTCCGTTTTAAACCTAATTTCAAACAGCTGTAAAAATAAATGACAGAGAGAAACCATATACATAGAAGAATATTAATATTTAATTTTCGGGATTTTCTTTCGATATGTAGTTTTGAAAAACCCTTTAAAAAAACTTTACAAAAACTAAATGGTGTATGTTTTATATAGTTTAACAAAGAAAAATTAGCAATAAAACTTTTATGTCTTAATACACCTCTTAGAAAAATACTGAACTAGACTTCTAATTTGTAGTGAAAAAATTAATACATATATTAATACATAACAAAATGCATAATTTTTACATCTTAACTTCACAAGTGAGTAAAAAAGTCATTAGAATACAGGATATTTGAGACATTAGTTGATGTATTCAAAGAAGATTTAGGAC
This sequence comes from Oedothorax gibbosus, assembly GCA_019343175.1. NCBI lineage: Eukaryota > Metazoa > Arthropoda > Arachnida > Araneae > Linyphiidae > Oedothorax > Oedothorax gibbosus. The sequence goes on along the minus strand of JAFNEN010000911.1, from coordinate 38,472 downwards.
GTTTATTAAAGAATGTTTTTTTTTAAAGTATGCTTTTTATATTAAAATAAATGTTATAACTTTGAACGTCTGCAAAATAACAATAACTTAACTATACATCACCAAATCCTGACTTGCAATAGAATATCAAATACTATATAGACAATAGCAATCTTTGCTACTAAGGTGTTTGATTTTTTTTAAGTGTTTGTTAACTCAAAAAATCGATGCGTAAAAGGTTAACAACTCAAGGCAGATTCATGTTTTTCTAGCATAAATACAGAAATAATTTGCTATTAATATTTATATTTAATATTAAATTTATTAGCAACATTTAATTTTTTTATGATTAATCGAAGAGTTTTACACATAACATAGCGAATGCAACATTATAATACTGTCCACTTATTCTTTTTCGAGTATTTAATAAACTTAACATACAACATACCTGTCATATTTGCTCTCTTTTTAAAGAATGACGTTATTTTCATCTTGTTTCCCTTCACATATTTATAATTTGTACTTATAGAACTGTAAAAACATACAAGGTTTCGAAAGAAACCAAGTCTTATTCAAAAGAGTATGCCAAAGCCAGACCAGATAAACAAACATCGTTTCAAGGCCACCCCTCTAAGGCCCCCTCCTCTCCTCTATGACGTGAAATTTAAGATCGGTGTGTGATTGGCTGCTTTTTGAGGACCATCACTTTGTGGTTTTTGTTGTTTTACAACCAAGGCGAGTTAGTAACATTCAGTAAAAAAAGAGTAGGCTTCAAGGAATACGTTTTCTCTTCATCCTATCTTATAGGGAGAGGTATCCACACTAACACAATATAGTTAGCATGCCAAATAGCTTTTTGTTGTTTTACAACCAAGGCGAGTTAGTAACATTCCGTAAAAAAAGAGTAGGCTTCAAGGAATACGTTTTCTCTTCATCCTATCTTATCGGGGGAGGTATCCACACTAACACAATATAGTTAGCATGCCAAATAGCTTTCTGTCTGGACCGTTTGCCTGAAGGACTCTAGGACTCCAGTGGTGCTGCTCCATTCTGTTCTCAAGCGGTTCCTCCCACTATGCTGTATACGCGTTAATTGGACATAGTCGATACTCGTTGCACAAAGAGACCCGAAAGAAGAAAAAAAGAACCACTACAACAATTTCCCATCAGGGAATGCACATTAGATTTTAAAGCCAGAATAATTTGAGTGAAAAAATAATAATAGAAACTAACAAGAGATAGGATCAGGTGGGGTATATTGGTTATAACATAAGCTATTTCTACATTTTCAACCAACAGTTTTTAAAATATTTGTAATAAATATTAATTTGTTCAGGGTTATTTGTTATCTTACATTACACTCTCTAAGTTGCTACAAATTTTTATGGAGCAAATATGAAATAATGTAATTAAAAAAAAATATTGTTTAAGAAAAGGCCTATTTCAATAACCAATTTTCCCCAAGGGTTGGGGTAAATTGGTACAAAATAAAATCAACATCAATAAAGTCTTTAAAGTAAAATATTGCCATTTTTCGTAAATCATTCAATTTACCTCACCCTGACTTTATATAAATTATTCGTTCCTTACCTCATACTGTACAAAGGAAGTCGTGAATGTATTTTGCATTTAACATTTTTGAAATTAATGAGACATATAGGTGGATTTTCGTAAAACAAAAACATGCCAAACGTTTTAAAGATGATTGACTTTAAAGAGTTTTTCACTAGGGCAATATATATAGCTCGCCCCCTCACATTATAAAATGAGGGGGCAGTCCCTGTGTTTTCCCGTTTTTGAAATTAAAATATATAAAGTGGTTTAAATGTAAGACACTCTAAATGTTCCAGAGACAATTGACTATAAAGCGCTTTTCACTATCACAATATACATAGCTCGCCCCCTCACATTATATATCGAGGGAGCAGTCCCTGCGTTTTCCCGGTTTTGAAATTAAAATATATAAAGTAATTTAATTTAGTAAGACACTCTAAATGTTCCAGAGACAATGGACTATAAAGCGCTTTTCACTATCACAATATACATAGCTCGCCCCCTCACATTATATATCGAGGGGGCAGTCCCTGCGTTTTCCCGTTTTTGGAATTAAAATATATAAAGTGATTTAATTTAGTAAGACACTCTAAATGTTCCAGAGACAATGGACTATAAAGCGCTTTCCACTATCACAATATACATAGCTCGCCCCCTCACATTATATATCGAGGGGGCAGTCCCTGCGTTTTCCCGTCTTTGAAATTAAAATATATAAAGTGATTTAATTTAGTAAGACACTCTAAATGTTCCAGAGACGATGGACTATAAAGCGCTTTTCACTATCACAATATACATAGCTCGCCCCCTCACATTATATATCGAGGGGGCAGTCCCTGCGTTTTCCTGTCTTTGAAATTAAAATATATAAAGTGATTTAATTTAGTAAGACACTCTAAATGTTCCAGAGACAATGGACTATAAAGCGCTTTTCACTATCACAATATATATAGCTCGCCCCCTCACATTCTCAGACATTTAGGGGCAGCTTGACCCTTTATCTGAGTCGTTTAGATTCATTTGAGTGATACAGAGGGAATTGTACATCTTTTCCCGACTTATTGCTTGGTGCACACAGTTTTCATTCATTATATTCAAATATATATTTTTTGCATTTCTTTTCAACTAAAAGAAAAATAAACTTAGTTTTCTTCGGCATAGTATTTGAAAGTAAAAAACATGATATGACCAAAAAAATTCTGGGGGGGTGGGGGCGAACTATATAGTTCGCCCCCTCACCTCTAAACCTGAGGGGGCGAAGAACGACCATGCTCCCCCTGTTGGCACGTCCCTGAGTCCGTCCGTCTGTCCGTATGTCACCCACTTTCACACAACGAACCGCAAGTCGCACAAACAAGTGGGATACGTCATTTTGAAGCAAAAAATCAGGACAGGTTAATCCCAAATTTCATTAAAAAATTTAAATTAGAAGTATATTTAAAATTTAAATAACTAAAAATTTAATCTACATTGAAATAACATGAAAATTCCATTTTTATTCAATATTTTCACTGTTGCCATTTCGTCAAACGTACGAGAAACTTTATTGAAAATAAAAATAAAACTCTTAGAGTTCTTTTGATGGTTCATTATATATATGTATGAGGAAAGATGCATAGAGAATTTTAACTTTGAATAAAAAAAATATGCAAAAGTTCGCTTTTATTTTTAAAGCATCAATTTTACTAATTATTTATTCTTCTCTTTTTCGAAAGAAAGTTAATGAACATGGGAAATTGTGACGACTAAAAGATATTTATTAAAAAAAATTGCAGCATTATTCTTCGAATTTCAAACAAATTTAGCAAACGATAATGAGTAGTTATTAATTGCGAAGGAAGATTAATGAAAATAGTTAATTTTGGCGTTTAAAAGTTTGAATTAGAAATAAATTATTAGCTAAAGGCCCTGTTTGGCGAATTTCTTTTTGAGATGTATAAATAGTGATTTTATTTGTTGAGCAGAAATATTGTGTGGAAGCGGTTTAAGTGACAGATTCTGTAACCAACCAACTTGTTTTATTCAATAAAAATTGATAATAAAGTCTTTTTTTAAATTTTATATTATTCACTTGCTGTTACTCACATAATAATTTATTGTGCGAGTTACATACAAAATTAAATATGATCAAAATACAATCATAAATGTTATAGACACATTATAGACTATAGAATAGGTTATCCGACCAGACACATTATAGACTATAGAATAGGTTATCCGACCAAAACTAATATAGTTTTATGACGCGTTATAATAAAACTTAATTTTACTGCGAGTTTTTAAAAATTAAATTTTAATTTAATAATTAACTCAACATTTTTTGTATTGTAATTGTATAGTCGATATAAATTATATAAGTATAGTTGACCATCTAGAAAAATTTCAAGTCATTTGGTTAAATAGAAATGAAGTTGTCATGTGATCAAGTGCTAAAATATTTGAGAAATGAACAATTATAATAGTTGAGTATTGGTGTAATATTATTAAAATACCATAATGGTTTTGTCAATATTTTAAAAACTAGATAGAATATAGACACGTTTGATACCTTTTATTGAGCAGAAATGTGTGTGCTTTAGTATAAGTGTATTGTCATTTTTTGAAAACAATTTTGAAGGTCCTAACACTCCTTAAAGACTTGTTGATGTTTTAGTCACAGAATTTGGACATTTTCATTTAACTACACTACAAGCTTCTTAGAACACAAAGTACAAGTTAGTTTTAATTATTATTGGATATAGAAAACCCCCACGTACACAAATAGTCACACTTATGTTCTTTTTTTTTGTATAGTTTCTTTTGATACATAGGACAATAGGAAGGGAGAGGACATTTCATTTCAATATTGCATTGAAAAAAAAATGAATGAATTAAATGATCAATAAAAAAACGAAGAGATTATGAATAATTGAAAATGAATGATATGGAATAGAAAAGAAATGGAATAAAACTGCAATTCCTAAATTATTGTTAAAGTAAATGAAATGGAAAGAAATACATGGCAATAGACAGTATAAATCCCCAGTCAATTAACTATAATATTTATAGTAATAGTTATTTATTTTAGTATTTATTGAAACGATCCTTTTTTTTACCGAATTATTTCAGGCGACGTAGTTCAATCAAGCTTTCATTCCTGCTTTTCTTCGATCGGTGCTTCGTTTCCACGTGACATTGATTTACCAATCAAGGCTCGAGAAATAATTTAATTTCATGCCACATTTCTGCTGCCAATCAAGATCTGAAATATGCCAAAAGTAAAATCCGTAATTCAACATCAATCAAAATTATAAGGTGGCGGTGGAGTTACTTATAAATTTTTTTTTTGATAGAAACAATTTAGCAGAAAGTTGAAAAACAAACAAGCACCTTATACAAAGAAAATTACTCAACATCAAGTATAGTGAAATATATCACAATAACGAGTTTTACTACAATGGATTGCTTGAAAGGGTGGAGGACTGTAACCAAAATAAATCAAGTGGAATGATTAAATAACTGTGACAGCCGAAAATAATGTTCAATATAACTTCAAAAACGACATCTTTTATTCATTTTGAGGTGTAAAAAATTATAATCGTGTGTGGAATTTAAAGTTCAAGCTCGATATTTGACAAATGTACAGGTAACGTTTTATTTTGGTTTAACAAAGCGTTCGGTTGTCTTTTTATTATTATTATGCAGATCAATGAGATTTATATATTTCCAAATATGATAATTCTTTGTAGGCTATGAAGAGTTCAGACTGAACAAATAAAATAAAAATCTTCAGTTATATGTTATTGTTAGCAAAGTTGTTGAGGAGTCCAAATTAGTTTAAACGACTTTTCAAAGATGGAATATGGATAACGCCAAAAAAATTTACGTCAATAGGTTTCATGTGATAATCCTATTAGCTTGCAAAAAAGTGCCGAATTATCATCGAAAACATATAACATAAACAGTTAAACATCTTGATATTTACGTCTGTCCCAGTTAATCTGTCTCAGTTTAAAATTGCACAATGGGCTTTAAACAACCCTATTTAACCTATAAAATTCTCAAAAACTTCAAATAACTTCGATAAAAGCCTGGTAAAAGTAATTACTTCTGTAAAAATTAAATTTATATGTTTCTAATGGTATATTTTTGTTATGTTTAAAAAGACGCCCCAGTTTAAAATTATACAATGGGCTTAAACGACCATATTAAACCTATGCAAATATCAAAACATCAAATAACTTCAATAAAAGCCCTGTAATTACTTTAAAAAAAATTATATTTATATGTTTTTAATTATGTTTTTTTATGTTTAAAAAGGCGTCTTCAAAGTCAATAAAACCGTCTAACTTATTTCTTCTAAAAAAGTAACTAAACCAGATTGTTTTCGAGTACAACTGAATATCACAACATTTTCAGTTTAACATCTGAAGTTACTTAGTACTTTCGGATGAAAGCAAATAATTACATAAAAAAAATCTAGGAAGTAGAAAATAGGATTTCAAAGAGAGTTTCGTACTGATTTATGAAACAAACACCAAAAAACAAAAAAAAAAAAGACCACCAAAATTCGTTAATTTTATACGTTTGACAAAATGTTGCGTGTCCAAATGTAGCATTTGTTGTCCATTGGGAGTTTTCGCCAAAGTTTGTGAATGACAGGTTCCAAAGGACGTCTTCAATTTTATGAAAAAGTCTGTTATATATAAATTTAACAACAAATGCATTTGAACATTTTTTCACCTTGCTTAGCTTTACTTTTTGTGCTTATTCTTTTAGGCTGCTTACAAGTTAAAGGGATTCTAACTTGTGTGTTCCGTTTCGATCTGCATTGCCAGATGCTGGATTTTTTTTATCTTTTTAAAATCCAAGTTACATTATATGAAAGTTATGAAAAATTAGTGGGCGTATAAATCAAAAACTCATATTGTCGTTCAATTTGGAGTTATGTCAGAAAACATTAACTCAATTTTAAAAATGCTTTGGGAGATAAAATTTATTAAATCAGTTAATTCACAATAGTTAATTAATGACACTGGGTAATGAACGATAATAACCCTAATCAAATCAATAAGGCATCAATATTGATTATTATTACATTACTGGTAAGTAAAAGTTGGTGAATAATAATAAAATTTATTGACAGTTATAAACAATTATTTAAAATTTTAAAATCTTACCAATTGACAACTAATGAGTGATCAATAATGTTAACTGATAAACTCTCTACGCAGCAGCACTCTTGGGGCCAATGCCTTCTGTGCCTTATTCCGTTTTCGAGACCATGGCCTTTGGGATGCGAAGCATTTATCTTGGTTAGGTTGTCAACTTCAAAATAATAAACTAATAATGATAATAAATTAATGAAGTTTGAAGAGACTGATTCAAAAGAATTCCCGGATATTTTCTCTTATGTATTATCGCATCATCCTTCACTTACTTAGTCTAAACAGTTCGTTAACTGAAGTAATTTCAACTAATTGTTACAATGGGAATATTTCTTATGACGTCACGCTCTCCGAACTGCGATTTCATTGGTTGTTTTGTTTTCTTTGACAAAGTGTTGAAACAAGCTCATTGGTTTTTTATAACGTCACGCGCTCCGAACTGCGATTTCATTGGTTGTTTTGTTTTCTTTGACAAAGTGTTGAAACAAGCTCATTGGTTTTTTATAACGTCACGCGCTCCGAACTGCGATTTCTTTGGTTGTTTTGTTTTCTTTGACAAAGTGTTAAAACAAGCCCATTAACTATTTAACTAAGCTCGTTTTAATATAGTTGCATTCAATTTAAGTTTCTTCACAACCCCAGAATAGTCAATTCCCGAAAATCCCTCACTGAGTAACAACTTTTTTTAAGCACGATTTGACAAATCATTGTATTATTCACGCAAAAAAGAGCCAATTTTCAAACTCCCTCTTCTAATCGATCCGCAAAGGCCTCCCTGTTAGCTTCAATAAATCAAAACTACAAATAGACATATGGAAATGTGAATATCATGCATACATACTGTGGTTTATATTATTGAATGTTTTTTTTTAGGAAAGATTAAATAGTGTCTGTTCAAGTAATTTGTTTAAACTGTACCATATGCTTTTTAATTTGCATTGTCATGGTGTTGTACCTCTGACCATGATCAGTTGTTGTTCCCTTGACCAGGTCAAAGGTACAACACTCCTGAGTGAATGTTTCAACATTTTATCTTTGATGTGTTACTGCTACAACTTTAGTGAAATTAGTTAATATTTTTGACTTAAGTTGGTCATAAAGAATAAAAAAAATGCATATAAATCTTTATATGGAATTTTTCTTTCTGCATGTCAAACAGGGCCGGCATAAAGGGAAATCTCGTATCCTGACTGATATACCTGAAAAGCTAATTATAGAAGCTGAGGGAAAAAAAGCAGCACCCTAAATGCAAGACAACAATACGAACAAACGCCTTCCTAAAAAGTAAATAAGAAACTTGTTTTCCCTAAGCACAGTTCAGAATCCAATAGCTACCGAGGAATTTCTTCAGGAGATAGTAGCTTTGATCTGTCAGATGAATGTTGTGAATTCGATGACCATCAACAATTTGAGAAAGATGGCTTAGAAAAAGGAAATTTTATTCTTGTTTAAATTTCAAGTAAAAAAACTATTAAGTACTTTGTCGCAGAGATCTGTGATGTTAGTAAATATCCAGTGTTTCAAATCCGATATTTGAAAAGACAAACTTTAAGCGCAAGTTTAGAAGAGAAGATGAAAAATTGTATGATATTGATATTGAAGGCCATAGAGTGGCTAAACTACCAAACCCTACTATTAATAGTGGATCTGCTCGACAGTCAGAATGTTTGTCATTTGGAGTGGACTTTTCTTTATATAAAGTTGAATGAGCAAACATAAAATTCATAACTCTTGAAACACTGTCATTAACAACATTCTCATTGTGTTTAGATTGCCCTGTATACATTTAACTTGCATTAAATTGTTTTTCTGATTAAAATGGTTTTTTCTTCTTCATTGCTGTGTTGTCTAATTTCCTGGTCAAAGGTACAAAAACCCATGGTCAAAGGTACAAGTATATACCGTTGACCACAGTTTTATTATTATTTAAAAATTAAATAAAAAAAATAAAAATAAAACTGGAACCAAGAAAAAATTATGTTTGATAAACCATACGATACAGATTGGAATAAAATAAAGGAATTGAAGTTAGCCTTAATATTCAAGTTAAGAAAATTGAAAATGTGTGAAGTGGTCAAAGGAACAACACCTTCCCCCACTCGACACTGTGTATTACCTCGAAAAGAATTTAATAAATAATAAATAATAATAATAATGGTAACGGTGGCGATGGCTATGACAACGAGCAAACCTAAAAATTTGTTTCATTTCCAAACACATTATAATTAGTTTCCAAAATTTTACCTAACATTAAGTTTTTTTAAACATTTTTTAATTAAAGAATAGTGTTTAAAGCTTTGACAATTTGAATATTCTTAATTTTTTGACTCTGATATATTTTGGGTACTGCCCTTAGATTTTTAATATTTGCTACTCATTTCAATCTGTGGATGTTCCCTTGTAAAATAATTGTACAATCTACGGATTGCTTATTTTTTTTCTCTCAGCTATACAATTGGCTTGTGTAAAAAAATAATTCTTTAGCAATCCGAAAGAGAACATAATTAATGAACCTGTACTGCAGCAAATAAGATGGGCATTCTTCTTTTTGAAATGTTTTTATACATTTATTCCTTTATAGAATTATTCATTTGTTTATTGAATTACCTCATTTTGCCGATAGTTTTTTCTTTGTACTCATTACGAAATAGCAAGCGAGCATTTATTTTATTATATTTATAAATTTAATGAATGTGTTATCTTGAAAAGAAAAATATAATTTTTTCCACTTTGTGAGCGGTTTGCATTAACAAATTATAAAATAACATGGCAATTATTTTAACAATCGTGATTATAAAAAACCACCCCAATCATTCTAAAAATATTTTTTTTGTCCCTGATAAAGGCACTTAAATCGACGAAATGTAAACCGAAATTTTTGTTTTGCAAATGTGAGTATCTTTGATGTTTTTATTGAAAAGAGTCAAAGGATACAACAAAGAAACAGAATAAACAAAAGCATCAGCAGCAGATAGTTTGCTCTTAATTTTTAAAGCTTAAGATTTTCCCACTCAATTTATATCTACCTTCATTCATGATCACCCCATTACGTGACAGTAGTAAATATGTTTACCATAAACGGTTTTACTTGACTGTGATTTTTTATCCAAGATAAAATCCTAGTTGCTATGGTAATGTAGGGTAAGTCCGGAAGAATGTAAGCCATCATTTGGCAAAAATTTAGTCGTTGCTATTATTTGGGTTTTTCAATTGCTTTTAGGACACAAGATTCCATATTGAGTATTCAATTACGAAGTTAGTTGAAAGATTTCAAGTAGTTTATAAGTTTGAATGCCTACAAAAAAGTTGCAAAACTTTCATTATTATTTTTTATCCATTTCACGATAATCGAAAAACAATATTGCGTTAGTTTAAGTGAGTCTTAAAATAAACAACTTTAAGACTAGAAAAATTCAGTGAACTATATAACGAGTTGAAAATTAAAATAGTTCTATTAATTTTAAAGCTGTTTTTACAACAAAAATTATAACGGAAAAGTCACATCTGGCATTCCTAAGATTTAATTGTTTTTCTAATTATTGCTTTCCTTCGCGTTTTGTCTTGTATTTTTTTCAAGAATTTCGTTTGCTTCTAGAACGAAAAAGAGAAGATTTTAATTAAGTTTTTTTGGTATTTTTTGTTAATGTAAAAAACGAAGTAAAAAATTCGTTTTTGAATATCTTCAATTTACTACTCAAGATCAAGCTTACGCAATTTCCCGTAATATCTTTCCAAATTAAAGAGTTTTTGAATTATAAAAGTAGCTCCATTATTGCAATATTGTTTTAAATAGTGGATCTAAAAGTGTTTGAAATGCTTTTTTAAGTAAATAATGAGAAAATCGTATTTTTTTTTATAAAACAATTATTTTTGTAATAGTGTATTTTTTGCTTATTCCGTTTTTAAGAATTTTGATAATTAAACTTTATTAGAAATGTATTTTATTTAGCTTCGCAATATTAGTTTAAATGACGTTATTGTAGAAATCCATAAATGCAAATAAAAGACTCGCAAGAACTTAAAAAATGTATAGTTAATTTATTTTCGAACTTAAATAGCTTATTTATGTGTAAAAAAGCATTCAATATAAAATCTAGAAATGAGAGGAAATTTTTTTTTTAAATTATACAAAGAAAATTTAATTAATATTCTTCTATGTCATGAAATGGAATAGGGTTAGGTGGGGTAAAATGGGTCAATTTTAGCTATTTTCACTTTTAAAGTTCTCTGACAATAAAACCATATTTTTTCAGATTGTTTTAATTGCATCTTGACATTGCATTATTTCAGTACATTTTTATGTAGTTTAAGTATTTTAAACCGATTATTTTGCGACCATTTGCCTACGTGCAGGCGGTTACCCAATGCTTAGCCGAGTCGATTCCAACGTCTTTCCTACGCTTTAACGGTATCTACCCAACATGCTCCCGATGCTAAACCGAGGACTTACCAATGCATTTTTTACCTACCCGTTGTTTATCCGGGTAGATTCCAACGCATTCAGTACGTAATAACGGTTCCTACCCAAGGTTTAACCAACATGCTCCCGATGCTGAACCGAGAACATACCAATGCAACTAAAGCCTTGAAGGTATTTTGGAGCTTAACCCTTTTATTAGAAAACCATTGAAGCAAAGTAATTTCTCCATTATTTCATATAAGCCCCTGTCTAGTAGAATATTCTTTTAATTTCAAATTTTCTTCACGACTTTCTCAAATTCATTACCTACCTTGTTTAACAGCTACCTATTGAACTCCACAAAATTTAAAACTTCCTAAAACCTGCAAGCATGTGGACACTCAAAAATTTATTTTAAACACAAGAAAAAAGAAACGCTACTTGAATTACTAATATTTTATTAATAAAATGACAACTAGCAATAGAAATACAATACATATAAATGTAATGACGTCTCATGACGTTTCACGAGCAATAGAAATACAATACATATAAATGTAATGACGTCTCACTTAGGCTCCGCCCTTGATCTAGATTAAGTTCGCTAGTGGAAACGGGGTATAAAGGCCCGTTTCCACTAGCGAGTTTAATCCAGATCAACTTAAGCTAGCTTAAATTTGATCCAGTTCGGAAAAAGTGCCGTTTCCACTAGCAAACTTTGATCTAGTAGTCTCGAACCCAGAATTTTTCAAAATGTTTTTTTTTTGTGTGTGTGTGTGTGGGGGGGGGGGGGGGGGTTTCGAGAGTAGCGTTTTGTTTATATTTACAAATTGCATCATTCAAAGATTCAATCTGTCTAATGCAAAATCACCTAATTAACTAATATTTAATTAAATTATTTGTGCTTTACGCTGCCTATGATAGCTGAAGTTCTAATTTTTGTTACAATATAAAGATGATATTGCATTTAAAAAAGTCTAATGAAAATTAGTCAGTACCTGCAGAAACCCTGACTGTAGGAAGAAGTGAATATAGTTAATTAAAATATATCTAACACAATAAAGAAACTTATTTCAACAATTAACTTCATTTGTTCCGAGAGAAAACCAAAATCTTTGAGTGTTTTTTTTTTCAAAACACAATTTCGATTAAAATGATCAAATTAAATGGGTTTTTATAATTGACTGTTCATAAAGATATTTATATTACAAGTGCTACAAGACTACATAGGCCATAGATATACCTCTGAGGGATACAGACGTATAAACCTGTCACCTAACTGTCTGGTTTTCCAGCAACACACATAATTTTAAAAAAAATTATAAATTGAATAACTTTATTTAATTTTAAAATTGAAAGCATGGAGGAGCCATTTATAACCATCTACTATAGAAATATAATTTTTTTTTAAATATTTAAGAAATTAAATTTTTGGTTAAAACTTAATTTAAATATCATGCATTGAAAACGAATTTACACTTCAGCTAATTTGTTTATCCCTCAGAGGGACATACAATACATCAAACTGGTTCCCAACTTTGTAAAAAATTATCAAATTAATTTTTTCTAAATTAAACATTCACCATTACATAAATTTAGTATATTTTAAAATCAAGTTAAAAGCAACAATATAAAAGCACACACATCCAAAAATTAAATGCTGTTTATTGAAAAAGGTTTATTTAAATACAAATTTGAACACAGAATTGTTCTTGAAGTAGTACCATCAGAGTTATTTAGTCTTAATTTGGTTCATCATTTCTTGATCAGTAGAGTATAAACCAAAAAACACCCATAATTGATATCATTAAATGACACACAAAAATGAGCATCATTTAGTCATGTTAGCCACGTCTCCTGAGAACAAAAGTATGATTGCTAACTGACGTTTAGATGGCTTAGGCAATAAAAGTTGGAAAGTTGGCATCCGAAATTTTAAAATATTAAATGCTAAACTTGTATCATAGTTATGGACAAATTAATGAGCATAGTAGCATACAAACACTTCACAACTGATGCTATCTTGCTGTAAACAATGCAAAGGACAATTTACCTGGAAGTCTATTTTAAATATAGATTTTAAATTTCTAATTAAAGATGTTAATTCCACTTTGAAATCATTCTTTTGTGGATCATAAACATCAAGTGTTTCTGTGTTTTTATCAACCTTAACTAAAATCCAATGCAAATTACCAACACAAATAGGAATCAGTAAATTTGAATAGTCATAAGAGTCTACCAGTAAAACACAAGTTGACATTGTCTGGGCAACTGTAGAGCTTATATAGCTTGAATGCTACCCGACTTTTCACATAGAATATGAAAGAAAGCATCGACAATTTCGTCATACAACCAATCTCGGACAAAGTCATTATTAGATATTAATTTTAACTATTTTTCCTCTTCATTAGATGAAACGGGGTATTATACCCCGTTTCCACTAGCGAACTTAATCTAGATCAAGGGCGGAGCCTAAGTGAAACGTCATGAGCTGGGCAGTTAATCCAGTTCCGAACGCGATTAAGTTAATCTAGTTCAGGGAACACGATTAACTAAGCTTAAGTTTCTGTTTGTTTACCTTTTTCTCAGATTGAAAGCGTTCGCGATTATATTTTTGTGAAAATTGTTGCATGATCGTAAGTTTTCTTATTCTCATTTATTTGAAGTTAAGGGTTTAATATTGAATTATTGTGCTCGATTGTTTGATTCTATATTATATGATTTTTGTAGCGTTCTACATGCCGTTTGTCATGCCGCCGCCTTTGCACTGCTGGTTAGGATGTTTATAAAAATTAAATGCATTTTTATTTGAATCTAACACATTTAGGAGACTTTTTACTATAAATAAGATTCCTAGAATCGTGGTCGGCAACATTTTGCGGCAGCAGAACGGCGATAAATAATTCCAACAGGTTAACCTTGCGATTGCGATTATTAGGTTTTGTTTATGTTTAAAATAAAATTTCTTAGTCAATGTTAATCAGCAAAATAACTAACTGTTAATACTTACTAAATCACTTTTGATGTTTTTTAATAGGCTAGAAGGAATGAGCCAGAAAAGAAAAAAACAAAAAAATCACATCTTGTACAAACTGTGTGATGAATTTGCTAGAGCGAACCAAACAACCCATCTGCATAAAATAGGAAAAATGTTGATCACCTCAGGCTATCTTGTTCTTGGCGAGATTTTCAATTGGCGGTGAATCAACGATCACTTATATGCCAAACTGTTTACATTTCTTATACCGCATTTCTTATATGTGCATTCTCTCGCCAGATTTAGAACGGAATCTCTTCCAACCAAAGCTAAACTGTATCGTATGGGTCTTGCCCCTTCGCCCATGTGCTCCTCATGCAATGTTGAAGAAACAACAGAACATATCATCCTTGCATGTTCTCGGTTCGAAAATGATAGAATTAAACTTAGACAAGGAATCGGTTGTATTCCACTTTATTTTCCTTGGTTATTGAATTTTTCCAGCTATGATTCGCACAAGGCTAAAGCGACCATTAGATTTATTGAAGCCATCATGAGAGTCTTCTAGTTTCAGTTTTCCTTTTTTGTCTCCTATAAGCCAATAGGATCCGAGTAAGATCAATGCAATGAAGCAGCCAAGTCGGCGAGCATATGTCGCATAATATATACTACTACTACTTATACGTGCATTTTTGATTCTTTTATTCGAAAGTTTTTTTCGGGCTTTATTTTGACAAAATGAAGTTGTTGGTCATTGGTGATTCTATGATTAAGGGTTTGAAGGAGTATTTCGTTGGAAAATGGAGTTTTTTCGACTTTGTGTGTGTTCCTGGCAGTAAGATCGAAGGATTGACAAGGGAGATTTCTTCAATGAAGAAATCGTACAACTCGATTGTGTTGTTGTACATGCCGGAACAAACAATGCTAATCGAGATTTTGTTTCAGGGATCCTGTGGAAGTATGAGTGTTTATTCGATGGAATATTCCGGCTTAATCCTCAGGTAAAGGTTGTTGTATCGGCTGTTATACCCTGTGAAGAAGATTATTATGCTCACCCACCGTTATTATGTTCCAAATCTTGATGCTCTAAATCAGAAAATCAGTGATATAAATCAGTGATAAAACATAAAACACACAGTTACTCTTGTACATGAAACTTGTTTATTGCAAGACTACTGTTATTTTAAATGTGCTGAAAGGTGCTGTACCTCATTATGCAGTCATTTGTACCGGTGCACTTGCCCAGATACAGATTGTGTAAATCTATGTAAATATAAAGTGCATGCCCTAAACAACTTTAGACAAAAAAACTACTTGTAGTGAAGAACTTTGCGAATCTGATGATTTAGATTTAAATGTGTCTTTCAATAATAAAGTTGACATTTATCAGCGACGCGTTTACCAATAGGCGTTAGAGGCGGCCGCCTGTGGCCCCAAGATTGCGAGGGCCCCCGAATTTCAAAATTAATAACAAATACCTATTACAACTGTTTGCATACAAACATAATAATTGACCGCCGAATGGTCGCTTTTTCGTGTCTCCCCATTACCGAACTATACAATCTTCCCCCTTCTTGTGTGTTGCTAGCGGCTTGCCTTCTACACGTAATTTAAATAATATTCTCAAGTAAGTTATTTTAATAATCTGTTATTGTCACAGTTGCTTTATATTCATTTTTGAATATGAATTGTGTTCTTATATTAAACATTCTTCATTGAAATGTGTACTTCATTAATTTTAAACGCTGTGCATTTTTTCAAATGGTTGAATCCAAATTCGTAATCTTAATACAATATAAAATGAAAATGTTCCTAATAATCCTAATTCTTTCAAATATTTATATACTATCTGTCCACGGTTTGTTGGCCTCGGATTTGTTTGTAAACCAAAAAAAAAACAACCAAAAACAATTTTATTGTAATAAAAATTACAAAATCTGTTTTTGACGGGAGATTTTAGACAATAGATATCCATTTTTGAAAATCGAACGCATTGTAACGGTACGGGAGAATCCCAATTTACAAACTGGTTCATCCTTCATCATGCTTTTATATTTCTACAAGTATTAAGATTTTTTAAGTTCTAATTTCTGTTGGGTTTTTTTTTGGGGGGGGAGGGGGCGAGGGGCCCCAAATTCGGAAGCCGCCTATGGCCCCAACATCCATAAACGCGTCACTGACATTTATTCTGTTAATACTCACAATATGTATAACCCACTCTTAAATGAAAACAGAGTTGCTGCCTGCGAGAAATTATGTGACAAGCTGTTAAAATTGATAAAAAATTCCGCGGTGCAAGATGTCTTTTTATGGAATATTTTGACTTCTTTAAATACTTTAGCTTCAGTTTCTGAGGGTATCGTTAATGCTGATTACTTAAAATCTAACAGTGTTATTCCCTATTCCAAAGTTCCTCCAAATTAAAAACTAGTACCTCAATCTAATTTATTTAAAACAAGCAAGCGCCGACAAAAAATATGTTCTAAAAAGAGAAAAATAAGTTTAGGTAATTCTCCATCTAAGCGCATCAAAATTTGTGACGATTCCTTCACATCCGATTTAAATTCCGATTCCGTCCCAAACACTATTGGTGGTCACTCTTTAACTTTCCTGGGATTGATACATCTGTAAGTGATGAAGAGGAAAAAGAGTTAAAATTAATATCTAATAATGACTTTGTCCGAGGTTGGTTGTATGACGAAATTGTCGATGCTTTCTTTCATATTCTATGTGAAAAGTCGGGTAGCATTCAAGCTATATACGCTCTACAGTTGCCCAGACAATGTCAACTTGTGTTTTACTGGTAGACTCTTATGACTATTCAAATTTACTGATTCCTATTTGTGTTGGTAATTTGCATTGGATTTTAGTTAAGGTTGATAAAAATACAGAAACACTTGATGTTTATGATCCACAAAAGAATGATTTCAAAGTGGAATTAACATCTTAATTAGAAATTTAAAATCTATATTTAAAATAGACTTCCAGGTAAATTGTCCTTTGCATTGTTTACAGCAAGATAGCATCAGTTGTGAAGTGTTTGTGTGCTACTATGCTCATTAATTTGTCCATAACTATGATACAAGTTTAGCATTTAATATTTTAAAATTTTGGATGCCAACTTTCCAACTTTTATTGCCTAAGCCAAGAAAGAACATCTAAACGTCAGTTAGCAATCATACTTTTGTTCTCAGGAGACGTGGCTAACATGACTAAATGATGCTCATTTTTGTGTGTCATTTATTGATATCAATTATGGGTGTTTTTTGGTTTATACTCTACTGATCAAGAAATGATGAACCAAATTAAGACTAAATAACTCTGATGGTACTACTTCAAGAACAATTCTGTGTCCAAATTTGTATTTAAATAAATCTTGTTCAATAAACAGCATTTCATTTTTTGGATGTGTTTGCTTTTATATTGTTGCTTTTAACTTGATTTTAAAATATACTAAATTTATGTAATGATGAATGTTTGATTTAGAAAAAAATTAATTTGATAATTTTTTACAAAGTTGGGAACCAGTTTGATGTATTGTATGTCCCTCTGAGGGATATAAACAAATTAGCTGAAGTGTAAATTCGTTTTCAATGCATGAGATTTAAATTAAGTTTTAACCAAAAATTTAATTTCTTAAATATTTTTTAAAAAATTATATTTCTATAGTAGATGGTTATAAATGGCTCCTCCATGCTTTCAATTTTAAAATTAAATAAAGTTATTCAATTTATAATTTTTTTAAAAAAATTATGTGTGTTGCTGGAAAACCAGACAGTTAGGTGACGGGTTTATACGTCTGTATCCCTCAGAGGTATATCTATGGCCTATGCAGTCTTGTAGCTATTTTGAAGGCACTTGTAATATAAATATCTTTATGAACAGTAAATTATAAAAACCCATTTAATTTGATCATTTTAATCGAAATTGTGTTTTGAAAAAAAAAACACTCAAAGATTTTGATTTTCTCTCGGAACAAATGAAGTTAATTGTTGAAATAAGTTTCTTTATTGCGTTAGATATATTTTAATTAACTATATTCACTTCTTCCTACAGTCAGGGTTTCTGCAGGTACTGACTAATTTTCATAGACTTTTTAAATGCAATATCATCTTTATATTGTAACAAAAATTAGAACTTTAGCTATCATAGGCAGCGTAAAGCACAAATAATTTAATTAAATATTAGTTAATTAGGTGATTTTGCATTAGACACATTGAATCTTTGAATGATGCAATTTGTAAATAAAATATAAACAAAACGCTACTCTCGAAACCCCCCCAAAAAACACATTTTGAAAAATTCTGGGTTCGAGACTACTGGATCAAAGTTTGCTACACTCGGGGACAGGCTAACTTGGGTAAACACCATTGAGTGAAAAGGAAAAAGCAGACGGCGAAGCGCGGCGCGACATTAAATCATCGCCGGCTCCGTGTCGTCCCACTTGCGACAGTCCCACTTGCGACGAAAAAAAATCCCTATAGGTGACTAATTAGTTAGGGAACTTGGGTGGAAAACTTAACAACCCTAGACTTCTTTTTCCCTATGTTGCAATTCGCTTTAGCTACAGCTTGGCTTCTTTATCCCACTAGTTAAGTTGGGGATAAAAAGAGGTGAAAGGAAAATTATTTTGTACACCAACCCCTCGTTGCAATACAATAAGAAATTCCAGATGACAGACGGGGCGGGGCAGGGGATGTCTAGAGTTGGCCTGTCTAGTCTGTCCCGAGGCTACATGTGCAAGTGCATACCATATGCGCTCTAGAAAGTTTTCTAGCGCTTTTCTAAAGAGAATTATATCATGCAAATATAAAAATATATTTTTAATTTATATAAGTTGGAAAAAAATGCAGAATATCGATATCATTAAAATACCTTCTGATTAAGTAAAAACTAAATGTTAATAAATTGCTTTTGTTTGAAAATTTAGCTAAATCTTGATTAAAATATATTTATGCAACAAGTGCGTAAAATTATTACCAAATCAATTAAGATCTTCACCATTTGGATTATGCGAGGAGCACTTTTCCTGCTCTAAACAAATAATTTTCTCCTAATTTAAACATATTTAATTTGCTTAACTCATCAGAATCTATAAGTAAAGGTATTTTTTATAATCCCATGAAAAAACCTCGCTTTTTAATTCAATGGGCTTGTTTCACGTGGGTTCTAGCAACAGCTCTGTCGTCTTGTTTTCACTTTTCTCGAATTACTTTTGTTGAAATTCGAAATATAAGTTTTCTAAGAATAAGTTATTTTAGTTGTTATTGCAACTTCTTGCTGTGCTGTTGGTTGTTATAATCTTTTATCAAGGAAAACTTGCATTAAAAAAAGTTGGAATTTAAAAAAAATAACAACTAAAATATTCTTAGAAAACTCAATTTGGAATACTAAGGCAAAAGTAATTCGAGAAAAATGAAAACAAGACCGCGGAGATGTTGCCAGATCCCTCGTGAAAGTTTTCAATGCCAATATATGTTGAGTAAAAAAAAATATTTGCACGTGAACAATAAAACTTTGTTAGCAACTTAACAATATTTTTGCACTGTATTATAAATACTTATATATGCGGCACGTGCTTAAATTACTCTTTAAACTTGAATTAATTTCACTCAGGGTTCGCCGTCGTGAAATGATGTATTCAACTTGTTTAAAAAAAGACTAACATTACGCACTAGTTAAATAAATAACTATTTAATAATCTTGAGCTAAAAATTCCACTTATTCAAATTCATAATCGTGTGCAAAGGGGCAAAGTGGCAATTTTTGCACTGTTTCATTCTACATTGCATCCAAATTTTCAACCTGATAATACAAAAATTTATAAAACAAGATAAATGACACTTTTAAAATTGGAAAACTATTAAGTAGTAGTACTTCAAAATCTTGCATGCAATGCTAAGTAGTTATATATGCAACAAGTGTGAAAAGTAACACTTTTTAAAACTAGTGGAATAATGATACGTGTTTTAAAAAGTTTACTTTTCACACGTGTTTCATACACTATTTTTTATAATTACGTGAAAAAATCAAATCTCATTGGTTCAAAAATAATTCACGTGCTAATTTTTTTACGTAAAGAAGATCGGCATCGATAAATATCTGGAACTAAAAAAGGCAAACTTATTTTTTAGTTTAAAGTCAAACATTTGAACATGGATACTGAATCAAAATATAAAAAATAATAACATTCACGCGCATAATATTTATAAATAAAGCAGATCAATAAATTTCTGGATTTTATGAATATTATGAAATAGAAATTTTACTTTATAGAATACATGGTTATTTAAGTATTTCGTTGGCTGACTTACTATGAAACAGTGCTTTCAGTGAAAAAAAAAGCACTTTACGTTGAAAGTTGAAAGTAAATTTTAAAAAAATAATAGATCCTTAATCTTCACTTCAGGCACAATTATTTAATTAATAATTTATTGAAAATATTTTTATTTTCTTCGAAAAGCGAATTTCATTATTAATTGCTCTCTATATAAGAACAAACTTTCTATCAATAAACTGTTACATACAGAAAATAATTAAATCGCGAATTTCTGAAAGGGCTTTGCATTGCAGCAGTATTTTAATATCTAATGGTCTCTGTGCTCTATAGGAGCATAGGTAACTTCTGTAAACTATTGTGTTTGGAAAGAAAGGGAAACACTGCTGCAGATATACATTGGCCCCTTTTAAAATTCACGATTCAGTTATGGATGTTTGAATGCAAAATTTATAATAAAAATAAGTAACCAATTCATCAAAAGACACTTGAATAAGTCCAGCATATCCTATAAAAATCAAATTTCTTTTATTTATTTCTAAACCGTATAAGCAGCACTTGGCACATGAGTTGAGCCACAATTGGAAACATAACTTTTGAAAAGTTTAGCAACTTCACATTTTCCAAAAACTATCTAGTATTTATTTCTATTTAGCTAATCTATGACAATAAATCATTTAGAGTTTTTAATATAGCCTCAAAGTTTCAAAAAAAATTTCTAGGTTATAGAAAAAATTAACAAAAATTCCAAATTTTTAAACCAATTCCTAGTAACATTTCTGTTAATAACTGAGTTCAAGTTATAACACAAAATTTGTTTCGTAGCTGATATGTACACTTTTTAGTTGTAATTGTTGTAAAAGTTGTTTACACTGCTCAAAACAATTAGGGATACTTTTCCAACATGTGTACCCAATATTGACTCAAATTTCTGTATACTCTTCAACTCCCTCCCCCCTCCCCCAACCTAAGGAACAAGTTGTCACCTTTGAAGTTGTCACCTTGTCTTTTGATCTAACAGTATCAAATTAGTTTGAGAGATTATTATTTATCGTATACTTCTTCAGGAGAAACATTAATTTTCTTTACTTTATTTGTTTCAACTTCTCTCTTCATAATCTTTAAGAGAAAATGTTCTTCTAATATTGATGATATCCTTCCTATTAGATGCTTCCAAGTTTCCAAGAGTATGCAGGCTCTTTTATACAGCATATATAAAAGTGCTTATTAAAAGTACTTTTTGCTTAAATCATGGGTATTATGTCAGTATGTTCTGAACAATATAATGTTTGAAGACTATTATAAAAGCAGTTTTCTCAGAGTACTATGTTAATTATTTTGCTACCTAAAGCCAGGTCACTTTTCTTTAATAAAAAATCAATTCTTCTTGCTCAGATTTATTCTATTTTCTTTTACTTAAAAATCTGGCTAGCTAAAAATATAGATATTTATAAATAGAAATCTTCTGAAAAACTTCGGGGAAAATGAGTAAAAGTTTCTACGCAAATAAGTTTTTGTTTTATTTTCGATAGTATTTTTATTATATTTATGTATCACATCAAACATTTACTTTTTTGCAAACTTATGTATCTAAGCACATTGCAAAACACAAAAGTCTTCAGAATTTTTTTTTTTGTGTAAAAGGTAAAAATAATAATACAGTTTTCAGTTAATTAGAATAAAATGGTTGTTTTTTTCGCTGTCTTTAGTTAAAAAACTAACTACTACTAATATTTTTTTAAAAAAAAATAAATAACGTTATTTCCACAAATGTGTATTTGTGGAAATAACGTTATTTATTTTTGAAAAAATTATTAGTAGTAGTTCAAATAAAGAACCTCTCATGTAAGATGCGTCACATAAGACACTGCATAAGATTGCTTGAAAGTATCCTCGCAAAAAATTGAATTTATTCTAAAAAGCGTAAGCATGTGCGCGGGATATTTTTAAAAATCATTTATATACGTTCTAAGCTTTATAATAGAACATGTAAGGGTGATATGGGGGGGGGGGGAGGGATTTATAAATGCCCATAATGTCTTTAAAAATATGATAAATACTAATAATGTATTTAAAAAACATACTACTTCTATATCCCATTTAATTACCTATTTTTTTTTAAGATTTCACAATGCTCGAACTTCCTTGTTACCGAAATAGAGATTTTCGCATTCCAAATGATTATCGTCAGGTCCCCAACTTTGAAGGCGTTTTAAGATTAAAAAAATATTCCATCGGAAAAAAAATTACGATTTTAATGTGTTAAATTATCGTTTGAATGTGGATTAAATATAAAATGCAAATTTAAAGTTTCATTTATTACTTTGGAAACGATTTGACACCTTTGCCCCACTGCGCATCGTCAGGTAAAATTTTGTCAAAAGAATGTTTTTAACGATACTTATTCATAAATATAGTGTAGTAATCTTTTTTTAACATTTTATTTCAGTAACATAAAAGTGTTACAGCCGATAAAAAGCGTTCAGTACATAAAAGTGATACCAACCGATAGTGACTGTCCCGTCGAAAGCAGGATGTCTGACCACTTAATTACCCCCCCCCCCCCTATACATACACTTACAGATGCCACACACACTTTCTAACGAAAAAGGCACTCACATACCAACAAATGGGGGGGCAACTGCAAATTTTTAGCACTAACACCGTAGCATTGGCGCTACTGCAATGCTTCATCACGCCAAGTTTCGTTACCTTTGTGAGACCCTCCAGAGTTTCCCCCTTTACGGTGCGAAAGGATAATTTGAGGGTATTTCCCTTCGTCGCAAATGGGACTGTCGCAAGTGGCACTACTCCCGCCGGCTCGCCGTTTCAAACAAAACAAGAAAAAAAAGTTTCAATCACCCGTCTGGTTTGGCGTCAATATCGCTTCAGTTGGCCTATTATAAATCGTTATTACAAATATTTTCTTTGTGCGTAATAAGGATCTAAGGCTTTTATAATCAGTTAGCATACGTCTTATGCTGTTAGTAGAAAGGCCAGTCAGTTCCGACGTTCTCTTTGTCAAGATGTTATCACTCATCAAAGAATTTTCTTCCTTTAATTTGTAATAGACATTCATCGCTATTACTTTTTCACTACTCTTTAAAGGCTTCCCCTTTTTATGAAGTTGAAAAGTATAGTTTTGATTCGTTCTTGAAGGAGTCGCCATTTTATTACACAGCAAAAACAATATTCGAACAAGTAATAGAAAAACGAGAGATTAAATATACAAAAGAAAATAAACTAAAAAAAACCCCTAAAAATTACGAAATTAAAAATCATTAACACAAAGCACTCAGAAAATATATTTAAAACTAAAAAAAAAACTAAGGTAAACGGTAACTATCGAAATTAAAGAGGAGCGAAAAATTCACTAATACGAAATGTAGCTACAGCAACGAATGATTTCCTCTTTGTGAGAAATCCAAGAGGGATAAATTTCCAATCCCAAGAATGTCAGTACTCAAGACATTTGTTTATACCAACCCCTAAAGTTTATGACGATTCGGGAACATAAGAGGGTGCAGAGAAAGAAGAATAAGCAGAAGAAAAGCGGTGCAAGTTTTAACCGACTTGCCCTGCTTTTTTTTCTTCTGAGGAATAGTTAAGTTTTAATTTATTACTGTGACGTTCGACAGGTTCTAGGAACTCGTGTGCTAACTTTAAAGCCCGTAACCCTTTTATTTTGTGTTGTAGAATGGTTTCAGACAGAGAGAATAACAGACAGACCAATGTTCAAAAAACATCTTTTTTAGAATCCGCACCCTCCGTTTTTATCTGTACTACACACTTACACCTACTAAGAAATTCTGTAACAATAAAGTACGCTAATTAAGTTCACTGTAAAACTTTGGTGTAACCTTTACCCCATAAAACTGTTAGAAACAATTTGTGTAAAAATAGTAACCTAGAATTGTCATTTATATAAGAATAATAAACTTTCGAATAAGTGTACACTATGAGTACAAATATTCAAATGACAACATTAACTACGTAAAAAATCATTTTATTATAAGGTTTTCTTATGCCCAATATAAAAATTTGGTGGAACATTACTCCGTAAAACCGGTGGCAGCATGTACTGACACCAATATTGTGGAGTAAACGTTCCACCAAATTTATATAGTAACAGTGTTTTCATAACAAATGTAGTAATTTTTTTTTTAATTCATTTTTTTATTATAACTGTAATAGGTTTGTATTCGCTTACCTGCTCTGTCCTGGGGGAATAGAAGCTTACCGCTGGGATGTCATTCTTAATTGTTGCGTATGGACCGTCATCTACTATATCTTGAAAATAAATGGGCATTAGAAAAAGAACAACCAGAAAAGAAGCACCCGATACCATTGCGAATTTAGATCTGATTTTTAATGAAAGAAAGTTACAGGTGTGTGGCGCATTGGCAGCGCCACCTAGTGGGATAACAGAGGACTGTAGTAAGAAACAAAAATATAAACATAGATCAAACATTCTCCCCGCCTTGAAACCTTAAGGGTTTCAATCATTGAAATTTATCACTCTAAGGGAAGTTTGCAAAGTTTGGTAATTGGACGAGTAAGTTCACCGGAATCTGTTTTCAATGTAACAACACGAACTCTATTGTCCTTTCCGGGATGCACACTTAATACACGAGCCAGTTTCCATTTTAAGGCAGGTAATAACTCGTTTTTGATGAGAACTAGATCATTTACGGATATGTTGTTTTGTGAAACACACCACTTTGGTCGTTGTTGAAGCCTAGCTAGGTATTCGTTACTCCAACGCTTCCAGAAACTCTGCAGTAAGCTTTGCACCAATTGCCAGCGATTGAGACGTGACATGGGAATTGTAGTCAAGTCAGGTTCTGGAACGGCTGTTAAGGCTGACCCGATGAGGAAATGTCCTGGCGTCAATGGTGATAAGTCGTTAGGGTCTGAGGAGAGTGGACAAAGAGGTCTAGAGTTGAGACAGGCCTCAATTTGAGCAGTGAGGGTGAATAATTCTTCTAAAGAAAGCAAGGAGCTTCCCATAGTCCTTCTGAGATGGTACTTCATGGATTTAACGCCTGCCTCCCAGAGGCCACCGTGATGTGGAGCTGCGGGGGGATTGAATCTCCAAGTAATTCCCTCTGATGCGGTAAAATTGCAAACACGTGAATTCTCACTCTGAGACAATATTGATGAAAGAATACCTTTTAGCTCTCTTTCTGCGCCCACGAAATTTGTACCGCAATCACTAAAAATCTCCACAGGTTTACCTCTTCTCGAGATGAAGCGTTTCAAAGCACCAATGAAGGCTTGAGTAGTAAGGTCAGTCACTACTTCAAGATGAAGTGCACGAGTTGCGAAACAAACAAATATTGCTATGTAAATCTTGAAGGATTTTCTTCCTCGACCAGTTTGTTCTCTGGCCAGAAATGGACCAGCATAATCAACACCTGTAGTTGAAAAGACCCTGGATGGCGTGACTCTGGGAAGTGGAAGGTCTCCCATGAGCTGATTCATAGTTGTTGCAGAAAGGCGAAAACAAGTTTTACAACTTTTCACAAACCTGCGAACAACATCTCTCCCACACGGAATCCAAAACTTCTGCCTGATTACTGAAAGTAGAAGTTGAGGTGCTGCATGCAGATGTTTCACATGGAAGTGCTCTATGATAAGAGTGGTCAAATGATGTTTCTTGGGAATAATAGCTGGATGTTTTGCTTCTGAAGAGAGATTGGCATGTCTCAGTCTTCCACCTACACGCAATACACCGTTGTTGTCCAGGAAAGGTGAAAGGGACAACAGCTTACTTGTAGGTTTTACAGGTTTTCCAGTTTTCAAGCTATTCAGTTCGTCAAGAAACTCTGTTTGTTGCACAAGTTGGATGACGGTTGTTGTTGATTGTGTCAGTTCTTCAGAAGAAAGATGACTTGATACTCTTTCGGGCTTCGGGACGGAGCAATTCTTCATAAATCTTCGACACCAAGCGAGAACTCGGATCAATCTGCTCCAGGAAGAATATCTTGATAAGAACTCCAGTGAGAAAGAATTATTTATGGTTTGTACCAAGGTGATTTTAGCTTGTTTCTTCTCTTCACTAGACATTTCTTTCTTTATCTGCTGATTTTCTTCCACCTTGTTAAGGGGTAAAGTGGAGTTGGTTGACAACCATCGTGGTCCATTAAACCACAAGTCACAGGTTACGAACTCCGAAGGAGTTAGTCCTCTTGTGCCACAGTCTGCTGGATTCTCGAGACCACGGACGAAATTCCACTGAGCTTCTGGAACCAGTTCTTGAATTTGGGAAACTCGATTTGCTACGAAAGGTTTCCATCTGGATGGTTCCGAGTTTATCCAAGCTAGGGTAATCTGTGAATCTGACCAGGCAAATACAGCTGAGATTGAGATGTCTAGGTGTGGCACAGTTGACGACAATAGGTTGGACAACAGCAAGGCGGAGCAAAGTTCAAGTCTTGGCAAAGATTGCACTTTGAGTGGTGCTACTCGGGTCTTTGATGTCAGCAGCACAGTTCGAATAGAGTCACTAGAAATACTGCGAGCATACAGTACGGCGCAGTAAGCTTTTTCCGATGCGTCGCAAAAGGCATGAATCTCGACAAGAGCCTTGGGAAGTAGGACGTACCTCGGGAAGGTAACTTGCTGCAGGAGTACAATCTCGGAAAGAAACGATCTCCACTTTGAAGAAAGTTCTTCTGGAAGGGGTTGGTCCCAGGACAGATTGGCTTGCCACAGCTCCTGTAGTACAATTTTCATGAAGATTACGGAAGGAGAGAGAAGTCCCAAGGGGTCAAAGGCTCTCGCAATCTGCGACAGAACTTCTCTTTTCGTATAGTTATCCTTCATATCAATTGATGGAACTGCAAATTTGAAGTCGTCTGACTTGGGGGACCACTTGACTCCAAGCACACTGCAGTCACTGTCATCGAGATGAACTAAGTCCGATTCCTGTGAATCATGAGGAAGGTCTTTGAATATAGACGGGTCACTGGACTTCCATTTTCTGAGGCAGAAACCTCCTCTTCGCATCATTTCCTGAAGCTCGGTGATTAGCCTTACTGCTTCTTCAGTTGAGTCTGTACCACTCAAAAGATCGTCAACATAAAATTGATTGAGTGTAGCCCGTGAAGCAGCTGGGAATCTATCTTGTTCATCGATGGCGAGCTGACGCAAAGTTCTTGTTGAAAGGAATGGAGCTGAAGCTGTTCCATAGGTCACAGTGACTAGACGGTATTCTTGAACCGGTTCTGAAGGTGAGTTTCTCCAGAGGATACGTTGCCAGTCGGCATCTTCTGGGTGGATTCTAATCTGTCTGAACATTTTGGCAATGTCCGCACAGACAGCGACCTTGTAAGTTCTGAACTTCAGTAGTATTGGGAATAGTTCTGGCTGTGTTCGAGGCCCAACCATGAGCAGATCATTTAGGGATTGTCCGGAAGATGTTTTGCTTGATCCATCGAACACTACTCTTAATTTAGTTGTAGTTGATGAGTCACGTATGACAGCATGGTGAGGTAGGTAGTAAGATTCGGTTTTTTGGATGTGTGCATCAGGTACCGGCTGCATGTGGTTTAAGGTTAAATATTCGTTCATAAAGTTCCTGTATTCGTTATATTTATCTAAGTTAGAACTCAGATGACGTTCCACACTTAACAATCTGCGAAGCGCTTTTTGTCTGGAATTTCCTAAATGAGTTGGCGGCGTGTGAAATGGTAATCTTACTGTGTATCTGCCACTCTCATCTCTCGAATGGGTCGCGACAAAATGCTCTTCGCACTTTTTTTCTAAAGGAGTTAGTGGTTTTGAACACGGTACGGAATCTAACTCCCAGAATTTATGAATGATATCGTCTGAAACTAACTCGATTTTATTTACATACAGCGAATCTTGATTTCTGGAATTGGTACTACCACCAATTATCCAGCCGAGTTCTGAACGAATCGCAAATGGCTTATCTTGGCCAAATGATAGCGTTTGTCCCTTTAGTAAGGGCAAGGTGAGATCAACTCCGAGAAGGATATCTACGGGGCTGCTAACGTGGAAGTTTGGATCGGCCAGTTTTAGATCTGAAAATTGGTCGCAATAAGAAGGGTGCAAGGAGTGGTGAGGGAGAAGACCAACTATTTTCTTCACCACGTACACGGAAGCAGAATACGCACTTTTGGACGGAAAGTGTGTCGTGAAATGTATTTCGGATATCCCATTTGTTCGAGCATCTGTAGCTCCTAGACAGGAAATGCGGATATTTGCGTTTTGTTTATTTAGCCCTAACTTTTCTAGACATTGACTAGTTATGAGGGAAGCCTGACTACCATTATCGAGTAAACATCTACAAGTCTGATAGTTACCCCAAAAATCCTTTACACGGATTAGGGCTGTGCAGAGAAGAATGGTTACCCCTGGATCAACATTGGATACGCAAGTAGTAAGATTAGTAGCTCCAGAAACACCAGATGCTTCAATGGAAGTACTCTCGTTTGAAAAAGAACCAGGAGAGAATTCGGGAGCGTCAATTGAAAGTCCTCTAGTATCTGAACTTCCTGTATTCTGCCTGCCTCTGGAACCTGAACCTTCCATATGGAGTAATGTATGGTGGGGTTTTTTACACGTTCTGCACCTAAATTTACTTTTACACGATTTATAGGCGTGAAATTGGGCTAAACAATTGAAACAAACGTTATTCGCCTTTACGAAATCTAAACGCTTTTGAATGGGCAACTTAGTAAAGCCTTCGCATTTACCTAGTGTATGATCATTGTGACAGAAAGGACACTGTGACTGGATGTTTGATGCAACCAAAGTCACCTTTTTTTGAAAGTTTCTTTTAGTATTTTGAGTTCCTGTCATTATTGACCTCGCATGAGTCGAAAGAAATTGAAGCAATTCCTCCAATTTCGGAATATTGTCTGCCTGAAGTGTTCTTTCAAACCATGTTCTAGTGCTAGGATCTAGTTTGAAAAGAACGAAAAACATCAAGAAGGTGTCGGTAGCTTTATCTATAGTAAACTCTAGGGACTCTAAAGTTCTCACGAATTCCTTAGTGGAATCTACTAAATTTAACATTTGCGAATGTGACTCATGATTAAGTGATGCTAAATTCATAAACTTTTTCATTACCGAACTAAGTATTTCTCGCTTATTAAAATACCGTTCAGTCAGGAGATCCCAAGCAATTTGAAAATTACTATCCGTAATAGGTAATGATTGCACGATTTTTTGAGCATCTGACTTCAAAACTCCCTTTAAATATTGAAGTTTTTGAGCTCCCGACAATTTTTGGTTATCGGAAACTGCAGCCTTAAACAGATCTGAAAAGGTTAACCACTCTTCGATGACACCCGAAAAACGTAGGTAAGGATAAAGTGGGAAGTTTAATTTTGTCTGTTGACTCAAGAGGTTTAACTTGGGAACTTTTTAGGTTTTGTTCCCCTATAGCATGCTTACGAATGTGTCTAGTAATTTGAGCCAACAAAGTTTCCAATATGTCAAGTAACTCATCCTTTTCAACTGAATAATTATCAACTTCGTCATCCTTACATTTGTTTATTATAGTTGAAAAAATATCCTTTACCTCATCAATTAAACCTGATATTCGGCTTTTCCTAACATCTAATTCAACAAAATCTAAAGTGTCTATGTCCCCTTCAGTTTTGGTTTTTGTTCGAGTAATGGAAGATTTAATACTTTTTTTCTGGTTAAGAACCGTTTTTAAATCCATGATTAAACAAAATGATTAAATAAAATATAAAACACTTGAAAGAATACTGCACCTTTAATACATCAACCCGAATAAAAATCAATTCTTACGAATATTACGAATAAATTTTAATCGACATCACGAATAGAACTAACTATCCGTTTTTGAAAACGCAATTGAAAAAAAAACCTGTGCAGAGCAATAAAAAGAATGTGACAGGCACACAGCAATATTACCATAAATAAAAACGCTACTTTAGAATGAATCAAGGTTTGGTAACGCGGGATGTTTATTTCAATTTTCATGGCGCCATGTCTGGGAAAAGCGTGGGTGTATTCAAAGACATTAAGTTATTACAGAAACAGAATTAACTGCGTATATACGAAATTATGTATGTTTCCAAGTACTTCGAAAGTTTCTACAAATTATTTTGCAATAATTTATTTGAATGTTTCTCTAAGCAAATTATGATTGAATTAATTTTGAATGTTTCGAATGTAGAACAGAGCAGAATTGAATTTGAACATTAGAAAGTTTCAAAATCCGGAACGATTGGACCATGTAATGTATTCGCTTACCTGCTCTGTCCTGGGGGAATAGAATCTTACCGCTGGGATGTCATTCTTAATTGTTGCGTATGGACCGTCATCTACTATATCTTGAAAATAAATGGGCATTAGAAAAAGAACAACCAGAAAAGAAGCACCCGATACCATTGCGAATTAAGATCTGATTTTTAATGAAAGAAAGTTACAGGTGTGTGGCGCATTGGCAGCGCCACCTAGAGGGATAACAGAGGACTGTAGTAAGAAACAAAAATATAAACATAGATCAAACAAGGTTGTTTTTAAAAGCGAAAAATAAGAATACATCACAAAAATATAATAAACATGACAGTTTAACTTCTTATTCATAATTTTAAACTATCATTAGAGTGTAACACCGCAAAAAAATGCCAAATGTTTTTACGGTATTGTAAAGTGTGAATTCCAAACTTTTAATTGCAATTAAAACTGAAGCAAAACCTTGAGAAAAGAGATTAAAAAAAACTGTACAAAAAGTTTAAAAAATAAATAAGAAAATCTAATTGATAGTTGGAGATTTTTTTCTAGCCCTTTATAGAAAGCATGCAAAATATTTCTGAAAACCGAGACACTGTAAAACTATATTAACAAAACTAAAAAATTTGAATAATGTACATCACAAGTTTTCACAATTCGTACTTTGCGACTTAAAAAGTTACGAAGGAAATAAAAAAAATCTGTTTGACAGTCATTGAATACTTGACTACCATTACCAACGACTCTAAAATTTAAATTTTTAAAATCTATCTTTTGTTCAGGCATATTGGGCAAATGATTTGATAACTTATATTTTCCATTTAAGGAAAGAATTATGAATTGCCTTCTTTCTTAAACAAAAATTCATTTTCAATCGCCAATTACACAGTGAATTATGATATAATGAAAAAAAAATCAGCTGCAACTGTCATAATAAATTAATCCTATCGAGACGGCAACCCTAGAACTCGAAAAAGAAACAATGATCTGTTGGTTGGAAACTCTTGTAAGGTAATATTTACATACAAAATTATCTGAATACAATTTAACCAAAATACACTTTTCATTCTGATAAAATTGCCAAATTTTCTCAGATAATATTCAAATCTGTTACACTTTAAACGAAATTAATGTTTAAAACAAGTTTTCTGGATGGATTCGCAAATAATTTATGGAACTCTTTACATCCGCGGAAGGATCTTCTCCATAGCATATTTCTATTTACCCTACTTAGGTTGTCCCGAAGTATAGTGGAAACGGCACTTTTTCCGAACTGGATCAAATTTAAGCTAGCTTAAGTTGATCTGGATTAAACTCGCTAGTGGAAACGGGCCTTTACGCTATCCTCTAACCGTAAACGTTCGTCACTTGACCAGGGTTCTAAATTACGAGGCGTTATTGGCTATGTTAAAGCTCCTGAAGGAGGCTAGAAATAGGCAGCCGGAAACGATTACCTTACCTAACCGTAAACGTTAAAATCACATGTCTTGTTAGTTGTTGTATTTTTGGTTATGGCGTTGAGTCTCGGTTTGTTTGAAAAGTAACGTGACGAGTCGACCACGAGTATCCAGCCGGGCCTCTTGGATGCTATGAATTCTAATTCAAAAGAAAGAGAGCCTGAAGAAGAAATGGCAGGATGGAATGGTAGCTACACGACAGTACCTGCCAGTCATGAAGTTGTTCTTCAGCATGGAGATAAAACCGTGTCAGCCATGACACTTGACCCAAACGGTGCACGGCTCGTTACAGGTGAAGTTTAGTTCATTGCAATTATTATAATAATCAAAAATAATTATGAACTGAGCCTGGGTAAACACCCAAAATTGGGGTGTTTAAATTTGCTCTGTGTACGTACCCAAATTACAGTAAATACCAAGAAATAGGGTATTTATTACTTTTAAATTAGTTATATACAGGAAATATTGTTTTAAAATTTGAATGTTATAATAGTTATTCTTAGGCTATGTCCTGACTACGCCACAAATGCAACAAGACTTGGCAGAGTCAGCCCCCATGCTATTGCATTGCTTGGGGGTCGCCAAATTTTGTTGCCTTTGTGGCGTTTGATGTCGTAGTGAGGACATAGCCTTTCAGGCACATAATTCACCACACATTCATTATGCAGTAAACTCCTGATTATTCACTTTGCGGATTATCAACGCAGATCTACGGAACTACAGTACTGCACTTCATAATGTGAATGAAAATTGAAGGTTGTTTGGGATGTCAATCAATGGTCGCTGCCATTCCCCATCCTTACACTCCTATTCAACATTGGTAATCCTATTTACCTAAATCATCACATGGCAAATTTTTTTTTAAAGGGCCACTTTAAAAATAAGCTATTCGCCATTGTAATTAAACGTACCTAGAGTAGCAGGATGATGCCTCTTTTTAAACAAAATTCTTCTAAAAAAAAAAAAACTAATAAAAATGAGAATTTTACGATTAAAAAACAAAAACAATTGACTATTTTTGTAGATGTGTTAAATCCTCAAATTTCTTAACTGTTGTGCTTGTTGAGCTCACCATATTTTTTCGCTTTATATTAGGTATATCACTTTACTTTAATAAAAAGCTCCAGTTAAAGGCAATTTTGTGGATATCTTTACTTTTGTGGATTATCCACGAATTAGCTTATCCGTGGATGCCTCCATTTCCGTGGATAATCAGGAGTTTACTGTAATTATTATTCTTGGTGTTCTAGAATTACATATTTAAAGTTATAAATACCCAAGCCAGAAGCATGTGACAATTTAAATTGGTTTTATAAAATATTGTTGTAAAATACATATTTAAAATATTAATACTGTAAACCACTTTATAGAAACCCAATTTATTTATTATTGTAATAATTTCCTATATGTTATAGTAGTATAACTTTTTTTTTGACATACTTAACATATTAAAAAATATATTGATAATAATACAATCACGTATCCAAAAAGGAAGATATATATATATTATATTCGATAATAGAGAATTTTCATTAAATAGTTAAACTTATAGTACAGAAGACCGTTAGAAAGTCAGCGGATCTCAAATCTTTTGTTTTATTGTAGATATCACTTGTAGTCTCACTATTTTAGACAATTCCGGTATTTTTTTTTGAAAATTTTGGATTGCTGTAAATTCACTGTTACTTTTTTGTGTTGCCAAAGTTTTTATCTTAAAATAACCGCAGTTTCCCGATTTCATAAATGCCGGAATCTCTGGAGAATTCAGATTGCAGAGACGCCGGAGATTCCCGATTTTTGAATCGCGGAAGTTTGCTGATTACAATATCACCCTCACTTTAGAATCACCATTAATTTCTGAGCCAGGTTCAATTGTGAACAATTTAGAATGACCTTATTTTAGAAAAAAAATTGATGTTAGTTTAGGGCTTAACGGGTCGGTTAACAGAGAGTTCCGGAGAAAAGAGGGACAGATAATTAAGGTTTTACTGTAATAATGTAATATGAAAAAAAACTTTACTTTTATACTTTTAAGCTATAAATTATTTAAGTATATGTGTAAAAAAAATTGTTTTGTAATTTTTTCCTAGTTTTCTCCTATTTATCCAATTTTCATAGTTTTAACTGCTTTTATTCGCTGGTTGAAGTGAGAAGTGTTGGGTAGAAGGCGCTGTTAATCGGAAGTTCGGTCTAACTCCTGTGCACTTCCGCTCGTGCTGTTGTTATTATACAGCGTGCGTATCATCGGTTTCTTTTAAGAAATTATAGCTTTTCACTATTTAAAATGAGTAATTATACAATTAAAAAAAGATAGGAAGTTGTTGTTCTGTTCTACAATGTTCCATGCGATCTGGAACGAATGATTTATCTAAAGTTAGGGTATTTAGATTTCCCAAAAATTTGAAGTTATAAGATTAGAAGTAATTAATTTCTTAAATTAAACAAATCTTCGTGTTTTTGTGCACTTATTATTTTTTAAAGAAATTGTTGCTTTGGTTGGTTGAATAAACATGCATACAACATCCTTGAAAATTTCAACCCTCCATGTAAAGTAGAAACAGAGGCTGAAACCGAAAAAAAGCGGCAGTTACCGAAAGGCTGAAAATACGTGTTTTGGAATAATGACTTCTGAAGCTGGTAACACAGTTAAATTTGAAGTAACTAACATCCTTGCGAACTACAGGCCCATATTCATATGTGTATTACATCAGTTTTTTGTAACTACACAGTTTAGTGATTAAAAGTTAAAATGATGTGTGAAATAATGTGAATAATGTGTGAATTAATGTTTGAAAAATTATTTCTAATTTAGTTCAGTCAGATTTGATTATTGAACTATCAGGGTGTCCAGCAAAATTGCTGGTAAAAATTGAAGCACATTTCAAGGCTCATTTCCACATTTTCAAGGATGCTCGCATATAACCAATTATATCAATTATATGCTTAACTACTAGCTAACACTGCTAACATAAATATTGGACAAAATAGAGAAAATATTTGAGTTATGAATTGTTTTGTTTTAGCACTAACCATTATTTAGCCCAGTTAGAG
Organism: Oedothorax gibbosus; assembly: GCA_019343175.1. Lineage (NCBI taxonomy): Eukaryota > Metazoa > Arthropoda > Arachnida > Araneae > Linyphiidae > Oedothorax > Oedothorax gibbosus. The sequence goes on along the minus strand of JAFNEN010000911.1, from coordinate 3,392 downwards.
TATCCTACAAGTTGCAGAGTACATGATCGTATCTATACATATAATTATATTTTTACTGGTCATCACTCATTTAATTTGCAATTTTCAGGCGAATTTGTACTTGAAAAATTATTGGCAAATTACCAAAACTTACTAATAAATAATTTAATTAAAACAACCTATATACTACACTTAAAATAGGCATTTTTTTTAAGTCAAAGCAGGGTGGGTTATTCGTGGGGTTAATATTTAAAGTAACAATCTTCAATTTTAGTGAAACAACACCAACCACATAACATTGGATTCTCTTTTATGAGATACTTTTAAAATTTTAAAAAATAAAAGGTTATTTTAAAAATATTTCATTCATTATAATTTTTAATAATACTAACTTAAATTTGATATTTTACATCTGATAGCTTAATGAGTTATTTCCTTAAATTTTAACCTGAAAAAGATAGAATTGAACATTTCGATTTATGAAAAACCTTAAAAAATCGGCGAATCAAGAACCTTTCAAAATCGGAAAATCGAAATTTTTTTAAAATTAATGATTCACAAACTATCTCAAAGATTGGTAAATCTCTAATTCCAAATTATCAGAAACCGTTGAATTGCTATCTTTCTGAAATCGGTAAATTGCGAATACCGTAAAAGTCGTCAAATTACGAACTTCGAAAAACGGCGTTTCGTGAACCATTTAAACACGAAAAAAACTATAGAAAAACGATAAAAAACTATTGCAATTAACAACCTTGAAAATCCATAAATTACGAAATTATAAAACATCAAACGCCAATAACATAACAACAAACCACTAAAAACAACATCGGAAGTGCTACACCGGAAGCTGAATGGAGTTATCCAATCAGGAGCGAGTTGGTATTTGTTTGCAAACTTCAACCACCGAATAAGCTGCTACAGGTCACATGATTATATTCTCCCATTGGAGCTCATTTTATGTTACAGTTTGCTTTTCGAAGTTTCTCAAAACAAATGAAGAGAGACAAAGCACTTTTTCTCCTTTTTTTGTGAAAAAGTTTTCAAAAGAACTAATGATGCATGGACAAACATTATTCAAAAATCATCTAACACAGAACTTACAACTCGCATATATATAGCATTACAGATTTTTTGAATCACTTCAGTTCACTGAAATGGTTATTTCATATCAGTTCAATTTTTAATATTAAATACAATCAGAATTTATCAACTGAAGTGAACAGATGAAACCAAAAGTACACGAAATTCAAACACATGATGGCCAAAACCAAAACAAAACTAGCTTTTGCTCTAATATTACACCCCCTTTTTGGCCGTTCCTGTTAGCATTGAATTTACACAATTATCAAACGCCTTTTTAGGCAAACACTTAGTAAACACATCAGCATAATTTGAACTGCTTGACACATGCCTCAAATCGAAATTCTGTTGATCATATAAGTCTCTTACAAAATGGTACCTGAGGTCAATGTGCTTAGTGCGATGATTCTCAGCATTATTCTTACAAAAGAAAATAGCACTCTGGTTATCACAATACACAGTTGGACAGGGTGTATTGATGCCAAAAATTTTGCACTCATTTAGAACTCTTTTTAAATACAGCAATTCCTTTGCTGCCTCAGACATTGCTATGTATTCTGCCTCAATCGTAGACAAAGCAACACATTTTTGCTTTGATGTTTTCCAGGAGCAAGGGACACCCCCTAAAAATGCAACATAACCACTGGTGGATTTTCTGTCATCAACAGACATCAACACAACCTGCCCAATTCGAGTCTGTATAAAAGACTTAATGTTCATTACAAGCCCTTGACAATGGTATTGCTTTATCTTTTGTGAAAGCAATGTATTGCAAAACCCGTATTGCTTGGCTCCAGTGGTTTAATCCAGGATTGCTAGTATATTGTGCCAAAAGATTAACCACAAAGGCAATATCAGGTCTTGTTCTGTTAGCCAAATAACTAAGGGAACCAATTAATTCCCTATATGGATAATTTTCCATATTTCCACTATCATTTTCTTCCCTTTACGACTTTTGAACAATCTGACCGACTGGCATGGGCAATAAGGGTTTTCGATTTACATCAACATTAAACTTTTCAATTAATTTATTAATGTAAGTAGACTGGTGAATAAAAATTTCGTTTTCAATCCTTTGAAATTCAACACCTAAGAAACAAGTTAATTCTCCTAAATCCCTTATCACAAACTTACTTTCCAATAAATTGATTACTTTGTTTACAAGTTCAATGTCTTTAGCAAAATCAGCAATATCGTCAACATACACAAGTATAACTACATCAGAATTATAAGAATAAACACAGTTACAGTAATCAAATTTCTTAAAGCCCAAATCAGTTAATGTGCTCAATAACTCTTTATACCAGTTATGTCCACTTTGGTGTAAGCCATACAGGGCTCTTTTAAGCTTTAGTACACAGTCTTCTTCACCAGGGATGACAAAACCATCAGGTTGCTTCATAAAAATTAACTCATCAAGCTTACCATAAAGGTAGGCATTCTTTATGTCAAGGTGGCGTGAGCACCAACCTCTTAATACAACCAGAAGTACCATAAACATAACCACTAAAGAGAAATTAACAACAGGAGAAAAAACCTGGTTATAATCTATCCCTTCAGTCTGTCGATACCCCTGTGCAACAAGTCTGGCTTTGAAACGCTGAACTTGGCCCTTCAAGTCCCTTTTGACTGTGTAAACCCACTTGTTTCCCAGAATTTGGCACTGTTTGGTCAAGGAACTACCTCGTTAATGTCGCGCTCTTTCAGCGTATTTAACTCCTCGACCATAGCATCATGTCATTCTGTTTTCTGGGGACTCTCTATACATTCAGTAAAGGAACCGGGGATACTAACTTCAATGCAATGAGCTTCAAAAACTGAATCCCCTGGATCATCAGTGTCTGAACTTTCATTGCATCCAACCTGGCTTTCCGAACGAAAATCAAAATCTTCTGGATTATATTCCAAATTAGACTTCTTACAATATTCTTCTACCTCTTTCCTACTTCGAAGACGCATGCCCTTTTCAGGACAATAATAGACGTCCTTTTTCCCTTTTGTCCTCCCCTTTTTATGCTTATAACCACCCTTTCCCAATTAGGTTTATCTGGGTTAGTTGTATCACTAGTATCTGATTGGCTTAAATCTGATTCAACTACTTTCTGATTTAACTTCCTGTTTTACGAAGTCCCCAAAATCATCGCCATATTCAGTACTATGGTCTTCAAGATACAAGAACCTCTCCAAGTTCCTATTAGGCCCGCTATCTAAATCACTTCCCCAAACAAACTCATTAAACTTTACATGTTTTGTTTCAGTTACCTTATTAGTTTGAGGAAACCATATTCTATACCCACTAGTCTTTCTAGCATAACCCACTAATACTCCCC